>JASVER010000024.1:3147840-3207770 GCA_030449065.1 Oceanodroma leucorhoa
CCGGGGCCGCGGCCGGGGATATCCCCGGCCCCTCCCCGGCGGGCCGGCGGCGGCCCAATGGAGGCGGAGATGCTGTGCGGGCTGCGGGCGGGCTGGGGGCGCCGCCGAGCCGCGGACGCCGCCGCCGGCCCGGGGACGCGCACACTCGGCGGGGAGCCGGAGGCAGAGGCGGGCGCAGGCGGCGGCGCCGGGGCCGGGACTCTGGCAGGCGGCGGCTGGGATGAGCCGGGGGGGCGGCTGTGGGGGCAGATAGCGTCCCGCGGGGAGGCGGCCGAGTGGGGCTCCGAGCGGCGGCGGGGTCCGCCCGGCAGCGCCATGGCGGCTCAGTGCGACCCGCTGAGCGGGTACCTGCAGCAGCCGCTCTCCGACCCGGGCTCCAACAGCGAGCGCAGCACCGACTCGCCCGTGCCCGGCTCCGAGGAGGACTCGGCCGGCCCGCCGCGGCCCCTGCACAGCCCCGAGTGGGGCGAGGAGCGATTCCGGGTGGACAGGAAGAAACTGGAGGCCATGCTCCAAGGTGAGGGCGGGGAGAGCCGGCGGCGATCCCCGGGGGGCGCGGGGCGGTGGCGGCCCGGGAGGGGAGGGGGCCGCGTCCCCGGCCCGGCCCGCCATGCCCTGCCTTCCCGTTCCCGGCCGGGCCGGGGATCCTCCTGTCAGCCCCTCTGGCGCCGCAGAGGGGCGGCCGCTGGTCGGCCGGGCGCTGGACGCGGCCCTGGGGCGGCGGGAGCCCCGCCGGCCGGTCCCGGGCGCCGTCGTGGCCTCCCTGGACGGGGCTGCGCGGGGCGGGGGAAGGCGGCTCCTTGTCTCCTCCTGGAGCGGAGCCGGGCGTCGCGGCCCCTGTCCCGGCCTCACCAGCCCCGGGCGGCGGGTGACCGGGCAGCCCCGGGTCGTCAGATGTCGCCTGGGACCGGGCCGGCCCCGGCGTCGCGGGTGGCGTCGGTGCCCAGCCCCGCCGGGGCTCGTCCTGCACCGGCAGCCGGCGCGCTGAGAGGCTGCAGCTTTGAAGGTCGAGGTCTCCCAGAAATCCCTCTTTGAAGACATAATATCCCCGCTCTGGCAGGGTCGTTCAGGCTCTCGGCTTTCGAGGAACAGCCGAGGCCGCCGCGTAGCGGGCAGGGAGCCTCTGAAGCCGGGCGTCCGGCCGGAGGAGCGGGGACGGCGCCGGACCGGGAGAGCTGACAGCGGCAGCCGCCGCCGTAGGACGTGCTCTGCCTTTGGCTCTGCTTTTTTCTTTTTTTTTTTTTTTTTTTTCTTCTTTGAGACTACATATTTTGTCCCGGTATGTTTTGAATTATCTAACACTCAGTGGAAGTTATGTAGGCAGTTTTTGACAAAATAGTATAAAAGTAGAAATTGCTGGTTTTGTTGCTGAAGAGCAGATAAATAGATTTAAACGAGTTGAGGATGTTGCTGAGTGGGGTAATTTCCCTGGGGTGTTCCCTGCTGTCTGCTCTGAAGAGCCCATGAGAATTCAGGTGAGTTTCAGGTCTTACGCTGTCAAATCTTAGGGATGTTTGGATCAACAAGGAAAGGTGATGGTTTCGGGAAGTGTACTCTTTCCTCTGGGACTACTGTTTTGTAAACATTTAATGTTACACTTAACATGGTAACTGCAGTATTTATATACGTTTTCAAAACAAATAAACCCCTGTCAAATATTTCACTATTGTTCGTGTGGCGTGTCACATGGAAGACATTTCATTCACTTACTGAAGTAAGTAGGTACTCGCTGCCTGACCATGCCCTGTCAGAGCACCTGCCTCCTCCAGCGATGGGAGGCCGCGGGAGCTAGCAGAGGAACAGGAGCGGGTGAGTTGGGTTGGCCACTGAAGAGCTGTGGTTTGACTTGGTGACTACAATGATTGGAATTTTTTTAATTGAGATTCTCTCTCCTGGGGGTGAGTTAATCTTTAATCAGTTAATACTTTAGTGCTAGTAGAAAAATCTCATTATGTAATGCAGTAAAGAGGAAGGAATTCGGAGAAACAGAAGTCTCATAATCAGCAACAACTATTTATAAAGATGTGCTCATGAAAAGTGTCTTAAAACCAAAAACACGTGGGTATTGAAAAGAAAAAGTATTTCTGTGTATGAAGTGGTAGGAAAAAGGGTCAAAAGTTACAAAGTACTGTAAGAAGATTGAAGGTTGCCTTAACATTTTCCTCTAGTAGCAAAATAAATTTCCATTATCTCATCCCACACGCAGTCCTTCCTTCTTCTGCCTGAGGTAGTAAGCATGCGAGGGTAAACAAAGCAGAATCTCCGAAGCAGAATCCAAAGGCTTTATAGGTTTTGTCATCCAGTAGTAGCCAGTATCAAAATATGAGATTTTCTGTTTGCACCTTTTTAAATTTTTTTCTTATCCTCATAAGAGTGTAGTGAAAAGTGGGTGGTTGATAGAGTACAGTGAGTAAGCGCAAACAGAATGCTGCCTGCTTTTTGATGAGAGGTTGCTGTATGTCCAGGCTAGAATACACATGCCTCAGGTGATGGTTCGTGAAGTTTTTGCATCAGATAGTTATCCTTTTTTGTGAAGAAAAGCACATGTTGGACTTCGTAATAAGTGATTCTGTGTGTGAACACCTAAACTTTCTAGCTTATTGGTAATGAAAATCTGCTTATTAGGAAACATGAGGCAGACGTAATAGTTCTTTCTGTCAGAAAACTGTGAACTTTTTGTTAAATGTTACCGCTTTCATTCAGTTTCCTCTCTGTACTGTACAAGTTTTTATCATCTCAGCTCTTGACTTTGTCCTACAAGACAGGTTTTACTTATCCTTTTCTTGTAGGAGGATACCTCAAGCACTGAGTAGCTCTGCTGGGGTGTCACAAAGAGCATCGTGAAGCCAGATCGGTAACTGGTACCCAGAAACTCAGAGTCAATTATATTGCTGATTACAAGCGAAAGTTGATTTTATTTTTTAACCTCTCCCCCTTCCTCCCCTTTTTTTTGTGGCCATATCTTTTGGGAATAGAAACTTTGACTCCCCTGAGTAGGAAAGGAACAATGGAAAAGCAGCAGTGTGCCACCTCCAGAAACTAACTTTTGTTAGACAATTCATAGGGTCATGTTTCCTATATTTTCTAATACCAAATCTTCCACTTGAAGTTCTTAAAATATACAGAAACTGCATTGTGGAAGGGAAGCATCTCTGTAATCTAGGTGGTGATGACTAGATTTCTGATTTCCAAAAGTTATCCAATTTTTTGCCCTTTTTTTTTTTTTTTTTTTAATTCGACCTGGTGTAAATACAGCTTCTTGTTCATATTAGATGCTTAAAGGCTCTTCTTTTGCTTTTACCAGCTGCTAGAGAGCATGTTTACACTTGTGAAAGTTACTTTTTAAATTATTTGAAAACTTATGATTTCTTCTAATGTTCACCATAGCTTTCTTATGGGAAAGTAAGAATACGTCATCTTCAGTTCCGTTGTCTTTAAAGCCAAGTTTGAAACGGCATCTGTTGAAGAAACATGTCAGGAAATGTTCTCATTCTTTCTCGGGGATCCCTTAGTTTTTTTGCTAGTCAACATCTGTTGTTTACTGTATTAATGATGAAATGTAAAAAAACCAGTCAGGAATAGAAAGAATACAAAGCAGCTCAGTGTTCGGCATTGTGCTTCTGTTACATTCTGTGATTGCGTTGCTGAATTTTATATGTGTTTCTGCCATGGCTATTTTCATCTTTCCTGCGCTTGATATTTTGTGGATAGTTTCTTGAGGGACAATGCTGACTTCAGTGAGACTCACCTGGGCATAGCAGACTGTATAGCTCATGGTGGGGATTGGGGTACCTTACTGTCAGATACGCAGTCCACAACTGGAGTAAGTGCTGTAGCAAGACACTGGGTAGCTGTCTTTCAAAAAAGAGTTGATGTGGCTCGTTTGCTACCAGTTGTATCCGAAGCAGAATTGAGGTGTCAGAAAATCTTGATAGATTTGAGTGTGCTTCTGGTGCTTTTTTTTTTTTCCACTTTGAAATAATTGTTTTAGTATTTTTGGTGTTTCCAAGTTTCGTTCTGAATAGCCTTAAGATAAATATGTTAAATGAAAGGTAGAGGAAGCTTCTAAGAGCTTTGCTTTTTCTGTTTGGAATATCAGAAAATGCAAAAGCTGTGGTAAAAACCTTGAACATAAGAAGAATTCTTTTCTTGTTGTGTCCAACTACTTTGACTGTTTTATTGCTTGCTCATAGATGACTGGAGTAATGTTCCATAAACAAATCTCAGTCTTTGCAGTGGGGTGTGAGCTATCTTATGCTGCATGTCTTCATCAGAGTTCGTTGGTGAACAGATCTCTTTAGAATAAATTTCCCCAGGAAGCAAATTTGAGTAAAATGGATCAGCTATTCTTTTCAGCAGTGACAGTAAGAGCTACTATGAAATATCACCATTAAYGATAGCTGCTCTGCACTAAGGTCTGGTGAATGCTTAGGTGACTTAATACTGTGGAATGATTTGCTTAGTACACGTTTGAGTGCCTGTTACCATAGCAGCTGAGTATTACTACAAAAATGCAAAACACTAAACTTAAAAAGCTGTCGAAAAAGTATAATCTAATAGCTAATGTCGCAGCAATCGGTAGACTTAGACAAGTTGGCCACGAACCTYTAAAAAAACCAAAACAACCAAACAAAAAAAAGCAATACCTTTTTCTCTTGCATGATGTGTCTTATTCTTGACTGCAAAGTGTTGTGCTAGTCTTGTATGTTAAATAATCCTTTTTCTATGTCATGTTCTTTAACAGACATTAGGAATTTTGATGGGATGTATGTAATGAATAACTGATCATGCCCCGGACCAAGGGGTTTGTGCTTTCTGCCACATGTACTTCCTACTGTTTGGCCATCGATGCTGATTTGAAAGAAGAGGAGCTGTTAAAATGGAGGTGACAGTTTTAGAAAGTTTTTGAGAAGTACAAGGAAATGTTTGCATCGTATACTTAYCATCTTATAAGCAACAGTAAGACAGTCACATTGAGGCCTTAAAAATTGCATTTAGACTCTGAATATCTTCGTTTCTCTACACTTTAACTTTTGCTGTGCTTGGYACTTGCCACCCAAACAACACCCCATCAAGGGGATCGAGTGCTCCCTCAGTAAGTTTGCAGACGACACCAAGCTGGGCAGCAGTGTTGATCTGCCTGAGGGTAGGAAGGCTCTGCAGAGGGATCTGGACAGGCTGGATAGATGGGCCGAGGCCAACTGCATGAGGTTCAACAAGGCCAAGTGCCGGGTCCTGCACTTGGGTCACAACAACCCCAGGCAACGCTCCAGGCTTGGGGAAGAGTGGCTGGAAAGCTGCCCGGCGGAAAAGGACCTGGGGGTGCTGGTCAACAGCCGGCTGAACATGAGCCGGCAGTGTGCCCAGGTGGCCAAGAAGGCCAACGGCATCCTGGCCTGTGTCAGGAATAGTGTGGCCAGYAGGCAGATGGAGGTGATGGTGCCCCTGTACTCGGCACTGGTGAGGCCGCACCTCGAATACTGTGTTCAGTTTTGGGCCCCTCACTACAAGAAGGACCTTGAGGTGCTGGAGCGTGTCCAGAGAMGGGCAACGAGGCTGGTGAAGGGTCTGGAGAACAGGTCTTATGAGGAGCGGCTGAGGGAGCTGGGGTTGTTTAGCCTGGAGAAGAGGAGGCTGAGGGGAGACCTTATCGCTCTCTACAACTACCTGAAAGGAGGCTGTAGCGAGGTGGGTGTTGGTCTCTTCTCCCAAGTAACAAGCGATAGGACGAGAGGAAATGGCCTCAAGTTGCGCCAGGGGAGGTTAGATTGGACATTAGGAAAAATTTCTTTGCCGAAAGGGTTGTCAAGCATTGGATCAGGCTGCYCAGGGAAGTGGTGGAGTCACCGTCCCTGGAGGTATTTAAAAGATGTGTGGATGTGGTGCTTAGGGACGTGGTTTAGTGGTGGACTTGGCTGTGCTAGGTTAACGGTTGGACTTGATCTCAAAGGTCTTTTTCAACCTAAACAATTCTATGATTCTACAGCACATGCTTAAATGCTTTGTGACTTTATAATGCACTGTCACACAACAGTACTTTGGTAAAATACCCAAATCCATGCTGTTTTTTAATTAGACTTTAACTCTAGCGGTGATGTGCATGCCATATTATATATGGCTCTTTATTTAAAAAAAAAAAAAAAAACAAACAAAACTGTGTGCCAGGTAGAATTCTGTTTTTCTCTGTTCTGTTTTGGTTTTTTTATGCATCAACTTTCAGTTTGAGGACTCTTTGGGGTAATTTTAATTATGGGATCTGAAACTTTATGGGTGGTGTGTGTGGGTTTTTTGTTTTTTTTTCATGTTTGTTTTTTTTTTTTTCCCCCTCATGAGATAATTCAGCATTTACTTGACTATTGATAAACAAACACATGAAGAAAAGCACAGACTTACACGCTCAGGAAATTCTGAAGAGTACTCATCATCACAAGCACCCTATTTGCTGTTAGGCTCATCTTACAGAGCAGGTTGTGTTGATACCGAGTAGGAATCTTGGAAAATAGCAGACCCCTGTGCTGATTTAGTACTGACTGTTATTAGTGCCTTCATATGTTAACTGGAGTAGGTCAGAATTATAGGAATCGTGTCAATCTTAATTTATGTAATGTAGTCTTGGTTTCTAAAAATAATAAAGGATCACTTACTGTTTTTCAGACAGTAAGGATAAAATACTGTAACTCAAATTTAGTGTGAACAGTCAGTACAAGCAGCTCATTTGAGTACGTTTGTGTAGCTCTCCCTCCTGCCATCATAATGTTGGGTGAGCATTCCTCTGTCCTGCTCCCTCAGTTTTGGTGTTCTTTGCCTGTTATGGGGAGTTAGAAAAATGCTCAACTGTAACTATTCACCAAAATAATTCCTACTTTTCTTAGAGGGAAGTGACATAAATACTTAGATAACTTCTTTTCACAATTTAATCTAGGTGAGACTTATTTACTGTAAATCTACTGAAAATCAATTGTTAATTCCTTTGCCTAAAGGTCACCCTTGAGGCCGTTGGCCGATCTTAAGACTGTACTTATGCAATGCCTARTTCTGATGCTTGGATGATAACCAATTTATTTTGTTTGCTGATCCATCAGGTGAAACTTGCTGTATTTAAACAAGTATATTTTCCCTACTTAATGCATAACTATGTGGGAAAGTGTACTTTTAATACTTTTCTTAGACTTCTCTACTAGTTTATTTCAACAATGGAGGATGGTAAATTTGTAAGTGTGACAAGCAAAGTTTGGGGGAGCGGGGGGGGGGAGAAAAACACTTGTTCTTGAAGGTACTAAAGAAGATGGAGATGTTCTAGGAAACCTGGGGCTCTGCTGAGACTTTGCCACAAATGATAGTTTTATTAGAGGCTAGACCCCAAAGACATGAATTAATAGATTTCGAGCAAGTTACTGCTTAATAGGCAATTGTAACTTAAATAGAATGGTCCTGACTGTGATGGTTTCTGTGTGGGGATGGCAAGCTCCGTGTTAAATTTATGTTGGGTTTTTATGTTTATATGGCTAAGCAGGAATTACTACTTCTCTTCTGGATTTTTTTTCTGTGTGTGATGGTGGCAGAAATCTGTATAATAAAACGAAACGTGCCGTGATCCTTCAGATAATTAGTGTACCTTGCTTGCAACTGCAGTAAAAAATACTCAGAGTGCTGTTGATTTATACTCCTGTTTAAAGTTCCCCATGTCCCTGTTGGAGCTTTAAGAGATGTGAAGTATGTCTCTTCTTTGACCAGATTCTTAGTGAAATATCTTCTCGAGCTCTTTATTTTAGTAGGTCCTAAACACAACTTCTTTTCCTAGAGGAATAAAATGTTTTTTTCTACTAAATTGTGAGATTTCTGTTGGTGGTTTTTATTATTTTTTTTGTTCCTTGCAATGTATCAGTATAACCTGGACAAGGGCATAATTGTGGGGAAACTGGAACCCTTCTAATAGCGTTTACATTTGGTGTTTAACTTGCATGTAGCATGAAAAAAAAAATCAAGTTCTTTGTCAGGTTTTCAAATCCTTAAAGTGCTGAATAGTCTATTTCTACAAAAATAAATATATGAAATGAATTTGTGTGACTTGTAGTTTAAAAATGTTCTTGCATTCCATTGTTAACAATTGTAATAATACCACTTTCTCAAGTTTCAGTGTTTTTTAAGTAGTACAACGGACTATCATGGTTTGGCATGAACTGCTAAGTTAAGTATTGCTGGCTTGCACATTCCTGTTGGTTATATTGTAATCTTTACCTCCACTGGAAAATATGTCCTATTTTGAGTTCTTATTTCAGGCTCTTGGCTTTAAGCCTGTCAAACAATGAAACATACTAGTTTTCTTTAATTTCAGACCTCTGTGTTGAAGAACTAATAGCTTTTTTGATTTAATTTTTTTACAGTAATATCCTTTACTCTGAGGACTCAGGAGTGACTTTCATGAACTTTGAGCATAAAAACTAATATGACTATATGTGAGTTGGAGTTCGGATAGCTTATTAATTATGTGTACTTTTTGTAGCTGAAGGAATAAGTACTTGAGTTAAGGATTTCTTTTTTAAGATGCTACCTGTTAATCAGTGGTAGTTTATAAAATAATTTTGACTTCAGCAACTAAAAACATTCCTTGAACATATCTGCAACTTTTGTTTGGTATCTATTTTTGTTTATGACTAGGCTTTCTTGTCTCTGGTTCAGATCACTATGACTGTATTGCATGGGGCAATGTAATTCTTCATGTTTTGGTGACTTTTATAGCTGATTTATGTAAAGTGATATCCTCTTTACTGAAATAGGAATATATAATTTTGAAAAAAATTGTTTCCTGTTGAAGGTTCATTGATGTTGTGAGGGAAAGCTCATGAGTGATAGCAACACTCTGCCAGGTCACTGTATGTGTGGAGCTATTGGAGTAACTGTAATCCTCCTAGAAAACACAGGGCTGTATCCTTTCCGCTGTTCTCTCTCTAGCTAATAGAGCCTAAGGAATCTGGGTATTCAACAAGTTCTCCCATTTATATGTGCAAGTGTAATTTTTGGATACTGGGGGGAAAATCTCGTGATGTCTATGCAAGAAAAGATGGGTGTGATGGATAGGGGGTTGAAAACAAATACAAAACAGATAACGCTAGGTATCCRAATGGGTAAGTTACTTGCCTAGTAGCATAACTACATTTAATTTTTCTGCTGCAAACCAGATTTCATGAAGAGTGGTTGATGGGCATGTAGCAACATTGGTCTGTCCTAGTCATTATCCTGGCTGTGTAGCTCTAGTGTAATAGAAATCAGGGCACAGAAGTCAGGAAGGCGCGCAATAGGCATGTGCCTGCAGGACAGTTAAAGGAGAAGCTCTCGTACCTCTTCTGGGAAATCCACATGGGTGGGTACCTCCCTGAAGTGCCTGATGCTAATGCAGGCAGCGTGGATATCAGACAGGTGGAACTGGAGGTCTGCATGCAGTCACAGGGCTGTGATCTCACTGAGGTTGGAGAGGTGTGGTGGGATAGCTCTTGGAGTCCTTCGGTGACTGGATACTGGCTCTTTAGGATGGACAGGCTGGGATGTTGAGGAGGAGGTGTTGCCCTGTTATGTGAGAGGCCGGTGGGGTTGCATGGAGCTCTGCCTTGGGGCAGATGATGAGCCAGTTAAGAATACGTGGGTCAGGATTATCGGGTAGACCAATCTGGGTGGTGTTATGGGTGTCTGCAACAGACCATCTGATTAAGAAGAAGCAGCAGATGAGGCCTTCTTCAAATAACTAGAAGAAGCGTCATGTTTGCAAGCCTCAGCCCTCATGGAGGACTTTAACCAGCCTGCTCTTTGCTGGGGGAAGAGCACAGCAAAGGGCAAAAGCTATGTGGTAGGCTTCTGGAGTGCATTCATGACAACTTCCAAACATAGGTGATCAAGGAGGTGACAACAGGAGGTGCTCTGCTGGACTTTGTACTTGCAAGCAAGGAAAAGCTGGTCAGGGATGTGGAGATGGAGGGACCTTGACAGGCCGGAAAAATGGGCCAACAGGAATGTCATGAAGTTCAACAAAAGGAAACGTGAAGTTCTGCACCAGGGGAGGAATTACCCCATATACCATCACAGGTTTGGGCCTGACAGGCTGGAGAGCAGCGTCCCAGAAAAGGACCTGGGGGTTCTGATGGACAATCTGATCATAAGCAAGCCCGCAGTGTGGCCTTGTGACAAAGAAGCCCAACAGCTTTCTGGGCTGCGTGAGAAAGCGTACTGCCAGCAGGTTGAGGGTGGTGATCCTTGCTTGCTACTCAGCCCTGGTGAGACACATCAGGAGTGGTGTGTCCAGACTTGGGTTTCCCAGTACAAGAGAGACATGGGCGTACTGGAACAAGCCCAGCAAAGGGACACAAAGCTATTGAGGGACTGGAGCATCTGACAGAAGAGGAGAGGCTGAGACCTCTGGGACTGTTTAACTTTAATCTTGAGAAGAGAGGGCATAGGGATGACACTATTAATTTTGTGTATGTGTGGTGGGGCTGTGAGCTGATGGAGCCAGACTCTTCTTGGTGCCTAACGACAGGACAAGAGGGAAATTTCATTTTATGACTTTTCTCCTTTTTCTGAAAAGAAAACAGTCCATAAAATCTGGAGACTTGTCAGTTTTGCAGTGTTCAGTGCTGAAGTGAGATCACTAATGTCTCTCTTCTGGAGTGCAAAGGAATCAAAGGATTCTTAACTACAAACCTTAACGTTAATTCTACATTTTCAATTGTTGAGTTAAAATAGTAAATCTTACGTTGGACTGTAATATTAGAGCATAATATTTATTACTGTTATGTATTGAATAAGACTATAAATACACATTTTTAGGTAAACGCTTGATCAGATACCAGTATTAAAAATGGCACTTTGCAGCCTGAACTGTACTCTCAGGGTTGATAAAATTGTGACTGAGAATAGGGGTCAATTTGCCTTCCCCAGGGCAGTGAGAAACATCTGCTGGGAAAAAATGGTCTGTACATCCCACCTTTAAAAGTCCTGGTAGGATTTAGTTGKTTTTTTTTTTAAACTTCATATTTCTTATGCCTGACTATTGATGCTTTTTAGTGTCATGTCAGTGAATGTAGCRGTCAGAAGTTATTTAGTTGCCTTTGCGTTTTTAAGCTGTGGTTCTTTTAAACAAGTAGAAAATCACTAGTACTTTTAAAATTGTTATTCTTGTTCTATTTGTTTATTGTAGTTACTGCTGTTTCTTAGACACCACTTTATAATTTATGGTGGCTCCAAAATGTAGGCTAACTGTCATCTTGCAAGTCAGTGTTTACCATTTTATAGCGTTTCCCAAAGAAATAGATGTGTAGGATGCTGTTTCACAGGCCAGTTACTGACCACTGGCCTCTGCCTGGGAACTGTTGTTTCACAATGAACAGTGAAGATCAAAATGTTGGGGCAGCTGGCCTCTTCCTCCTTATACTCACTTTTTATTTTTATTTTGACCCTTGTATCATCTCTTGTGCTAAGGCTGTATCCTGTCTTATTTCCTTACATGTTTATATATTGACAAAAAAATAAGGAAATATTTTGGATAGTCCGTGTTAGGTGTTGATGTAGCCAGGGCTTTAAATAAGTGGAACTGAGAAGAAGTGACAATGCCCAGCACACTTCATGTTTCATTTGCTTGCACCAACCTGAATGACGCAGTCACGGGATGGGTACGCGAGATGACGTGTGGTGACCCCGCTGCGTGGCCGGCACAGGGCGCGTGCACGCGGCCGTGGAGTCCGTATCCTAGGTCTGCCGTGGGCAAGGGCTGGGGCCGGCTACCGCGGGCACAGCGGCCGCCTGTGCCTGGGGAGGGTGCGGGCGCCAAGTCCCTGCAGCCCTGGAGAAGATGGCGGCCGGGACAGGCGGCTGCTGCGAGGGCAGGTCTCGGTAGGCACCTTCTTTAAGCCTGTTCTCRTCCAAGCGAGGGGTGCATGGGTGCTGCAGTTGCAGTCTTGCCGGGGTGCTCTGGCCCCTGGGAGCGTGACTGGGGGTGCCTGGCAGGAAGGGGGCCTGCAGCCTGGCTGGTCGAATTGGGACGCGGGTCTGCTGTAGCCACGCATTGAGCACTGCTGCTTTTCTGCCGTCAAACGGCTTTTAAAAATAGTCATCAGACAAGGATATCACTACCTCTAGTTAGCTTGTGTGTGCTTCTTAACTGCTGGAGCTTAAACTGAGGCATCAGGGTTCACTTACAGGAACTGGATGAAGTAACTGGAGGTTCAGTGGCCAAGCAGTGGGAGCTGGCTGCGGGTTGCAGTGGCCTCGCTGGCTCAGGTGGTGTAGTTCATGGACTCCATGCTACAGCTTACACTATGTCCTACTGAGCTTTACATTCTTACTGATGGCAAGTTGTGAAAACAGGACTTCCTAATGCAGCTTAGATTGGAGCACAGTTGTGTTCTCTCTATCGCTTGGATTCTGTTGTGTAAACCACGGAAAAACTTGTTGCTCAATGTATCCGTGTTGGAAGTCTCTTCCTTGCACATGTGAGTGAGAACAAACAGGAGAACTTGTTCTTTAGGTGTTTTTTTTTCTTTCAAGAGTGAAGGGTTTTTAAAAAATGTTTATAAATATATCACTTGTGATSAGAAAGACAGACAATAATAGACATTGCATTTAAAAGGCACGAGATTTCSAATTGTTCTGACTACCTCCCAAATGGCCAGCTGCCAGCAGCTGTCTTTTGAATTTGGCGTCTTGACATCAACAGTTTTATAAATGCTGTGGAATAAAGCTACTATTTTTAATGCTTAGGGTTTTTTTTTTAAAGTTGCCCAGGTTGATGTCCCCTAGAACTTTAAAGATCAGATTTTGACCCATTTTATTAGAGGCTATGGACTATGGAGCACACTGTGGTCACTTAGGAGGTCACTTGCCAGGACACACACAATCTGCCATCAGCTGAAGGTTTTTTGGAGACGTAGTTAGCACCTGATAAGTGATACGCGTGTATGTAGTTAAATGTTTTAGCTGTTACGCCATCTCTAGAGAGGTACAAATGCAGCCTGATAGAAATGTTACTGGACTCRGAGCAATATCCTCCATTGATCTGCCTTGAGACCTTGATTAAATGGCTTTTCTTTCCCCAGTCTGATTTGACRGTTGAGCCTTTTTCCAGAGGTAGGAAGCTGGTCAGTGTGGTGCCAGTCACAACGCAGCCTCGAATTCCCTGTTCCTATGCAATTCCAGTACTYGCCTGGCGTGTAAGGGTTGCTGTAAACCCTGTGAAAAATACTCCTTACATAGAAAACTTGATAAACTTGTATGGAGAAGCTTTCTCTCAAATATTAAGAAAATAGCGACTCGCCATTCTTCTTTTGGCTTTTTGCCTGTCGGGAACATGTAGATGCAAGGGAAGCATGAGCCGTCCATTTTCCATTTGCTAAACTTCTGTGCAGGCCAGGCCTGGGAGGCTTTGCGGAGTCTCGGTTCCATTTTCTGCTAAAACTATGTGATATGAATCAGGTCTGTAAGAATTGTTTTTGAGGAAAAATAAGCAGTAATCTTTGTGCTTTTACAGTTATTGGGAGGCTTGCAGTATGTAGGCACTGAAGAATTTCTTTGTAATACTGTGGCTTTTATAGGTACTTTTTTCCCCCTGTCCCACAGAAAGGATTTTCTGATATTTTTTTTTTTGTGGGTCTGCCAAACATTTTCTTTAAGAAGCTATGGGATGGTAATTTTTTTAGGTCTTTCAGTCCTTCTCTAAAGCTTTTTAACTTGCAAAGATAACTTCTATTCGTAAGAGTTACAATGCCACAGGATGTTTTTGCTCTAGATGCTAGAATATTACAGAGCTTTTGAAAGCAAAAATTATAAATAAAAATGAATGCCAAGGAAAGAAAAAATGAGACCTCATTCTAGATTGTTCAAGTGAAATAAGTATATAATTTTTACATAGATATAAAGAAAAGATGGGGTTATGTTATTTCTCACTTACTTGGTACAAAGTATCTGTAAAAGCTAGATTYGTTGCCCGTACTAGCAATGAGATGACTAGCAGAACAAACCAAAATGCCATTCTGCTGCTTGTGGCACAGGTCAGATCATGGGCTTCATCTGATTAAACTTCATTCTTGGAAAGGAGTTATGCTGTATTTCCTTGTGAGGAAAACTTGCAACATTTTCATAATGAAGCTTAGCTAAACGGTTTATAGTATAACAYGTCTGAAAATCGGCATTAAGCCAAGTAAATCTGGCCTGAAAGAAACAATGTTAATAGATAATTGGAGGTAGAAATTGGTAATAGTAATGATTTATACTATTTAAAAAAAAAGAGTGCCATTTCAGTTCTTTTGAACATATGATATAAATGTGATTTTTTTTCTTAATGTAATATGCGTATACATAAACTGTCTGTTTTATGATCTACCTGTGCTATTAGTATCTTGCTATATAAAGTTATAAAATTTTTAATTGTATTGATGTTCTGAAGTTTCATGGTGAAATTACCAGGTGTTCCAAAGTTTTAAATATRTTTTCACCACTTCCTCTTTTGTTTATAAAGTACATTTTAATTCTACTTACAGGTGATGATACTTTTTTCCATTTTAAGCAAAGTCTGATTTTAGGAATCYGTATTGCCACTTTGGATTAGTGGTTTAAACTAACCTTTAAATTTCCCTTTTTCCCTATCGCCAACACCTTTGTGTGAATGGAGGACTTTGATTATATCTATTTTTATTGGCTCTGTTCTGTTCAGACTATGCCTGCAATAAATTTATGGTAGTTGAATATACGAGGTTGGTAACTTAAGACTAAACATCTTGAGAAATGTAAAAAATGAAATCTGTAATTCTAAAATAAATATTAGGTTAATTAAGTGATGCAGTGAAGCATTTTTATGTTAAAGAAAGCTTTAGCAGACTGATRTCTTCTGAAGATATTCCCCGTGACYTTTATGGTAAGATAATTGAATTGCTTGAGGGAATATAAATGGAATTCAGTGAACTGTTTGCAGTATAATTAAACCAGAAACTATGTTGTAAGGTAGTTCCTGTGCAGAACATTACATTGCGCTGCAAAAGCCATGATGAGTGGAAGGTTAATCGCTTGATTAAAAAAATCTGTGTTTAAAATCRTATCTCTGTGTGTGTAATACGTACACTAAAATAACTAATAAGTGTATGTATGATTCAAATGGACACATATGCGTGTCGTCCATACTGTGATATGGAACTATTTCGTTTCATCGTGATCTACTTCAAAGAATAGAAAATTTGGTCTCACTTTTTCTGAATATGTAAGTGCATCCATGGGTGAGAAGTGCTATAGAACCGTGAAATATTAAATTACATTAAATGGCTTTTGTTTATATGCGGTTAGAGTAGTTAAAATAGCATTGATTTAAAGGGTCTGGATRTGGAATACAATTTTAAAATACTGTTTTGTATAGTGGGAAAGAATCTCGGTACTTTTTTTTTTTTTAAGTAAAACAAACATAAGTGCTGTTATTCCTTAGTAAATTTACTTCTGGAGTGTGTGTAAGATAGCGGATAAGAGAGAATCTGTTTCTAATCTATTCCATGTGCAGAAACAGTGAATAAATTTGATGAAATCTTTAGTCCTTTATAAGTAATTCCTTTTTGAAATACGAACATATCCTGCAGAATTTTCTTTTCTCCCTCTGTGTGGAAGACATTACTGTCATTAGAGTCCAGAATACATGGGTTCTCAATATGTGTGAAATTTTTTAATGTACTAAACAATTGAACATGTAAGGATGTTTTCTGGGTTGCTTAGCAGCAGTCAGGTTTTTTTCTTTAAGTGGCCTTCAGTGACATCTTTAGATTGTTCAGAGATTTGGCAGAAATAAAAAAGAGGCATTCCAGTGTTTGAAACACGAGGAATCGTTTAAGCTGTGAAAAAAGTAGGATTGGCTTATTGTAAAKTTTTGTTTATATTTAAACATTTACAAAACTTTATATTCTGGGTTCTTGTAAATGTCTGGGAGAAGTGAGTGCTAGAAGAGTATTCTGTTGGRTATTAAGGATAGTTTTAGGTGACTTACCACCTGAAAGACAAAAACTTTGATTACAGATCAATTGTATCTGAATTAAGTTTTTTTTWAAATTGGTATATATCTAGTTGGAAGTATATTTTCTGTATTTATATATAGAGCTGAGTATTGTTAATGGTGTTTTGAGTTGAGAATATAATTCAAACCAACTAAAATGTAAAATATTAAATATACCTTTTTTCCTTGTGGGGTATCAAATGTGTATTTACAAGAATCTTATAAGYGGGTGGGTCTCCTGTGTCATTGCAGAGCTTGTGTCAGCACTCTGGCTTGAATAGCCAGCAGAGGGTTTGAGACTGGTTTTAATAYGTGTTAAAGGGTTACATGCTGTAACCCTTCGTGCTGCAGCTCCCCGCTGACTTAGGATGCTTTTGGTGTGTCTCTTCCCTGCTACCTTCTTTCAACGTTGCCCAAGCTAAAGGAGAGTTCATCCTCCAAACAGAGTAGTGGCTTGGGTCTGGCGGGAGYGTGCTGCTGGACTGAGTAAGGCGTGGGAGAAGCGAGTGGCTGAGTTAAAGGAAAGATTTACATAGCTGCCCGGGCAGGTTAGCCAGACCAGAGTTTTAGTAGAAGTGTAAAGGCCAAGTTTTTCAGACGGGTAAGGAATATTTTTAAAGTGGGAAATCTTGGGACCCGAGAGGCAAACGGAGACGTGACTAAGAGGATTATAAAAGTCCAGTAGCTTTGGACGTGCACAGGAAGGATCTCCCCGTACATCACGCAGCGGCCAGGCATGCTGTTCAGAGAGGAGCTGCTCTCGGCGCTTCTGTTCAGCTTCTCTTCCGCTCTCTTTCTGCTCGTACTGTTTTATGAGAGGAGAGGAGGAGAAACCACTCACCAGCTCTGTTCTGCCTCCTTCCAGCAGTGTGATGAGTCGAGATCAATTGGAGCACATCAGGCATTTTTGCAGCTGGTACACAGACTCGGGGCTGTTGCCGCTTCGTGCGAGCGAGAGCAGGCTAAGGGCAGGCACGGGGAGCTGGGAACCCGCAGGGGCCGGATGAACATTCAACTTTCTTCCCTCCTCTCCTAACCTGCCCTTTACAGAAGGAGTAGAGCTTTGGTGAACRCTTATATTTTAGTGTAGGCTTTGGTGTAAATACTTTCCTACTTACCTATCCAGGCTTGCCTTCTTTCCATGTGATGTGTTGAGTAGGGAGATCTAGTGTGTATGTCAGAAGAGAGCTGCTCCAGTTGATCAGATCTGCTTTACTGGAATGGAGGCAGTGGTAAGACAGTTAATGACTAGTGCATTTTCTGTTTGCAGCAGTAAAGAAAATTCACGTGCCTCAGTGCATATTGACTTCCATATTAAGGATTTACACTGGACGACCATGATGTAGAGCTGCTGGTTGTGCTTCAGTCATCATTGGTTTGCATCATTCTACTCTAAAGAGAAAAGCAACAACAATAAAATAACTTCTGTAATCTTCTAGATAACGCTAGAGATTTTAAGTTTATATCTTTGAGTACAGCTGAGTATTCACTTTGTAAGGTAGTGGTATTGTGGTGTTTTACTGATCATCTTAGTATCTTGCAAATTATTTAAAAATAATTTAGAGAATATACATATTTTTAAGGTAGATCAATTCTACCTGGTAGTGTGATGGTAACGTTAAACTTATAGACAGCTTCTTATTCTGAAACACTTCAAAGTCCTTGGTATATTTAGCATTATGTTGTAATTTATCCTTTCTTACATCATTTTAATAATAAAAGGAATAAGAATGCCTTCTTAACAATGTCTAAGTAATTTTATATCCAGCAGAGGATTTTAACATCAGCAAAAGTTAAAACATTATAGTCTCTTTTATTTATAGAATAGAAAAATCTTTCATTGTGGTATCTTTTAATTCCCAAGTCTTCTCAARCATTCTGCTCTTGGGCTGTATCTCTTTAGTTCAGGTTCAGAAACACAGAAGCAATTTATCTTTTTAAGTAGTTCATGAGTTAAACTTTATTGAATTTAAAGGGATAGTTTTCCAAGGTTTTTGAGGACAGAAGAAGAGATGAAGAGGCATGTTTAGGAGCAAGACACCTTTTTAGGCAAGTTGTTATGTAACTTTTAATTCATGGGTTTTTTTTTTAAGGTGCTCTAATGACTCTAGTGCTTTCTTCTGTAAATGGCAGTTACTGCCCCAGATGGACTGCAGGTCCAAACTAGTATGTTACCAGCTGCTTTTGCTCGAATACAGAGTGTTTTGTGACTTTCTGGCAGGAACTAGTTAATTACTGCAAAGTAGAGTTTGGCAGCTGACTGAGCATCCACACTGAATACATTAGGGATTGGTGCTTGAGCTAGCTCCCTGATGCTATTTCTTTACCAGTGTAAGAATAGTTTTTTTTTCTGGAGAAACCTCTCTAATCTGTGATCRAGTGAGCTCATGCAGGCACAGTTAGAGCTGGTAAACATTTCACTGTGACAACTTAGGCAACAGAAGCCAATTTGTTTTTTTCTAAACCAAAATGTTTCTTCTGACACCTTAAATTTGGTAATTATTTTTCAGCAAGTTACAGAAAAGATTTGTATGAATTTCTGCAAATTGGTTTTGCCAAGGTTGTGGGTTCATAGTAGCCAAGCTGTCTCATGATTTCAGGGTAGCAATTTACAGAGCCGAAAAGTACTTTATGGCTAAAGCCAGTTGAGCTGTAACAGGAAACCCAAATTCAACCAAAATCAAAATAAAAGAAAAAAATGCAAACAGGAAAGGTTGCTTTTTTTTGGCAGACTTAATAATAATGGCTTATGAACTCTAGCAATGGAGCAGACCATCTAAACTTTCACCTCTGTTAATTCTAGATTTTTTTTTTTATTATTATTATGCACAATTGAGATTTGCAGAGACTTTCAAAATCTTGTGAGCTTTTTTGACTTTTATTCTGGCCATTGCAATGTTATTTCCTCTATGTCAAGACAGCTTTGGGAGCTTTGCTGTGTCTATGGAAAAAGAATAATTTAAACTTAGATGCTTGTCCTTGCAGAACAATCTACTAGTCTCCATACAACTTAATTAGTCCTAATTATATCCACTGCCTCATTGTTTTTAGTAATGTGCCAAAAAAAGCAAACAATAGCCAAATTYTGGTTTAAAGAGACAGCTGAAATAGTTGAAGTAGCACTGGTAAAAACAGCATGAAGGAAGTAGCTTAAAAGCATAAATTAAGTGATAAAGTCATTGTTTGCACAATAGAAAACCCAGTACTGTCATGTTTATCTCAAGAACAGGCGGTAGAAGAAATTATTTTTCTCAGATAATGGAACTGTATGAGGTGTGAAGATTGGAGCTGCATCTGATGTGTCGTACTTGTGCTATAGCATGCAGTTGATGGTTACACTTTTGTAGTATCCTGAGCTTAAGAATAAGTAGTACTGATGGTAAGTATTATCTTTAGAATGTGGCTAAATAAATAAAGTGCGTGTATTGTTTATAATTTTTTTTTTTAGAATACCTGGATTTTAGTATTAGGAGGTAGTATTCTGAATCTTGGATTTGCATTTCTGTGAGTATGTGGACTTAAGGTTTTTTTTTTTCCAACTGTAAAAATAGACTTGATATAAAATCACTCAGTCTCTGCTAACTGAGAAACTGGGAAAATTCCTGCGGATTAATTGCAACTCTAGGAAGACCCAGTTAAATAAAGTCAATAGTAGGAGGCTTTGCTTGATACTTATCATGTGYGGGTAGGGCTGTGTTTGCCATGTTTCTGGAGTAGGTACGATGTAGTTGTATGCTTTTTATTCTAAGTGGACACTTCCACTTTAGGGAGGATTTTTCTGAACTTAAAATGCTCATTTTCTCTGGTGTCTGTCGCATCTGCAGTGTGACAGCAGAGCTGAGCATCTGCTCCGCTGCTAGAGTTCTCTCTGCGGTGACTTGTCCTTATCCTTTCTCGATGCCTTTGTGATTTAAGATTACTGAATGAGGGCTCCTTTAAGATTTCAAGAGCTAATTCTTATGCAAATACCTCATGTCTGGAAGTGGAAGTTTCCAGTATGATACATTTGCAAGAAAGCTCTACTAGTATAACTTACGGTATTATTAACCTTCTTCCTCTTCAAGTGCAGTCTTCTGCAGCCTTGAGATACTGTTTACTCTGCTTAAAGACTCATGAAACATGAACTTTCCAAACATTCAACAGAGGAACTAGAGCAGCAAGTCCTCAATTTTTCCCTTTCTGCTTAGTTTTAAAGCTAATCCATTTTAACTGCATGAAGAATGTACTTTTTCTGTTAGCTGGTTTGCACTGCACGAAGCTAAAGTTCACATTGTGGCACATCTTGAGGTCTATATTATTGTAATGGAAGAGGAATGTTAGGAATCTTTTGTGGACAGTTTATTTTTTGCCGCAGAGCTTTCTGTATCCTTGCTTTGGATGGCGAAGAGCAAAGACTGTAATTGCTTGTTTAATTTTTCTGTTCTTTAGTAGTAGGCATTTTCTGCTGCACGATAGATCTCCATGATCTATCCTCTCCTTCCTGTCTTAGAAAAAAAAAAAAAAAAAAAATTGTAGGGTTGGCAATTTTTGGTAAGATAGATATCCTTAAATTTGCCATTTTCAGATGGTGGCACACCCCTGCTTTTTGGTGTCTTGTTTTGTTGGGGTTTTTTTTGTTTGTTTGTTTGTGTTGTTTTTTTGTGTGTTTGTTTTTTTTTTTTTCTSCTGGATGATTTAGTGGCGTTGTTCAGCATTAATCTAGGCTTTGCATAGTTCTTGCAAAACTGGGAGAATACTGACCTGGCTTTCTCCATCCCGAGTCGCTGTGTGTGCGTAAGAAGGCTGAAATAAAGGTGAAAGGTTCAATATRCTGAGAAGAACACATAATTTAAGAGGGTGGTCAGTGGAGGTATTTTTTTTCTTAAATTATACGAGGAAGAAGCATTAGAGGGTAAAGTTAACTTGCAGAACTTCCCAGAAGTGTAAATCTCACCCAACATGTGCAAGACTACTTTTGTGAGGGCTTGATAAAGCCTAGAGGAAGTAATGGAGGACTTTAAAAAATTTCAGGTTTTTCTGTGATTGTGAGACTTGCCTATATGTGTTGCAGTTTGGTGTTGAAAAATCATGTGGTTTAACATAGTCATCAGAAAGAAAGTGAGATTGAGTTATAGTGTGTCTACCTTTTAGGTAAACTGTCTGCTTTTTAATTGGGTTTTTATATTCCTGCTATTCATTGTTTATCACTTTCTTGTATTACTCTCTTAATACAGACTTTGATAGAGAATGAAAACCTAAAGCAATTTTTTTTCAGTATTTATTAATTGGATCTGATTAGGAACTAGAGCAAGGCATTGTTGCATTTTTTCTTTTTTTTTTCTTTTTTTTTAATCAACTACTAACTGGTGGTTAGGAGGGACAGTAGCCAAATACGAGCACATAAGGAGTATTGACCAATCTGTACTCCAGGGTGGTCGTGGTGGTTGTTGTTTCTCATTGAAATACAAAACTGAGATTCCCTTGGCTGTCAAGTGGCAAAGGTGCCATTGTATTCTTATTCTCCGGCAAAATTGAGTACTTGAGGTTTGGATTATTGTTAATTCTGTTGAACATAAAATGCTGCTATCGTTCCTTTTTGGCTGAAGATACTACTGATGCAAACAAGCATATAGAATTTCTTTTTTTTTTTTATTGATGGGTGTATTTGTGTCCTTCACAGGAGCCTGACCCCAGTACATGCTTATGTCTGGGAATACTGACTTTGAGCTACTTCACCCTGCTCTCAAGTGGACTGTATTGCTTTAGGAAGGTTTGCAGTTCAAAGACCCTTGCCTGTTTGAAACAGCTGTTGTTGAATTAGAAATTATGCATTCATACAGTGTTCTTGTTTTCCCACATATCAACTACAGATAAGATTATTGTAAATTAAAAATTATTTGTATAATTGAATTCAAAATAATTTATATGTATATGCTCACTTGTGTTTTACATTGTATAAATCAAATACAGTTAGGTACTTCTCGGGAGCAAAYGTGGCTCCATAAATAAAGGAGTCCTTTTTCTCATACTATGTATCTTTACCATTCCTAGCTAGAATTACTCTCAAGAACAATCTCTTTTAGTGTGGGTTCCCTGATTATGGCTCTTCGCTGTGCTTCTTTTAAAAAGACTTTTGGATAATACGTTTCCTTTTGCCAGTCTTACTTGATATTTAAGTTTATGTTTTAGGCTAGTTATTTCTTGGTCTATTATTTTAGAATAACTTTATCAATACTTACGTACCTGTTAAATAAAAGCATGCTTTCCTGTGGTTAACGGTCTAACATTATCTGCTGCCATAGCAATCTAATCTTTACATGTTCTTGGATAACACTTTGTTAATATTGTTTGTCCAACAACTGGCAGTGGTTTTGGTTTTATTTGCTATCAAGTCCTCAGAGTAACATTATGCTCCTTGATTATGAAATATATCTTAAAAAAATGATAAGGCTTTTCTACTATGTCAGCTCAGCTTCAGCAGATGCGTGCATTAGATCTGAATGTGTGCATTAATTATTTCAGTTAATCATGACTAGTCCAAAGAACACAAATTGGCAGGTAACAGGGCARATAGCAAGGTTTTTTCTCATTGGTTCACTGACATTCCTTCCAAATTAGGGATATTTCCATGTCACTTAGAAAGCAAGTGTTTTGGCAAAAGCTTTATGCAGGCATGAAACACATGGGCAATACTTACAAAAACTAGGCTATTTTGCAAGTACAACATGTTGAGAGATGTTACACAATATTTAGTCCATAGTGCTTTATGCTGATAAGTGGTAACGTCATTCTGCGTTTAGTGATAAAGAATTATGACTTTTGTATTTGTCACCCCATTACTTAAAATCTRGTCTAATTTGAAAGAGCTATAAGCAGTGTATTGTAGCATGTCTTTGAGTATTTTTTTAGAGGAGTAGGGTAGTATGCCACCTGAGTGAAGAGGCACTTACCACCCTACTTGAGACTGTAAGCTTTAGTACTGAGTATGCATACAAAAGAAAAAGTAAATATAGACTTTAAGGGCACTGCTTATGCTGGTAAATGTCATGTTGCGATATGCTAAATCCTTGCTATGATGCTTACCATCATTTCGTCATTAATTGTGAGATGTGCCTTGCGCTGATCAGCAGACACTTAAGAATGGCAATTCAAAGTACTAAGTCATGTTAGAGGTCATCTATAAACGTGCATTGTGATGTATTAAAACTTTCTGCTACAGATTTTTTTGATTAACTTCCTTATTTCTCCCATATACAAGTTACTTTATTACTGTGTAAACACTGAAAAAGGAGTTGATACTTGACATAACATGGAAGAAAAAATATATTCACATGAACTTTTACTGAAAGGGTCTGAGTTGAATAATACTGAGCAGAAATGGTAAAAACTAATCCTGAAAACAGCATTACATTAAATCAGCTGTACTAACATCTTGCTACTTAATACTGTTGTTGTTTGCAAAACTACAGTATTTCTTCAGTTAAAGCTCCCACACAGGAACTGGAGGCAGAAGTAGGCCAAATATTAGTTCCTTACTCTTTATCGTTTGTTTTCCTAGATCTTGGCAGAAATCGCACATTCTTTGTTTTAATTTTTCACTTCCCCACACTTGACATTTTATATCCTTTAAGTTTACAAGTTTCTTTCCAGTTTATTTTGCATGAACTTAAAGGGTTTTGGTATTCTATCAGCTCTTCTAAGCAGGACTTTCTTGAGTTTTAAAAGTGGAAAAGAGGAACTTTAATTTCAGAAATACTCAAGGTTACTAGATAAATGAATTGCATAACTCAGAATTACAGTTGTCTAACCACAAAACAATGCTTTCTTGTTTACTTGTGGTCATTAATTTAGCTTAAGCATTTCCTGCGCTGTATCACAAGGTTGTGTAAATGGAGTTTTGTAGAATTTCTCTGGCTTAYATATTTCTTGTAAACAACAGTTTTAGAAATAGCTTTGTGTCCATAAAAATACAAATTAGCTAGCAGGGGGCTAGATACTAGTCTTCGAGTGCGTACACTGTAGGCAGTGATTTGCTTGCCTGTAAAAAGAGGAGTCTTATGATTTGAGTAACATGTTTTGGGCCTGTTTGTGTTGGCAATGTAACTTCAAAACAACTCTCCACTTCCTGATTGTTTCTTAAACACCTCGCTCAGTTTAGTAAAGTTTGAATAAAAGGTTCACCAATTCATAAAGCCTGGATTTCATAAATGGTGTTTATGTAGAATTAGTCTGATACCCATAGCAGTTTTGCGATACTTGCTTTGACTGCTCAAAGATTTTGGGCCTCTGCAGGATTGCTTCCTGAATACTGAAAAGTGCAAACGGAAGATTTTTCACATCTTGCAAGTGTAGCAGTTCAAAGGTGTTGCCAGGACTTTGCAGTCTCTTGGGAGCATTTCAGCTACCCTAAGGCAGGACCTTGCCTCTAAGGGGTGGAAATCACAAGGAATCTTACGGTTAATAGATCTGTCTTTCTTTTTTCCATCTGTTAAGAGGGTTGGGGTGGGGGAGTTTGTATTTCTATTCCTTTCCTATGTAGCCAGAAAGCATAATTGGGAAACTGGGAAAAATTGACTTGAGTATGTTTGTATATATGAAAGTGTGGCCCAAAAATACGTGTGGGGTTTGATGGTTGAGTTATAAAGTTGGTGAAAATCTTCATTCCTGTAGCATGTTCATATATTTTTATTCAAGTACTGCAGAATTTGCATCCTTGACTAATTTTTGTCTTCTTGAGATCAGCCTAAATTTGGGAGGGGTCCCCATGTGAAGATGGCTAACAGCCTAGATCAGTGCTTTAAGGTGAATGGGGCAGTCAAAACTTCTCATCAGTTTTCCACCACCCATTCGTAGTCTTAGTGACGTGTGCTTCCAGCATGTCTGTATTTAACTTCAAAAAGAGCTTTGGTGTCTTTCTGGGGGACAAGTCTCAATAGCATTGAGCTATTTGAATATATATTATTGTACATTCTGCCAAATTAGATTTTATTGGTGGTTTTTTTAACCTTTGGGTGATTAACTTAACAGTCTTTTTCCTTTGACCCTCTGTAATACACAGCATGAGCTCAACTTCATAATACTTGAACTATATCATGCATTCTTGGGAGATACTTGGTTCCAAGGCAATCTGGAGAAGCTTGTGGATTTATAGCACCTAGGACTATAAAGCATTGAACTGAACAGTTCTCAAAGAAATGTAATGAATACGTTGCTTTGCTGCTTACTTGAAATTCTGCTTTTATATGCCACCCTTACAGTTGGCTTGGCAAGAATACTTAGGTTTTCTGAAATAGTATTTAGTAAACTGAATGCAGTATGCAACTGGTTAGGTTTTTTCCCCAGTGAAAAAGATTTGTCCTCCTGTCCTTCAGCTCTTCATTAACTGTAGAGAAAATAATAAGTTGTCATTTTTCCGTAGTTATTGATGAAAAATTGACTAGAAATAGTTGGTGAAAGAATGTAATTATCGTTCACCTGAAGTTCACAAGGATTTGCTACCACTCTGCAAACATTTTACAGAAGATTTACTTTGAAAAACATGTTGGTAATAAAAAGATACTCTACCAGTGTAAATGCAGAATGTCTTGTGGAGCTGCATCTTTTTGTCCAGAAGGCGGCTTTCTCCTGGTGCCAATTTAGAGCAATTTTTTTCTGAATATATGCATGTGCTATGTCTCAGTCCAGTACTGTTTATATCATCCATAGAGTTGTCTCAGTGAAGAAGCAGGTAGGATTTCCCAAATGGAGTACTAAACTTAGGAAATAAAACTAATGTAATTGTTTTAATTTATTTTTGTCTAACTCTCTAAAATCGGAATGCTTTTGCTTGTGTTAAGCCAGCTGTCCTCTTTTCTGCTAAGCAGTCCACAACACTGAAGTAAAAGCTAACAAATTATGATTAACAGCTAATGCAGTCCACATCTTCTAACATCGCATGATTTGAGCCAGCGTGGATGCTAGGCTCCCGGCTAAATTTTATCACTGCAATGTAAACCAATGCAGGCTTTTACTGTAAACTGTATCTAGAAATCCTAATTATACAACATGACATTCTTTCTTTGCTCTGTGTGTGTATGTTTTTATGTTTTTATTTATATGCATACTCATAAATGAAATAATTTAATACTTTGGCGGCTGTGTATTGCAGTTGTGTTTTTAGATGTTGAAAATGTGGGCATAAAAGCAGCTGTGAAAATAAAACTTTTTCACCTTTACCAGAAGGGTCTAGACTTCTGTTGTGCTTTGATCTTCTTACCTAAACAATTACTTCATTTCCTTAGTTTCTTAAAAGCAGAAAGACCTTGRTGTTGTGAGTAAACTTTAGTTTGGCGAAGTAACTTATATTGCTGTGTTTTTGCACTGATACATAATTTGGATTCCTTGCCTAGCTAATGTATGGAAAAATGGGTGATAAATTAGTGCACACCTCGTTGTGGTGATACATAGCTCTAAATTTGATGTATGGGTAAGTTTCTCATTTCCTCTACCTCCACCCTTTGGGGAGATCCATCCCATTCTCTCTTCTTTACACAATTACTTTGCAACTTCCACATTGATGTTATTTGCTCCATATTTTGCAGTGCACAGAACTAATTGTATTTGTCCTTGAGTGAAACAGATGAACTTTTTTTATTCAAATGTTATCTAGATTATGGTGATAACTAAGAGTAAGCCAAACTGGGACAATTTTTTTGTCTTTAAAGCTGTTCACAGCTTTAAATTGAGACATACAATGCATTGCTGTAAGTTGGGTTACATGTTAAAATGTGATATTTACCTTCTGAGTTAAAGTATGAGGTTTTGTATTTTCTCCATTTTTTAATTAACTAAATACTTCARTGCCTTGCCCCAGTGCTTCTGTATGTACTTATTTAAATCTATGAATATCTTATGCTTTTCTTGGCTTTTTTAACTTTTTGTCCTTTGTTACTTTATACTAGTTTATAGCCTGGTTACGCTTTTCATGAAGTATCTAAGTGGGTTTACATTTTTCTGCATGTAAACTTAGACTTCTGTTTTTTTCATTCAGGAGAAGTAAAAGATACAAAAAGGATCTGATTTACTTTTACCAAATACTCAAAGCAACAGTTGATATCAAGTGGTCACTGCTTCAGTAGTACTGTCAGTAGCGTAACACATTATAAATTTAATCTAGAGGAGTGACTCACAATCTCACCTTGAACTGGAAATCAGTTATTCTAAATCTAACAGCCCTCTTCYAGAATTCCTCTGTAGTCACATGCCTTACATCCTAGAAATAGAATATACTAAAAATAAGACTGAATTGGATTTGATTAATACTTGAAGTACCGATGAAGGCATTTTATGCTTCTGTATGAAATGGAATTTTATAGGCTTGTAATATATATATGTTGGATAATTAATAGAACTTATTTTCATGATGCCAATTACATGTAGTACAATAGGTACTGAACGCTTGACCTGAGTACTAAATACTTTGTAAGGAGACTGGGGATGTGAAGCAAAAAGAATAAAAGGATCTGTGAATGGTATCTGGGAAAGAACTTACATCTGAGGTGATCCATCTGTTTTCAAACCGATTAACACAAAATAGAAAAAGGTTAAGGGAAAAAATGATGCCAAGCAGCCTGGATGTGTGGATTTCTGAGTGTGGTCTTTTTCATATGAGGTGTTACCAGCTGTGTAGATGTGCAGAAACAGGAGCTCAGATGCCTAGAAAAGGATTCATAACATGTATCCTTTTAAAAACTCTGAGGCTGCTGGTTGGTTTTTTTTTTTTTTTTTATTCTGATAAAGAGACAGAAATGAGAAGAAAGTGGTTTTTGGACAGAAAAAGGGAACTGTTTGTGTTTTGTTCTCCAAATATTCTAATTGCATCCAGGAAGCTGGAGAGTGTGGGGTCRGTTGGTTTTTAGAAAAGGAAGAGACCTCTTAATTCCAAATAATGATTTTTTTTTTTTTTTTTGTCCTTCTCCATATGTATTTGCAGAATCTTGTTCAGCATAATGCTTCCAGATATGCACAGTGTCTCGTTACTGTTTGAAAAGGCTTTTTTTTCCTTGTAGCTCAGTATGTAACCTGCATTGCAACAGATCTAAACTGGTTTCCTGTATAAAGCTTTGTCTTTGACTTAATCTTGGCTTCTCTCCTGTAACTCCACATCTGTGAATGACTCATAACAAGCAGGGCCATCAGAAAAGTATTGTGTACATTTTTATCCAAATCTGTAGGGTTTTTGTTTCTAATTTTTTTACAGCCTTGCTACATTCTTCCCTCCCATGTAATGAATCATACAGTATCTGTACGCATACCTGACAAGAAAAGTGATTGTGCATTGAGAGAAAGTTGAATGCTAAACAAATAGGAAGAATATCCCCAGCCATCAATCTGCTGAGAGCAGAGCTTTTGTATTTGGCAGTTATCCTCTGTTAGCCCCTGGGGCACTTCTGATATTATGATTTTTTTCTTTCCACCTGTAAACAGCAAGTTCTGTTAAATGGATACTCTGGCTTGGGGGCAGTGTTGGATCTGTCRGGCACTGGCAGCAAGAGAGGTTGTGCCTCCTTGAGGCACTCAAGGGCTTTTTTTTTGAGCCCTCGCAACATCCAGTGACTCAAGAAGGCAGCCCTGCCGCMGAGCTTTTTAGAAAAATGCCAAGCTTTACATCTCTTGCTTCTCTTATTCTTACATGAACGTTTTGACTCATTTCCAGATGTGTGACAGCACAGGGGTAGATCAATCAGCTGTCCTGTCCCTTCTGGAGTGTTTATGGTAGCTGGGCTGCAGGGAAGAGGAAAAATGCTAGAGTCTAGAAGATGGGTCCTTGTCTTCCATCTTTTCCTCTCACTAAATATCTTCCTAGGTGAGCAACAGTCCCCAAATTCAGCATGAGTTGAAGTGCATGTCTGCTCATACAGTAATAACAATAAGGGAGTCAACTGAGGTAGGCAAGATGAAAGCGTGGCTGGAATGGCTTAACCCAACCACATTGTTTTGATCTCTTCCCTTGTGTCAGGGAGTAAGCATGGAGTAATGGAAAAGTCGTTTGCTGGCATAAATAGCTTTTCATTGCTGTGATGAGAAATATTTTATAACAGCAGTGGGTCCTATGGGATATTGGCGAGATTTTCCTACAGCTACCAGAGCAGACTTTCTCCAGCTGTCTCCTCCTAAACTACCTCTCCTTGGATCATGGGTCAAGGGAATTGATATTATCTAGACTGTGTTGAATGTGGGAGAGCGCTCTTGTTGACTTCRTGGCTGGCCGCTCACTGCTTCTGTCAGCTGTGTGCCTACAAAGGATTTGAAACAAATTAATAGAACGTGAAAATTGTTTCTGGCCTATCGTTTTGACTACAGGTTCCCAAATTTCCTGAAAAATTGAAATGCAGAAAGGCCCATTTGAAGGAAGGGAGGCAATTAACTAACTCCTTGAATAAAATAACAAAAGCTAAACTGCCTCATCTTTCCTCTCCACATCTCAGTAGAGGTGACATTTCTTGGGATGTGACTCCACTTTGCATCTTCCGGGAGGGCAGCTTGGCCAAGGAGTGTAGGAAAACTGAGGTCACAGATGCTTTATTCTTATAAGTTTAGATAGCAAAAATGTTTTATGAACATCAGAATGAATCGTTCTCTTTCCTTTTTAGTACTGTATCCAATATATTCTCAAAAATGTTTTTCTCAAAACTGGGGGGAAATATTGGGGTGTGCTACAGTGCATGAATGTACTTAATATAACGTTTTAATTGGGTTTCACTCATGCTAATAGCCATGGATCTTAATAAAGCTGTCTCATTGTAATTGACAGTGTGTGATAGTTTCACTTTTTAAAAGGTGAAACTCAGTAGCACAGGTACAAATTCTTTCTGTATTAAGAGAAACTAGAAATAGGTTGTTAAACTTGGCTACTACAATATTYAGATGCCAAAAAGCTGTCTTCATCCATTGATTAAAATGGAAGAAAAATGTTGCTTATAATTAAAAAACCTGATGATAGTAATTGAGGAATCTCTTGGTGAAAAATTAGCAAAAGTTAGGTCTCTGTTCTTGAAAAGAAACCTCTTCACAAAGCAAAGAAAACCTCAGTTTGCCCACATCAAGTATGTTCTCTAACTTTGTATAGTATATCTGGAACTTTAACAGTGTTATTTAAGTCCTGGTGATAAAAAAATGAAATAATTAAAATTGTAAGTTTTTAAATTTAATTTATGAATGCTTACAGTAATGTGCCAACTGTTAGTCTTGTTTCAGGAAAATATCCAGTATCTTTTATGACCAGCAGCCCTTTAGTTGGGATGCCTTGTCTTGAATTCTTTCTTCCTTTGAATTCTCATCTCCTTTCCTACAGCCTGGCAGCTGGCTACACTTTCTGCGTGGATATTCTTCTATAATTTTAACCTTTTACAATACAATTAAAGTGCTTACAAACTTGAAATGGAATCTTTGCATTAGCTTGAGACTCCTTATGCTTTAAGGAAAATCTTAAGTGAAGTTTTTGGTGGTGGTTTTTTTTTTTTTAGACTTTSCTTGAATTTTTATTAGCTAAGGAATTTCCAACAAGCCCTCTGCTGCTCCCAGAAGCAGGGCCATTGTAATCTCTGTCAGTCATTAAAATCAAGAATTCAGAAGGGTTTTTTTGAATAAAAGTGTAGGATATATCGTCCTCCAGAGTGTCCTGGTTTTGGCTGGGATAGAATTAATTTTCTTTCTAGTGGTATAGTGCTACGTTTTGGATTTAGTGTGAAAATAATGTTGATAACACACGGATGTTTTAGTTGTTGCTAGTGTTGTTTACACTAGTCAAGGACTTTTCAGCTTCCCATGCTCTGCTGGGTGCACAAGAAGCTGGGAGGGAGCACAGCCAGGACAGCTAGSCCAGCTGGCCAATGGGGTATTCCATACCATGTGATGTCATGCTCAGCATATAAGGCTGGAGGAAGAAGAAGGAAGTGGGGGACGTTCGGGGTGATGGCGCTTGTCTTCCCAAGTAACCGTTACGCGTGATGGAGCCCTGCTTTCCTGGGGATGGCTCAACACCTGCCTGCCCACGGGAAGGAGTGAATGAATKCCTTGTTTTGCTTTGCTTGCGTGCGCGGCTTTTGCTTTCCCTATTAAACTGTCTTTACCTCAACCCACGAGTTTTCTCGCTTTTACCTTTCTGATTCTCTCCCCCATCCCACTGTGGGGGGAGTGAGCGAGCAGCTGTGTGGGGCTCAGTTGCTGGCTGGGGTTAAACCACTACACAGAGATACTCTTTTTGGTTTATCAGGTTATGGTTGAGCAACTGAGTATTCTAAGGGAAAAGAGGCTTTGGTTTCAACCTAGATTTTGACAGTGAGAAATAGAAAGGTGAGAACAGGCTCTAGAAATGCTAGCATCAAACTAAAGAAGTTGGTAAAAATTTGGATGAAGGAAGAGGAAGTTGAAAACTTCATCTAGAAACATCATCTAGCATATCTACTACAGGAAACAGCAAAAGTCCTTGAATGCATCTGAAGGGTGACATAAGAGACTTCCAGAAATATTTTACCCAGTATGCTAAAGCACAGAGTAAAATTGAGTTGCACAGTGTTGGCATAGACTGCCAGTAATCAGTTTTGCTTTTTGGCCTCTTCCTGATCTATGATTACAGTTCTATCATAGCAATCCTAATCAAGCTGCGAAGGGGAAAGTTTTGTTGCTGGGATTTCCATATGCAAGGAAAGATAAAGTAATGGAGATGACAGGGTGTTTGGGGCTTTAATAGTGAACAAGTATCAATCTGAGGCAGCTAATAGAGTAGTTTTAATCAGGTAATACAGCGCTGACAGCTAGTCAGTTTTCCTGGCTTCATTCTTAAAAGTAGCTGGCAGGAAGCGATGCATTCATTTCACTATCTTCATTAAAATCCTAAATCTTGTGCCATGCACTCGACTTGCTCCACATCACATAAGGAAGCGTTCTGTAGTTGTGCGGCTGAGCTAGACCCATATGTGCCTTTCAAAGGACAGATCTCTAACAGGGTAAAAGGGGCTCGCAAAGCAACCCCAACTTCACAGCCTGCTTTCAAGCTGTGACTTGGCTATAAAAATAAATAAATAAACAGATTTTCTCTGTGCAGAGGCTTGGCAGACAGCTTTTCCCCTAGAGGTAAATTTGTTTTGCAAAATTAGAAAAATCTGTTGTTATATATCTAGAATTTACAGTTGTTATGTATTAGATTATTGGTTCTGGATAGACTTTTATAGTTATGCAACTCTAAAAATATTGATGGTGGGGGGAAGTTGACAAGGCAAGTAGCCTTCAGTGTAACTCAAGTCTTTTTTTTCTCTTTTTTTTTTTTCTTTCCTGATGCTAGTAGTCACCAAATCCATGGAGTCCTTATAGAAACTAGAAGCAAATCTCTAGGAATATTTKTTCAAAATCAATGTCTTTTTGGTCTTTAGAGTGTATATGCTTTTTTTTTTTCCTTGGATTCTTTCTTGGCAATGTATTCAGAGGTAGTGGAAGTAAGCATAGTTTATTTTAAGCTTTCCCTTTTTCTCTGCGTTGTTCTCTTTGTTTATCGGAAGTGATGGATGGATGAAACCTTATGAATTTTGGTCGTAGGATGGTTTTAGTTATTTGCCAACAATCTCAATTTTAATATAGTATGCAGGGGAAAAAAAGATTATTGAAAAGTAAATATTCTAGTAAGTGAATATGCCTATATAGTCTTCATGATTATACTTCTTATAGTCTTCATATACTCTCTTCTATCTGAGAGTAAATGTGGGCATAAGGGGTGAATGAAGAATAAGAACATCTTATCTGTCTGTGTTTACATGTGCGTTCAGATGACATAGGCCTTGATCCAGGAAACCTCATCCAGCTAGCAAGTAGCCTGAAAAGAGGCCATAGATGCTGGACTACCAGGGGGCTCATAGGCACTGTATTTGAACAGCAGGGTAAAAGTATGCTATACTCAGTCTGCTTTTTTCCCAGATTTAGTTATGTCTGTCAGAAGTTATAGCACATCTGGCTTCTTTATGAATAGCTTAGTAGCTTGCATATCAAGTTCCTCCTTACAGAAGGAGATGCAGTGGAACCCACCCAAAAATGTCCAGATATTTAACAGTCTATTTATTGTCATTTACTGAGCATGCTGAAATTCTTCCAATTCTTCTTTGGCTGCTCTACCAGAGCAATAATGCTGCCATAGAAACATTTTAAGTTTGTATCATGGATATCTTTTTGTCTGCATTGTTTTTAGTTTTTTTTCCTTAACTTCTTAATAAAAGGTGACACTCTTATTTTCACCTTCAGTTCAAGAGTCCTTTTGTCACAGAATATGTAGACATTGGGTAGCTTTTGTAATATTCCAGATATCACGTAGGTCCTTACTTGACAAATTTGTCAGCATGGTATATGGACAGGTATATTTTTGCCAGTTTTCTTGGTTGTTGAGTATGCCAGTAACTTCTTGAGTATTTTAGGTTTTGGGGTTTTGTCTCCCTTCGCCCACCTCCCCTTCYGACACCTCCAGTTGACTTTGTGGCTTTACTCTGGCCCGTCTACAGTGAGCATCCTCAAAACCTAAAGGTTGCTTTATGTATGAATTTAATAAAGTTTAAATGCCTGATTTTCATTCATTGACTCTGGAGAACTTGGTCATATTTGTGAAGCCGCTTGAGACCCTAAGATKCTGAGATTGATGATATGTGTTACAGGTTACTTCATTAAGTTTTTTATAATAAATAATAAAGTGAGAAGAATACATAATATTATTGAAAAGCCAATTGAAAAGTAGTATTCAAGATTGCTTGTTATGCAGATTTCTTGTTTGTTTAGGCCTTGTTACTTTTCTTGCCAGACTCTCATTTTAGCTGAGTTGTCTSTCTATCTAACTTCTTAGTTTCTAAGCTGAAAACTGGAAGTGAGACTAGCTTTGTAATTACAAGAAAAAAGGAAAATTGTTTTGTTTGGATTTCAACAAATTCAGTTTAAGGTCAGATTTTTTTCTTTAACAATATGTGCTCTATCTTTTTGTTCCTAAAGGCATATTTTCAGCAATTTGGCTTGACTCTGTGACCATTGGGGTGGAATTCTTTATCTTGGCTTGATATAAGCAAGCTTTCAGAGTATGTATGGGTTAGTGTGTGACTTTGTGCACAGGAAAACAGAATCTTTTTGTCAGGTGGTTTCTGGTTCAATGAAAAAAGTTTTTGGTTGGGTTTTTTTTTGTGTATGATAACCAGCTTGGTAACTTCTGAGAACTAGCTCAGGCTTTCAGTATGAATAAGTGTCCATTGCATTTAAAAAATAATAATAAATAAAAAACAACCCGGCTAAGTAGCTAGCACGTTTCTATGCCAGCTTCAGGAAAAAAAAAATCAAATCTATTGAAGACATGAAGACAATCTCAACACAAGTGTTATGAATTCTTTACCTTTCCTGTCCACTGAATGAGAAAGGATAACTGATTACTTACCTTCAGGTACATTATTCTACAGTTTCTTGAAATGCTGTTAAGTTGATTTGTCTTGCTAAAATTAAAATAATACCTAGTTATCTCTCCTGTTAGAGTGTTTTGATGCAAGGAATTATTTTGTTTCATCATAGCTGAAACCTGAAGAGCARAACATGCTTTTACATTCTCTTATAAATGTAGTCTTTCAATGCAGATAGAGGAGGAAGTTTTGATACTAATCAACGTAAAGGCAAATTCACAAACATATATTACATTGTGTTTTCAATAACAATTTCAAGAGTTTAGAAAATGAGACACAAAGCTGATGTGTGAGATCAACACAGAGTTACAATAATTCATTTAAACAAGACTTAATCAGTGTATCTTGGATTCAGTTCCTGTAAAATATGGCCTGTATTGTAACAATTTTTTTCATAATTAAAATAACATTTGAAGTAAAAGTTCAAATTCATTTTTCCATGTGAACTTAGAAGAAATTACAATTGGGTTTTTTTATGATTTGGTGATTAAGTAGACAAGCGGTGTTCTTCGTGGGTACCATAATAGTTAACACCTGTTTCAACTGTTTTATATTTGTATTGGATGGAACCTCGGCAACCCAATATATCTTGAAAAGCAAAACCTAATATAAAATATTTCACGGTATGGAAGAAATTATAATAAACAGAGCACAGCTTAAAATATAAAATGCTTATTATGCACATTTACATAGCCTTTCGTCTGTATTTCTGAAACCAGTGTTAGCATTTTGTGTAAAAATAATTGTAGTTTTTATGAAGGTCGGTTAAGTGAATATTCAATACCATAAAATAAATACTGTTTGTAAGAAAACAGTATTTCCTGAGTAGCAGAGGTTGGCAGAAATGAATCAATTTGTCAGTCAGAAGTCAGTACACTGTATTAATTACCATTTGGTTTGTGGCTTCTCTCAAATCTGCTTTGGCGACAAGCACCATTAGCAGAAGGGTGGAGTGGTCTCCTAAGGTGGGTAACCGGGCAGGGCTTTCCAGAGCTCATCTGGAAATCTTGTCAAAGCACTGATGGTTTCCTCTTTCTTATTAGAGACACCGTTAAGCAGTTGTCATTGTACACATTTAGTTGAGTTTGAGGAGTACTTTCATTGACTTGGTAGCACTTTAGCTGTAAAATGCATTGTTACAAAGTGTACTGCTCTTCTAATCGGGTCATATTTGTGGTGCTTGGTCCTGTTGGCGGAGGAGCCTGTGATTCTGGAGAAGACTTACAAAAAGATAATTTAGTCTGCTACTGCTTCTTGAAGCTGCGGTTGGCCAAACACCTGCAGCTGGCATATGCCAGAGCTGCCAGCTAAGTGAGCCCCAAAGATATCCTTCCCTCTGCGCTTCTCAACTAAGACCGGGGAGCTATTCCAGTAATGCTACTCTTTCTACCAAATATAAAGCTAGACCCGTTCCCCGCCATGGCTGTACAGAAAGCTGTGCCATCAAATGAAGGAGAGCAGCACAAGGTGGAAGTGAGCAGCAAAGGCTTTTTCTTTTGGTGGCTGAAAGCGTTCTTATAAAACAATTGTCCGTCTGTCTTTCACAAGTAACTACTTGGACTTGTCTTTTAAAAACATTCTCACAGCAACTGAGGATAGTGGGGCTTTAGTGATGTGCACCTGTAGAAGAAAGCTCTAAAAGTGTTTTTTAATCATTATTTGAAGTGGAATTTAGCAAGCTATTAAGTAACTGAACTGCACTTGTTGACATAATACTTCCTAAATAGGCATTAGTGTCACTTCTTAATGTTGTTTGTTACTGGTATGGTGTTTTGAAATCTTAATTCTGTTTGCAGAGTCAGAAAATGCAAAACTTTGTCTATTAAAACCTGAAAGCTTATTTCAAATTTAATAATCAGATGGACTGTATTGTGCCTTCCATGCAGCACAGGTATGGCACTACTGGCCCCCTCCACCTTCCACAAAAGGCTTGTTCTCTTGGGTATTTGAGAACTTGGAAAATTACTGCTTTTTGAAGAAAGCTTGGTTTCATATTAAAATTTTAATTAATATTAGTAAGATTACTAAAATAATCTGCCAAGGTACATCTGTCAGATGTAAATTTTGAGAGCTTCTCAATAGGAGAACTCCGGTCACAAGCGGTGTTCTCCAGGGCTCAGTATTGGGGCCGGACTTGTTAAACATCTTTATCAGTGATCTGGACGAGGGGATTGAGTGCACCCTCAGTAAGTTTGCAGACAACACCAAGTTGAGCGGGAGTGTTGATCTGCCTGAGGGTAGGAAGGCTCTGCAGAGGGATCTGGACAGGCTGGATCGATGGGCCGAGGCCAATTGCATGAGGTTCAACAAGGCCAAGTGCCGGGTCCTGCACCAATTCCAGGCAACGCTCCAGGCTTGGGGAAGAGTGGCTGGAAAGCTGCCCGGCRGAAAAGGACCTGGGGGTGCTGGTCGACAGCCGGCTGAACATGAGCCGGCAGTGTGCCCAGGTGGCCAAGAAGGCCAACGGCATCCTGGCCTGTGTCAGGAATAGTGTGGCCAGCAGGAGTAGGGAGGTGATCGTGCCCCTGTACTTGGCACTGGTGAGGCTGCACCTCGAATACTGTGTTCAGTTTTGGGCCCCTCACTACAAGAAGGACCTTGAGGTGCTGGAGCGTGGCCAGAGAAGGGCGACGAAGCTGGTGAAGGGTCTGGAGCACAGGTCTGATGAGGAGCGGCTGAGGGAGCTGGGGTTGTTTAGCCTGGAGAAGAGGAGGCTGAGGGGAGACCTTATCGCTCTCTACAACTACCTGAAAGGAGGCTGTAGAGAGGCGGGTGTTGGTCTCTTCTCCCAAGTAACAAGCGATAGGACGAGAGGAAGTGGCCTCAAGTTGCACCAGGGGAGGTTTAGATTGGATATTAGGAAAAATTTCTTTGCCGAAAGGTTTGTCAAGCATTGGAACAGGCTGCCCAGGGAAGTGGTGGAGTCACCGTCCCTGGAGGTATTTAAAAGACGTGTAGATATGGCACTTCGGGACATGGTTTAGTGGGCATGGTGGTGTTGTGTTGACGGTTGGACTTGATGATCTTAAAGGTCCTTTCCAACCTTAATGATTTTATGTTTCTATGATATTTCAAAGATGAGGTTTATTTTGAGAGTTGGGGTTAATACTCTCAAGATCTGTTTAGAAAGAAGTTGAGCTTAGGATGCAATGACCTAGCAGACTTTTCTCCTAAACACAAATTAATGCTTGGTTTTTATCTCAGTTTACCTGATTTGAGGTAAACCTCGATGACTTACTAAATTGTAGCTCGTTGTGGTGAACACTGTAAATGGTTTCCACTTTTAATGACTTGTGCATAAGTTATATAACTCTCGAATGCTTCTCTTGCTCATTTCCCTGCAAAAGATGCTGGCTTTGTCTTATTGTTTGAACAAAATCTGTTTAGCCTTAAATTTCCCCTTGTGTTTGGCTACTCCTGCTGTTTTCAGAAGTGCTAGGACTCTCTTCACCGTCTTTGGAGAGGAAGAAAGGTTTCAAGGTAATTTCACGTGAATAGTAAATGTTTCTCACACATGTTGGAAACTTTCTATAAAATAGGTACTTAGTTTGGAGGTAAACATAAATTAAAATGTATATAATTGTGGGTAGCATCCCAAAATTCATAAACTAATAATGTAATTTAATTTTTCTTAACTGTAATTTCTCCACGTAGAAATAAGGAAGCAAATTTTAGGAAGCTAATAAAATAAGAGTAAACCAATGTCATTGGTACAAAGAGTTATATCAAGGGGAGGGAGGGCAAAAGGAGGAAGTAACTGGAGAATAGCTAACCTAAAAGGAAACATCATATACTGCTTCACATGGTTTATCTTCAAATTTTTAGGCATTTTTTTGTTTTCAGTGAAACATACCATCCTAAGTGTAACTCGGTAGTTGAAGCCGCAATTTTGAGCATTTTTTTTTTTAATTTAGTGCATAATTCAGATGGTAACGGCTAGATCACCTTAATATACAAAAACTATTTCATATGAAGAAAGATCAGAGGCATACCTCCTCATGGATTAAGTAGTGCTGCATCATGGACATGAAGTGACAAAATACCAATATATTGCAATATATTTTTAATCTTGTGAAGAACTGCTGTGAGGTATAGAGCCCTTAAACTTGAGTGTCTTTTCCAAAAAACACCATACAGTCTTCCCTGCCTTTTCACAGATACCATAAGACCTGACAAATGGGTTATCATAAAACATCTTACGTGCTGAAAAGCTATAATGAAAAACCATATCTTTCTAGTATGGTGTAACAACTAAAACCACTGATGATTAACTAAAGATGTTTCTAAAGAGCCATTTGCTCCAACTTCACTATTCTCTGTACTGGTTTTTTTCTGTGAACCCCATTTAGGATGTTGTCATTCCCTCTTCTTCTTCCTTACTTCGTCCGTGCTTGTTGGAGTCCATCTGTTGCGCCATACAGTTGTTGATGGGGCCAAGCTGTAAATCAGGTCACCAGAATGATCCAGCTTAAAAATAAACCTACAATAAAAAGCTTGGAATTTGCTTTATCAGCWTTCTGTTTAAATGCCCTGCAGAGCATCACTGCTATTATCTAAGCCATCTCTTGTTTGTATTCAGTTTAGAAATCATGTATTTGCAGCTGGAACGAAAGCTGTCTATTCTCAAAACTGCAACTTCTGCCTCACATCTGTCATGTTCTCATCTCCAATTTATGTCCTGTACCCTCTGATTAAAAGCATGTTGGTCCCATGTTTCACTTGAAATAGTGTGGTGGTACTCATTTCCCAGAAGTGTTTCATAGCTATTCCTGAGTTAATGGAAAACTTGTAAAACAACATGCATCTATGAAGTGGCTGCTGTCAAAAGAAAGTTGTTTTTCTGCTAGTATTTGTAAATTTGCTAGTAGCCTATAAATCTGAAAAACTGAAATCTTACCCAATTGTTTTCTCTGCTTCCAGAAAACCTTGTTCTGGTGAAAATTCTAGCAGTTCACTCTTCTCTTAAAGGCTCTTGCGGGTTTTGAGGGCAAGGAGGGCTTTGTTTTCTTCTCAGACTTGTGGAATTGCAGAGTCTGGAATTGCTCTGCAGCAAGGTGACTGCTTGACAGGCTCCATTCACTGCCTCTGCTCTGACTGCACTTCAGTTAAATAACACGAACTTCTGAACTGTATTAGATAAAACTTCGTAGTGTACACTTTCTCCATGGTATTTAAGTGTTGTAATTGATATTTTGAGAAGCCTATTTCAAATGTAGTGGCATTGCTTCCTCTGGGGTAGAAGTAGTTGTTTCATGCCTCTAGCTTGTATCTACTCGGTTGCATTTGTTCTTACGTTGCATTAGCTGATTTAATGTTAACTTAAGAGTTTAGGATTGCTTGTGTAATCAGAAGAGTGAGGAGAACTAAGTATCTGAAACAGAGTTTTGAAGCCGGGGTCATGGGATGAGCTAGAGGTTTGTTTTGTACATGAGAAATACAGAAAAATCACAATGACAATGAGTTTCTTCAGCAATCCAGTACCATTCAGGGAACTTTTTTTTGCATTTGGAGTTCCATTTCGAGGCATCCCTTTCTCCAGGGAAAAGGAAATTAGCCTTTTCATAATTAGCTTGACCTACTGTGTTTTGAATTGGTTGCTAGGTCTCAGGTTGCAACACAGATAAGCTACAACGTAAACTATATGCAGTTGTATCATTTTAAGTGCAATCATTTACATTAACTAAATATACAATTATGGGTTTAAATACATGTGGGAGATAATCCAGGCCCTAATCCAGGTCTTGCTCTTGAAATCACTGAATTATATGATCACTTCTTGTAAGCTTCCAAGCTGTGTTCTACAATGATGTTTTGTTCTGCCATTGTGGTGTTGTCCGCACTGTTTTTGAAAAGTACTCTGAAGGTTCTATGCTTTGTTTACATCCTACATGTGTTTAGTTATTATTCACTCTTCCTTTTGTCAGCGTTTCCTTTTATGTAAATACAAATGTCCCAGTGTGACCAGTACAGCCCTAGAGTACAGGGAGCATTTCAGCGTGCTGGCACGTGTTCCTCTGGCAATGTCTGTTTTCCCTGCTCATCCTCTCTGAAGCTGAGGTCCTGGGACTCCCCCCATGCTTAGCCCCTTGCTCTGGGTCAGCTGGCATTGCAAGAGGTGTGTGTTGGATGTGAGGAGGAGGGTAGCATTCTCCGTTGTCTCTTCTCCTCCAAACAGGATTGGTGTGAAGAGTGTTTTCTGAGGGTGTTTCTCTTCATAAGGTCAAGATTTTCACTTTTCAGACTTCCCTAGGCTAAGAGGCTCAAGATCTCTTACTTTTTCCTTGCTCAGCAAGTGCTTCTTTGCCCACAGTTGCCAAGCCCTACCAGTAGCCACGTTCAGTGCCACTTTTAGCTTCAAGTCATCTTTCTTGAATGTCGTTCTCAAATGTTCAAATGTGCTTATGCCTCTGGTTTGTACAATGGCACCGTTTCTAGTGGAAGTATCTAGTCTTGCCTTTTGGTTTTCAGTTGCTTTGAATGTAGTAGCTCATAAACGTTGGCTGGTGGAACGTACATGTTGCCAAGTTTCACCGGGTAACAAGCAATTGAGAAAGGAATATTTAACAGCACTAATAAGTGTTAAGATTTTTGTTGTGCTTTCTCAGGCTCAATAAACCACACTGCAGTAGCTCTATGTTTCACTTCAATATAAAAAAATAGCAGAATAGAGGAAAAAATTTTAACGTGGTTCTGTCTTACCGTAATGCTTATTCTTGTTTTGGTTCTGATTTTTAATCTTGACGTAGCAAACCTTGTGCCCTCCTAGCTTTCTTTTGATCCTCCTATTGGTAGAATTATATGACAATTATGCAGTGTGAATAAATCATTAGGCTTACACGACCATATTTACTTTGTAACTAAAATATGTATCAGTATATTATAGCTCTAATACGCAAATATGAACATCTGTTTGGACTCAATCCTTAGCAAGTGACTTGCAAAAAGTTGTTCTGGGTATTAGTCAGTTRTTGACAAATGTTTATTGCATGAGAAAAAATTACCCGGAGTTATAATTTCACAGTAGCATGTACTCATTGATAATTTCTATATGTAAACCTGTAAATTTTCTCCTATGTATTTGGTAACCAGATCCCACTTTTGTTTTACAGCTGCTGCAGAGGGCAAAGGGAAAAGTGGGGAAGACTTCTTTCAGAAGGTAAGAAAGATATTTGAATTCTATATCATCAATTGACTAGAGGAAAAATTATGCCTATTGCTCATTCATGAGATCAACTAATTAAACTTAATGTGCAGTTTCCACTGTGTTAATCAAATCTTTTAAAAAAGTTTGTCATTTAATGTGTCTACTAACCATCAGCTGTGCATGGAATGTGATGAGAAATACGTTCTTTGGTGTATGCCACTGTCATTCACGCACAACTACTTAATTATTCTTTAACTGAAAATGTCAAAATATGCATTATTGAAGTTTATTTTGCTTAATAGCAGAGGGTTTATCCAAAATATGTTGTGAGGTAGTCTTAAGATTTTTGTCTATGGATAAATCCTGTTATTGGAAAAACTGACATGAAGCTTACTGTTATATCATTGAAAGCATAAATATTTGGTTGAGAAATGCAAAAGCCTTTTAAGAAAGAAATGCACAATCCACAGAGTGATTCAATAAAGTTTGTGGTTAGACAGAGGCACGAAAGGACTAGAAAAAGTAGTCCTGCAGCAACTAAACTACAAAGAGAAACATGGTCAAGAGTAATGACTTTGAAATTAGTTTTGCAAAGCAACATGGTTTTTTTCAAGAATAGTGTATAAAATATTATTTATGAGTTATGTTAATGAAGATCTGCACGTACTATGCTAATGAAAATTATGAGCTGTTTTGTCTTTCTGTACTATAGAGAAAACAGTGTAAATTTTCATGCTGTATACTGAAATGCTTTGAAACTCCTTTTTGACTGGTTGTCCGTTAAACATGTAGTTTGCTGTATTTTCCATGTTTTCTTTGTATTTATAAGTGGTACTTCTAAAAGATCTCTTTAGATGTGACAGAATACTTCATCCTGCACGTGGTTGTCAGATGCTTTGATGAAGGCTGGTGGGGAGGAGTACGTATACTGCCAAAATATTTGTTGCAGAAAGAATTTTATGGGAGTATTCAGATTATGTTGCTGTTGACTGACAATGAGAGTTACTTTTCTGAATGTGGTGCTTGTGCTTAACTCTCCAATATTAGTGTGCACAGAGGAGAAGGTGTCAATAATTATTCCTTAAGATTTTATCAAAATGCATGCGTGTTTTTACGTGCTGCAACAAAGCAAAGCTATATTAGCGTACACTTCATTCTGTACATCATTCATTTTACAACATGGTGTTTTCTCACACTTGTATAAATCTGCTCGTAATTCTTGAAGCCGTAGACAAAATATTTCCTCTGTGTGGGATTGAGTGGCTTATATATTTTACATGTGTATTTGGATACTTGATTATTTACTGTAGATATGATGTACCTTACAATTATGTAGTTATTAGTGTAATAGCAAAAAATGCTGTTTTGAATTTAATAGGAGAGCAAAACGTGCTAGAACTTCAAGTATGTGAATAAAAGTACACTACTTACCCATATTGATAATAGATGTAGTGGGTATTTTGGCATTAATTTATTGTCGTATACGTGCATAATTATTATATAGGCACAGTGTGGATGGTTAAAGTTGCTTCATTTTGACTGGCATTCTTCTTACAGTCTCATCAACTCTATAGTTTAGATTACTGAAGTTTCTAAGTACATACACACGATACTACGGCTAATAAAACCAGATGGAAACTATCTTCTTTGAGAGTTTTTTTGTTAAAAAAAAAATCTTTGGACAGTTGCTCATAGCTTACTCACCGTCTCTGTCTGTTCAATTTCCTTTAATCAGGGTTAAGCTTTTTCCTTTCTCATGTGAAATGAATAAGGCAGAGTTTCTGGAGGTAAAATGAAGATTCTTTTCATGTGTTTTCAGGTTGTGTAGTGAGGAAGAAAGTGATTTGTAGTATTAGGAACACATTGCAAACTAAGGCAGCAAGATACTTTTGGAAACTTAGTATGAATTTGAAGCTATAGTAAATGCCTTTTTTTTTTTAAATAGTTTTGAAAATGGGACTTTCTTCAGGGCGTTATTGGCAGGCTTTTGAGTGGAATGGGGAGGGGAAGTGCATTATTTAAGAGGCACATCAAGAACTGAGGGTGTTATTTGTATAAATAATGCCATGTATAGTATTTTCTGACAAGCTCCACCTTCAATGTGCTGAAGTTACTGTTGGGTGGAAGGGGTGTGTGAGGTGAAAAGTTTTCATATGAATGCTGAAATGACGGAAGTAACAAGGCAAAGATTCAAGAAGCTGATTCCGTATGTCAAGACATGCAGACCAAGAGGGAGGAGAGAGGAGGCCGGTAGTGGAGGGAGTGAGACGATGCTGACTTCTTGCAGATGGCTCTGTAAGTGGCTGCTGGGTCTTGCTTGGTGGCTGGTCAATGGGGGACAGAGCCCAGTTCTTCATTAGCTTGCCTTCAGGAGGAACAGAAGTTGCTTATACGCTCTCTGAGCTGGGCTCAAATTCAGGGACTCAGCCTGGATTGTTAAGCTACATGTAGTATGCTCTAATGAATCTCTCATGCTTTTAAAGTTAAGTTAATACAAGCTTTTGGTGCTAAGTAGTCTTTTCCTGGTCTTCAAACATGTGAGCAAGCAGTATTACTTTCTTGGATTTTCATAGTCAAGCAGACAACCAATGGATGTTAACTGGTCCTATCAACTTTTAACTTACAAAGTTTAATAGTAACAATTTAAATGTCAAAATGCATTATTTCACTGAGCATTTTAGCAGAAACAAGCACACATTCTGCAGTTGCTGGTGGAGTTACAGAATAAGCCCCAGTTCTTGGCTGCATGGGGCAAATTAAGCTAATATTTCTGCCCTGTGCTGGCGGAGAAGACCAAGTGAAGTGCCCCTTCCTCTGCTCCTGAATTAAAGTGAAAAGTAGATAAATGTTTTTTGGTAGTGTCACTTTAAAAAAAATCTGAAGACTTTAGCATACTTCCTTCTAGTATTTCTAAGTTCTAGTATTGTTTCAAAGCGGGGGGGGAAACCTAACATAGTCTAATGTAGATTTTTCAAAACCACTGGGAGCTGCTAATAATTTAACAAGAAATAAGTAAATAATGTGATAGTTTTCTCTCTAGAGCTCTCCGATCTGCAGTTCAGTGACAGGTAATCTTAAATAAACATAGATTGGTTTGCTGTTGTGTTCCATACTATTTACGTAAAAGATCCTTGTGGACCTTGCTCTATATATTATTGTCCTAATGTATTCCGTGAGAGTAATACATAATATGAAGTTATTACTTGTTCTTGATCCAAAGCCCATTTTCAGTTGATGGTGGAATTTTTCCACTGAGTTCCATAACATCTGGTTCACGCCTCATAGGCAAGCAAGGCCCTTCCTAGACAAAGCCAGAACATTGTTCCAAGGAACATATAATTTATGTATCATTATAGATATGCGTGGCACTCTCATATAAAAATGTAAGAAAGTGGTGGGTCTCTGCCCTAAAGAGTTCATAATCCAAAACAGATGAGGGTCGGCTGTGTGGACAGAGGGGAATTTAATGCATCATTTCTGTTTGCATTTAGTTCTTGCCTCATCAAGTCTTTCTTTTCTTAAACACTTGGAAATCTTAGTGCTGATGATAACCTTACATTCTGAAATTTCTCAGGGCAAGAGTGTACATCTAGCCTTATCATGGGACTGTCAGTAGTATGGTGGACAACAGGTGAAGGTTGTGGGTTTAGTAGCAGTTGGATGGATTTCTTGGGCTAATGTGGGACTGCACGTGCAGAGGGTAGTGACTGGAAATGATGCAGATGTGGTGCTCTGCCCAAGTGCTTGACTCTAGGTCAGATGTGAGCTGCTCATTTCAGCGTAATTCAGTGTGTATGTTTTAGTCATGGGCTTTTGGAGTATTTCTGAAGGGGTTCCACAGCTCTTCCATTCCTGGCTTTCAAGAGTTGTTTGCAGAATCAGGTTTTGTGGAAAGCACAATATACTACCAGCCAGCTGTAACTTGTGGGTTTTATTGTTTCTGAATGTTTGAGATTATTTAGGTTTTGTGGTTTGGTTTTTTTTGTTTGGTGTTTTTCTTTTTTTAATCAAAGAGAAATGGTGTTTGTAGGAATATATTCATTTGCACAGTTGCAGGTACTTAAGGGGTTTTTTTAAGATACCACTGGATTCAGGCAAAACGTGTGTTTAAATGCTTGTGCTTCTCTTAGCTGCAGACTCTGTTATTCCCTGGAGGGGATGTAATCATGCTTGGAAGTGTGAAGATGCAAATGGGCAAATGTTGCATGTGTGTACCAAAATCTCTTCTGTTAATTATTAGGACCTTAGGAGTGTAAAGGAAGACTAGGGTTTTCCTTTTTCATTTTCCTTCCTGTCCTTACATGTAATGTGTTTAATCTGTAGCTTCTTATTTTATTAAATGAGTAGAACCTTAGAAGATACAGAGACCATTTTGGAAGTAATATTTGGTGAAACCATCCTTTAAAATGAGTTGCTCTTCCAGCATAGATATTGGAAACAGTAGCAGTACGAGATTTAAAAAAAAAAAAAAAAAGGAAAGAAAAAAAAAAAACACCCCCAAAATTGCCATTATTTGAAGACGCGAAAAATAGCTATATCTAGTTGCATCTTTAATCACCTTTCTGTTAAATTCCTTTTCTGTATGCAGTAGTTATTAATGAATGTACATTACGTTTTATTTGTTTAGGAGGCTCTGGCAGCAAAGGCAGTAAGGAAGCTGCCTCAAGCCCTCTTTGTTTATCTAAGACAATAAAAGAGCTTGTTTTGCAACATCCTGTATTTTCACTTGTATCTTTGAAAAATGTTTGTTAGGTTGATCTGGGGCAAATCTTGTAACTTTTGCAAAATTCTTATGTGTGAATATATTAATACAGTGTTTATGTATACATGACTGCTTTTGTAAGTATAGATAGTATATACTGATACAAATAAATTTAACTAAAAAAAGTTATGTTTTTCTGTCTGCAGTAGGTCAGGCTGAAAGTTGGTTGGTCTTGCTTTTTAATCTCTGAACATGGAACGTGTAGGTAGAGCTTCAAATGTGAATGGCTTAGGGCATTTTCAGGCATAAAAAATATTAATCATTGACCTGAGACTAAGATGTCTGAGGCTGATTATTATCCATGTTCAGCAGTAACTTCTGAACGGCTTTCCATGTGTCTTCATCCATGACTTCTCTTGAACTGCCTATTTGTAATTATAGCTTCCCTAGGGCTATACTCCCATTTCTGATGGTAGCCACTCAGCTATCGGTTTCTTCCAGTGCTATTTATCTTGCTAGTGAGACATAGTGAGTTCGTAGTTATTTATACATTAACATGGGTTTTGTCTCTATTTCAACCACAGGAGCAGTTTTGAACTGCAGGAACCGGTTCCACACCTTCCACTCTTTCTGGGTAGAAATCAGTATCTGCATTAGCATTAAAATAAAAAATGTAGAGTTTGGCTCATAGCATGTGACAAAGATATATTAAGGCCATACGTTTTCAGAATRTGCTTGAAACGCCTGGCTGTGCTAGGCTGTGATGGGAACGCTGGCATGCGCTTCTAATTTACATTGAGCTTCCTCTCATTTAGCTTCCTGGGAAGAGGAAGCGACTGCTCGGAGAGGGTGGTATGGATTAGAGAGTTGAAAGAATGTCAGTGGCAGTCAACATTTGCAGGAAATCTTGAGATTGAGATGTTTGTCTCCCTTTTGGCAAAACCACACCCAGTGGAAAGAAGGAGACTGTTTAGGTTGGATCGGTTTCTYTAAAAAGGTAAATCAAGAATGCTTACTTAACTTTTTGCTTAGTTCAGGCAGAGCTAAGTGGTGGGAAGGCTTCATTCTTCTGGAAGACTGCATGCGTCRCGTCTCTAGTATAGCAATCATTCTGTTAAGGGAATGGAGTCATTACAAGGTGGGTTGTTTTTTTTTTATTTATTTATTTAATCTTTAGTCTCTCCTGTGTTGCTTCGGGGACAGTCTTGAGAGTTTAGCTGTAATACGAAAATGCTCTCTGATGGGCCTAATCCTTGAAGTGCCCACTGCAGGTGGAAGTGTTCAAACAGCAACTGTCCTTGCTGAGTTGCTTGTGAATAATTCCCTTGGCCAGAAACAGTGGCGATTTTGATCCCATAGTATTATACTGGGTGACTCTCTACGTCACTGCTTGGACCTCAGTCTGAGTTCCAAGCGAATCAGAGTTTTAGTTGATGATGAAATCCCGTTTTATGCCACCTTATTGCTATACTTAACATTTTGTGCAAGATCTCTTGCGTTGTAAAGCAACAGAGAAGGAGCAATTTGTCATCATAGTCTCAACTGAGATGCTTAATCCTTTTCACTCTGAAAGTTAAATCCTCTTTTAAAACAGAGGAGGGATTTCGGTCCTCAGAAATGCCTGTACTCTTTTCTTTCCCTCTGAAAAAAATGAAGACATGAGCAAGATACAAATTAATAATATACACTGGGTTCCTGATTTGTGGGGAGGAGACTTGCTGCTTCTGCTTTTGGAGAGAAGAGTTGGCTGCATATTGGTGTTTCTAACGGTGTACTGTGGGGGCTTCACTGTTGAGTAATATTTTCTTAGATAAATTTCCCCTTTTTTCTGTTACTGGTGTAGAATTCATTAATGCTGTACACATGGATCCAGTTATAGCTTATGTTTTTGCATGCTTAGATAATCCCTTTACATTTTTTACTATACTTACTTTTATTTTAAACAAATTACTGAATTAACTGTGACCTTTGATTAATCTTTCTATTGAGGGTGAACAAAACATTCAAGTCAAGTTAAGGAAGGACTTTAATGTTTCTCTGTAGGTAAGGGCATTTGACTGATAGAGTTTTCTTCTTAACTTTATTTGCTGTATTTGTAAATTAAGTATGAAGTTCTGTAAATGTTATTGTTGCAGAAGATTCACTTAGTGCAGTTTTTGGACACAGCAACAATACTGCAATACTTGCTTGCTTAAACAAGACCCTTGTTTTAAGAATGATCTTTCCCGGTTCATTTCAGGTAAAGTCAAGGTTAAAAAAAGATGCAGTGTGTGTGTGCATGCATGCATTCTTCTAAGCTAAAAATGTTTTAATGGAAAAAGAAATAATGTAATTTGCAAAGCCGTATCCATACAGGTAGCTTCCCCAGTTCTCTCTTTACTGATTTGGAGCTTTTATTTATAGCCTGAAAGTTTGAGTTGTAAAGCTGATGTTGTTTACACTGCTGCCTTTATTGCCTTTACATATAATCTGTTAATTAGTTTTTTGAAGTATTATCAACTGATACCCATTGATCAAAACTATGAATAAATGAATACATTGCCTATGATGTTAATCTTGTCCTCTAATTTTAACTTCAGTATCTCGTCATCCTGCACGTGCTTGCCTTAATTCTTGATTAAGTCATTAGGARATAGCTGTGAATACCTAGTGAAGATGGTAAGTTTGTTTAGAGTTAATCTGGGCTAGGATATAGTCCTTGACAACAGACAGCCTGCTTGCTTCTTTGTGGAAGTCTCAAAGTCTTTACATGCAGACCACAAAATTATTGGTCATGAGAAGTTGGAAGAAAGCATGTTAGTATTTTGCTTAGTTCGACATGAGGCTGTGTGGAAGTATGCAAATGGGAAACAGGCATGGTTTCCTTCTGTTGCCTTTTCATATCTGAATCTAGATTATTTGGAAAATTCAGAGACTCTTTAATTTTTTGGATAAAGTTATTTTGGCATTTAATAAAATTAACTTAAAATAAAAATCAGTTTAACAAAGATGGACAAATTAGTATGTGAAGATGAAATTCCTACAGTATTGAAACAAATGACTTGCAGTGGAAGCATGAAAAAAACATGTATGGTGGTATTGAACCTTATCCATACAGGTTATCCCATATGATAGTCTCTAAAATAATTTAAGTATTACCCTTTTGTAAGACAAGTAATGTTAGGGGAGAAGGACTAGCCAAGTAGTCACACACAGATACTTTTCTAAAAATGTGTTTGCGTTTCTGACAGTTGGAGTATAAAATAGGAAAATAAGGTACCCCTACCCTGCAAGAGACACACTCACTCATGTCCTTGCACTTGGGAAGGCACTTTTTTCATGCTGCTCTTTCCTCTGCAGACACACAACTGGGGCTCAATCTTTGTTCTCCCTATGTATTGTTTTGTTGTATATTTTTAAGTAGTTTACACTTACATGTGAACTGTTAGTATCGGCAATCTAAATTAAAAACAAACTTATTAAAGTGTTTTCTATGTTTTATAGTTTTAATTCTCCCTATGCTGCCACTGCATAGGAGATGGTTTTTCTGCCATGCAGGAGCACAAACTGCAAGCTCTAAATGGTGTTTTGGTCTGGAATGTGTGGATGCCTCGGGGCCATCTGCTCCTGCTCCTGCTCCTGCTCAGAAATAGCCCCTCTCCCTCCCCTGCGGACAGGTAGCATTAATACTGTGGAGTCAGGCGCACTGTACTGCCGCCTTTTTAGAGTCGTGGTTGTAATATAAACAGTGAATTCTAGTTTTGAATTTCATATGTAGACCACCTTAGGGGAAAAAAAAAAAAACACAGCAGGGTTTGGGATAGGAATCCATTGCTATACCCTAAATGTAGGCCAGACTTGCAAAAGAGCTACATATTTACACCGAGCTTTGGGCTAAGTTTTGTCATCTCCTCTTTTTTTATCTTCTTACATGCCCCATATTTCCTCACCAAACCCAGTAGTCCTTGATGGTGTACCATTGATGTGTCTGGCTCTGGCATCTCAAGCACTTAATCTGGCTTCACCAGTTTTAGAGGCTGAATTCACACTGTCGGTTCCTGAGTAACCTTAAACAATTCCTTTTTGTGTCTTGTTCTTCCTTCCCATCCTTGGTCTTCCCCTGCTTTCTCCTCCCCCCCAACCCAAAAAAACAACAAACCATTAAATATAATACTACTCCTGGTTCCAGCTACACCCATTGCTCTGTTCGTGCTGCCAAAACTCATGTTCAGGGATTAGTCATCCTCTCAGATACTGCTGCTTCACCACTTTGCCATTAGAAGAAGGAGAAATAAGTATCAGCCCATGTAGTATTTTACTTGTCTACTGTGACTGACTCTTCAGCTTAGGTCTTCTCGTGCTTATATAGAAATATTTTTTTTTAATTTTCATGCAAATGATATTCCATGTTACGAATAAACTAGAAGATTAAACTTGTTTATACTGCTCTAAATGCATACATACTGAGGGGGCCACACTACTCTAACTTTAATACAACTTCTCTGAAAGCAGAAGATGCAAGATGGATATTTTATGTCTGTGAAACAAAATATTCAGAGACTGGCAAAATTTGTGTGTTTCTTTTTACCAGGCATCCTGAGGGCTGATTTTAAAATTGTCACGTGTCACCATTTGGTTACTACTGAATTAGATTGTACATGTAATGGTTTCATTTTCTAAAATGAAATGCTCATTCGAATATTAAAAATTTTTAATGAGTGAAATCTGCAATACTGAATTTTGGCTTTTTTTGTGAGGGTTAGTAAATTGGATAACTAATCCCTTTGCCCTGGTACTCCTGCCTTGTTAATTACAAGCAGATTTTGCATCAAAACTGTGACCGTGTTTATGTTGCACTTACTTTGTCTGTGTGTCTGTCTTCTTGGAAAGAAAAGTGTTTTTGTTGTCAAAATGAAAATAAAATTGCTGATCAACAGCAATGTGAAACTTCTAAATATTCTGTGCAGAGCCCTAGCTTTCATTATGGTTCTTAAAGCTGTATTCAGAATGCAAGCTTATGGTTTTCATGGGAAGTTTGATTTAGAGATACTTTTTGAGTTGCCTGTTCACTTTTTGTGGCTTTTTTTGTTGGGTTGAAGCAGTTGGAACACTTTGTTTATGAAGACTGGACATTTTAGCAGAAAGTGTGGGTATCAAACGCAGCTTCTGTGTATTTGTTAATGATGCTGGGTAAGGACCTGTATCTGTCTTAAAATGAGTATTTGTGTCTACTAACAAGCCATTTTACAAATGTTGCTGAGATTAAGGTAGTACTACATGTCAATTTTATATTAACCAATTTCACTACTTATTTAAGACTGTTAGGTGTAAAGGAAAATCAACAGGCACGAAATGAGGACGATGTTTATCTTGTGGTAAGATAAATGTGATCAGACCACTCTAATATCTCTCATAGTATTTTCAGTTAACTACCCAATTAATTTTGTATCCTGAAGAATATTTTGGGTAATATTTGGAAAAACATGCTTAAAAATCTGTATCAGATGATGGATGACAGTCAGTAAAGATCCATCATGTTTTGGTCTCCTTTTTCTGAGAAACCTGGCTTTGGAGTGGTTTTGATGCTTAAAAAAAAAAAACCTGACTTGTTACAGCCTTTGTTTTTAAAGCTCACTTTATCATTCAAAGCCATAGTTAGAAAGCTTTTGCAGTTATTTCATCCTAAGGTGATTCAACCAGCATTGTGATTTAACCTCACTGCTTAAGTATTTTCCATTTTATCCTTTAAACATTGTGCTCCCTGTGAATAATGAAGCAATTAAAATGTACCTGTAGAGGAGCAAAAAGATACGCAGTAGGATTCAGGAATCAGTTGTGCTGGGAGAAGTCAGGGTGGGTGTTGATGGTAGGAATCTTTCTTTCTACGTGCAGAGCTTAGTAGAATAATGTTTGGCTTGCTTTATGCACCCACAACAGCAACTGCTTGACTGTTTTGGATCTGCAAAAAGTGTGTTAGTTTTTATGACAGTAAAACTATCTTCCCATTAATGCTCCATGTTTATGGAGAAACATACTTGTCAAGTTTTGAAAGACCATTACCATGGTACTACTTTTCTTTTACTATTTATATTCCTGGATTTCATTTTTTTTTTCTCTGCTGTCTTGCACAGTGATTTTCATCTTTGTTTTCTGTAAAATTGATGGAACAAATTTTCTTGAGGATCGGGTTTTCAGAAAACAGTCCCATTAAAAATGGGGATAGATACAGTGATGTAACAAATCGATCAGTCACCTTTCCTTCAGCAGCTGTGTATGAAATATTTCTTGGGTTTGAGTTATCATCCATAAATTTACCAATCTATGGTAATCCATAAAGAATTGCTGTGTTCTTTTTAACCTGATGGAGATTCAACTTCAAAACGAGAGTACCAAACATCTACTTACAGAATTTCTGTTATCGTTACCTTTATGTAAATAATAATTTTTCTGATCCTCTCTGTCCTTCCCTGTCCTCGTCCTAGCCTCACACATGGGATTTTCTCCTCTGCAGCAATTTTTAATTGTACACATTTACACCGGGAAGCACTTGTTTCTTAGTAATACATATTGGGGGTTGCTTCGGGCTCCAAGCGCTTTATAGTTCTTGTGTCAGTGGAGAAAGGGATATTTATTAATGCTTTGTTAAAACAGAGATTAGGAGCCATCTTGAACTTGCAAATGCAATTGGCTCTGAAGTTCCAGATGGTCATGTTGCCAATGGCAATTCTCTAGAGGTGCCCTTATACTTGCTGCTCCAAGGTGTGCTCACGCAATATAGATGGACAGAGTCTATCCTGCATTTCTAGTCCCTCCCCAATATCTGCTTGATGGAAAACTTGACCCTTGCAATTTTTTTTTTGAGGGGGAGGGCTAGCTACTGATGCAGCTCAGCATCAAATCTATATTTTTTCTCATACTTCAATATGGATTTGTTCTTTTTCTAATTCACATTTGCTTTTTCCCTTGGCTTGTTACATTAGCATTGCATCAAGCTTTTTTCAATTTTAAACTTCATACTGCTTGGAAAAATCGCATCTTATTTGATCATACTTTTTTGTCTTGCTGGAAGATATTTTGTACTAAGAATTGCTCTCTCTGTGAGCATGTGTAAATGCAGAGAGAATGACATGAAGAGTGACTCTAAAGATAATTCAGAATATTATTTGGGCCCTGTCTTGATTGTACGCTTTGTGGTAAGATTTTTTTGTCTGCATACAGAGGCAGTTTCTGAGTAAAAACCAAGATCTGGAAGGATATCATTATTTTTTCCCTGTGGTGTCCTTTTTTTGCTTTGTCACTTAACCTGCTGAAGGAGAAAGACCTGCACAGAGGGAACTGGATCACTTTTAAAAGGGTTAATTAAGTTAGAAGAATCACTGCTTGGTTCCTTCCTCTGCTTTTTATCCACCTCTGTGTTTTATTCTGCCTCAGAGACAGTAATGGTTTTTATTTTCATGCGTATGATCACCTGTAGTTATTCAGCTTAATTTTCTTTTGTGTAATTTACTCAACCGGTCTGCTCCAGCTATTTTTACACTCAGGTCTTTTAAGAAGTAACTTTGCCTCCAGCCTTGAGAATGCTAGAGGTAGTTCCTCTGTTAGTGAAAGGATTTTTGAAACTTACTTCTTGGTGCCAAATTAAAATGGAGGTTAGTTGCTTACATTATCTCCACTTACTGAAACTTTAGGTCCTTGCTTACAGTGTATTCTGGATTTTTTTGGACTGTTGTGGGGGTTTTTTTTAAGCTAAAATACTTTATGCAGGATGCTCAGCTTTCAACATTTGTCACCAGGCGCTCGGACAGGATTTGCAGTCTGCTTACAAGAAATGGAGCATAGTCTCTGAAATATTCCAAGTAGCAAAGAAGTTAGGTGCTCTCTGAGGATTTGCGTTGTTTGATAGTTGGAAATAAGGTACCGTTGCAGTACTTTGTGTTTAAATCTCTAGTGCCATTGATGTTGTTGATCTAAACATAGGTGTTTCTGTGTTTTTAACCTGCACAGAGGAAAACCTCGGAAAACTTTTTGAACACGAAAACTCAGCTGYTCAAAACATGACATGGGCAGATAAAAAGAAACACCAGTGGGCATACAATGTCATTGCTTTCTGGGGTTTTAATAGCATGAAAAATTCAGGGTATCTACAAAACCTAGTACTGTGTATTTAAAAAAAAAAAGATATTCTTAAATATAGATTRAGATAAACATGTATCTGTTCTAAAAATATAATTTAAATGTGTTTACAAGRTTTTTAACATCCATGCTTACTCATTGTCTAAGTACGCTACATGTTAAAATGGTGTATATATCTTCTGTTGTATTAAGCAAGGTTAAACTGAGGAAGCTGATTCCTCACRCTGAAAGAGAGGGGTTTTCCATTGATGAAATAACAAACTGGCTTTTTTTGGCAGTTACGCTTGCAGTTTTGAGAGTTACTTTCGTCTTTTCAGTTGGAATGAGCTCATTGAGCTAAAGTTGAGAAAACCAACTGCAGAAACCCACTGGCAGATGCAAGTTCCTCTCCTACTCTTTTTTTTCCTTTCACTGTGAATAAGAACTGAGGCAGAARTGGCCAAGATGCACAAATCCCAAAGGTGGGAAGATCAGAAGTAGATAACTTTGTAACAACACTAGCTATAAAGAATACTACTGTCATTTAATGTGGTTGTTTTAAATGAAGAAGGGACTTTTTGATAGGTTGTTCTTTTTAATCTACTGCCTGTAAAATGCTTCCTTTGAATTCTAAAATGCTCGTGGGCTTTTGGGGAGTTTTGGTTGGGTTTTTTTGCATTCAGGACTCTCCAGTTTCCATCCAAAATCAGCTAAATAAAAATTACAACGTAAGGAAAAATAACTTCTCACTGTCTTAATGTAAAAACTCCCCAGAGTGCTTAAACTATACATTTTTCAAGCTGGAATACAAGGAAGCCAGAAGGTTTTCCTCCAGCTGCCTTACAGCTAGAGGGTTTTTTTCATGAAGGTCCAATGATTTGCAGCTAGAGACAGTTTTTTCAGGGTCAGGGCACAGTCTTATTTGTTTTGTTGGTATCTTCCAGTATCTTGTGTCATCTTCTGTATGTTCTCCACTGAGAATAGCTTACATATTTTGGCTRCATGAACACCACAATTTCTCTTGGGGAAAGGAGAGGAAGGGAAGATGTAGACAAATTATTTCTTAGGGTTTGCCGCATTTTGAGAAGCAGCAGCATGAGATTATTTACTATGTGATTAAATCTTGCTGCCGAATGTGCCTGCTCCTTCTTTTGATCAATTAATCCTTCAAGGTGAGGAGAGTACTGATCAGTATCAACCCTATCACTTACTTTGTGTGAAAAGAAGGGAAGCCYAAGCAGAGGTGCTGTTCTGCAGTCTAGATGATCATGAACGCAGATTCACTCATCCCTAGGCTGAATTTCCTCTAAATGTTTTGTAACTAAAGTGTTTATACAATTAAAATACATGTATATAACTACATCACTTGTAGAGTAAGTTCCRTTTTCTGCTTTGTTTGAGAGCAGTACTGCTGTTCTCAGGGTATGTGGCATAACACTGAGTTTTCACTAATAAAACTATTCCATTGCAACATGCAGTTGAGGGTTTTACAGAATGATTCCAAATTTGTTTCAGGAAAAAAAAAGATCCTGGCACTTAAAACTGCCTGGGTTAGAATGGTAAAACAGAACTGAAAGTTGATGCAGCAGTGATCTGCACTATGCAGTTTTACTGTCACACAGTTTTCAACATCATGTTTACCTTCAAGTTTAATAGCTATAGTAAAAACTCAGTTTCTTGTTTTCTAGAGCTTTGTGACACTCCTGCTGTTACAATAAATACAATACATAAATAATAAATACAATAAATAGTTAAAAAAGCAAGCAACATAGTTTAAACTCCTCTTAAGCATACCTATGAAAGACCTGATTTCTCAGAAATAAAATCAGAAGTTTCTTTCCATTGGAAAGCTTTTTAGGCAGTAAGAATTCTCAAATTGTTTTACAGGCAAGATAAATTACATTCACTGTTGAAAAAAAAATAAGTGCTGCAGCAAAAAACTATTTTATGTTTTCCTATATAATATGTGGTTTTCAAAATTGTGGAAAAGATGATTATTGCAATCAGCTTGGAATTTATCATAAAGTTTACTGCTTGGAGTTGAAAGCCAGCACATACCCTGAGCATTGTGCATTCAATAAATGCACTTAATTTAAATGCATCCAGACTTAGGTTGTGTTTTTTTTTTTTTTGCCTAACTGCCTAAAGGAGATAAACTTTGTCTTTGTAGTGACCAGACTGAGTCATCTTTTTGGTCTAATGTGGTAATTTTTAGCATTGCGTTCTCCAAAGAGCTTAAGGATATTAGGTGGCCAGATCTCAGTGGCTGGCAGTCAGAATTCTTTTCCTTTGAAGATCTCATATGCATCATTCTCATATGTCCCCAGAATGTGTGCATCTCTGAAGTTGTGGGCTTTCATTTTGTTTTGGTTTAGCATGAGAAATGGCGAGGATTTAATTTCTTTAAGACAAAAGTCTCCAAATTTAATTGACAGGGTAGAGGACTGATGGGATGTAACACTTGTCTTGAATGACATTGACTCGCTCCTTTTCTGTCTYCTCTCTTGTGGTTCCTTTTATGTTGGATCTTCTTTAACTCGGTCTTGCACCGTTCTTTGTTTTAGCCTCTCCCTTCTCCTTTTAGCTAATGCCTTCCTATTTTCTGTGTATTTCATTGCCTGTTACACAATTAGAAATAATCCTGGCCCAAAGCCCTCTGTCAGACACAAGTGAAATCTTTGAAATAGTTTTTTCACATCTGGATTGGAAAATTGTGAAAAGTATGTGTATGTTGCTGATAAAATTTCACCRTCCTGGAAATGTCTTTTTTCATCTGTAACTTATTATCCAATAGTTGCTGAAACCAAAAATATAGTATAATGAAGTCTGGCTGACACTTTCAGTTTTTCCACATGGTGTACTAATCTGGAAGTTGTTGTGATGTCCTAGGGATTTGGATGTAGAAGATAAGGGTTAAGAATTTAGAGAAGTCTGCCTTAGTTCTGAATTACACTATTACGGAAAATTTATAGGTATTGTAGCTGTCTTCTTAATGCATTCATTCTCTTCTTGGAAGTGGCTTTGTTAATTATTTTGGAATTTGAATTTTTTATTATTGCTTATGCTTGTTGCAGATGACTAGAAGTACTAAAATGTACTGCTTTGCTTAATTCCCCCGCCCACTCACACCGGTTTTGGATTGACTGGTTTGGACTCTTTTGGATATTGTCTGCTTTTTGTGTATTGTAATTCTCACTTGTATCAGCAGTCAAAAGAGCACTTTTTTTTTTTTTTTWTTTCAGTCCTTCTGTGGAAATTAAACAAATATTCTTTATAAAGGAGGAAACAGACCCTGAGATTTGCCATCTGAAAAGCTCTCTCCTTTTCCTTTCCTACCTCTTTCCTACTTAGAGTAATCAAGTATTCTTTCAGTTCTTCTGATTTAGGKTTTTTTCTAGTTTACAGCCTAAGTTTACAGTGAGCACTTGTTTACTTGTTACCATTATACGTATTAAACAATCTTCTTAATACTTATTATCCCCCTTTTTGGCAAAAGTATTTTTACATAGACTCACTAACTAAAATAGTACGACCCAGCAGATGAAGGGAAGCGGTCATTCCTGTCTGCTCAGTTACTGTGAGGCTGTATATAGAGTACTTTGTCCAGTTGTGTCCCTCTCAGCCCAGGAAAGATCCTGGCAAGCAGGAGTGACTCCAGTGGATGATCATCAGGTTAATCAAGGGCCTGGAGCAGCTGATGTACAAAGAGAAGCTGAGAGCAGGGTTTGTTCAGCATGGAGGTGAGGTAAAAGAGGGATCTAACAGCAGTCTTCAGCTACCCTATGGGTGGTTAGAAGGTGTACTGAGTCAGGCTCCTCCTAAGAGTGCACAGGTAACAACTGCCAAAGGTTAAGCAAAGGAAAAATCAAAAAGATATGAGAAAATAATTTCTCAGTAAAAGTGGCCACACACTGGAATAAGTGTGCAGAGAGGCTGTGGAATCTTCTTCCGTGGAGGTAATGAAAGCTTGATGGGCAAGGCCCTGACAGCAACCTGACCTAACTTTGCAGTTGGTCATGCTGTGAGCGTGAGGTTGGACTTAAATGACTTCCAGAGGTCCCTTTCTTCTAGACTTGTTCTTTGATTCTGGGACCCCTTCTAATTAACATTAGTCAAGCTGAGCAAACTGATTGCTCTTAATCTCTTTTATAATAAGCTACTGAAATTTTCAAAGGAGTGAGAACCCTTTTGCTTGTTGCTGTACAAAATCTTGTCCATGTGTGGGCAGAACYGGATAATTTGTTCCGGGTGAAAATTCATGAGGGCCTTCTATAATCAACATCTCTATTAATAAAAATGCCTTCTCTGATGCAGCCTAGTATGATATTTAGAATCATTAGGGTTGGAAAAGACCTCTARGATCATCAAGGCCAACCATCAACCCAACACCACCATGCCCACTAAACCGTGTCCYGAAGTGCCACATCTATACGTTTTGTGAACACCTTCAATGATGGTGACTCCACCACTTCCCTGGGCAGCCAATGCATTTATTTGGTTAATAGATGCATTTTCTTGGCATCCTACAACCATCTTGTCATGGACTAATATGGGCAGATCTTTCTCATTTCTTCAGGTCCTCATAATGATGACATACTCACTTCTTACTCATGATGATCAGGTACTCTTATCTCTGAAGTGTAATGAGGGGTATGATCTCACCATACTTACTGGTGAGATCTCAATATAAAAGAGAGGTTCTTTAGTCTCAGTAGACAGGCCCAGCATTTCTTAGAACTGAATTTCAATTCATATATATGAAGTCTTTGGTGTCATGTAGTTCATTCTCCTGTATTACTACTAAATGTGTTAGTGATGCACTGTAGCTCTGTGCCAGTATTACATTTCAGTATAATATGCCTATGACTAGTGGACTTATTTACTAGAACAAAGGCAGCTACAGAATGAGAGTCTACATGGAGCCAAATGACTACGTGGATTTCAAAGTATAAGTGTGAGTGTGTGTGTGTGTTGAAGTCTGGGTAGGCTTACAATGAGAAGTTGCTTTCAGGTCAAGGTGAGGAAAAAAAAAAAAAAAAAACAAAACCAAACCTGTGAAGGCAAACCAATGTATCTTGACTTATGGAGACTCAAAAGGGATAGGCTTTACCTAGAACCTGTTTTAAGATAACTAAAGAAATATTTTTATTGAATTGTAAAGCTTTGAAATTCCCTCTGAGATAGACCTAGAGCATGCTGTAGCTAGTAGTGGTCATTTGAACTTCATGGAAACTGTTGAGCGTCTTGGTTTTCTCCTTGGTTTTCTTTTGAATTATCAGAACCCAGCTCTGCCTATTCCCAGACAAAAAATCTTCTCAAGAAAGCTGGAAAGTAGTTAATGACTTGTGCTATTTATAAGTAATAATAGTCAACAGTGACGTGCGGAAATAGACTCCACAATCTGTAAGACTGTAAAGTAGGTATGTTTMTTCAGCGCTGGGCAGCAYGGGGGGTAGTCCCACCAAAGTCGTGCGCGCCCCAGTGCGGCACTCATCCAAACATATACAGCAAAGTGTTGCATATGCATAAAGTTTCGCAATACACCTATACATA
>JASVER010000024.1:3208075-3572899 GCA_030449065.1 Oceanodroma leucorhoa
CCAGTAGTTAGCAAAGTGTTAGACTTACACAATAGAGCATTATCTATTATCTGGATACTGGAGCCATCGGGGATTTTGCTACCAACATCTCCCTTAGCCCCTTGTCTCAACAGATTTAAAAATGGTAAACATCATCTTTTCCGAAAATGAACTTTTGACTTTGTAGGAGAACAATAAAAACTTAATTTTTCATAAATGCTTTCTTTTTAACAGATTATGGAAGAAACAAATACACAGATTGCTTGGCCATCAAAGTTGAAGATTGGAGCAAAATCGAAAAAAGGTATTTTGTTTTGTTCTTTTTATGGGGTGGAATTAGTTGTTAGAATAGTAGAACCACAGAATAAACAATTCTGTCTTCAGAGTCACCATATCAACACTGGACACACACACAATATTTTCATTTCAGTCTACTGTTTTTATAAGAATTTCTTGCTGAATTTATCTGAGCTTTATATAGGTATTTGATGTACAAACCCATTTTAAGCAGCTTGCACTTCTACAGGTACTTTATTATCAATACTATTGTACTTACTGTCTTTAGCATGTGTGCTTGCTTCTGTATAATTCTACATCTAATCTTAACAGTTTGTTTATTTTACAGCAGCCAAAGCCAGTTAGTCTTTCTGGTAACATTGTAGATTAGTGGGTGTTCTGTGGGGTTTTTTTGTTTGTTTTTATAGAGTGCAAAGATGTGTGTTGGTCAAGCCCAGTTAGAACAATATATACTCATTGTGTCCCTGACAGAGACAGTCTGCATGCTTTTTTGTTTTCTTTAAGAAACCTAAGTAGAGCTGTTTCCTAGGAATGGCCAGTGTTACGTGTTTTAAATTATGCTTCTTTTGGAAGTACAGCCTATTGATGTGAACCAAGTATACAATCTGGAACATCTTCTTTTGAAATAAGCCTTCTAGTTCTGTTCTTAAAGAATCATAGCTGTGACTGAAAGTAACACTTAATTCATCTTCTGCATGAAAAATGAAATTGGGAGTGATTTTTAACATTGCATGTATTTCTGTTCAGGCTGATACAGATTAAAAACCAAGAAAGTGGAGTTCAAATAATTTCTCTGTACGTTGTATTCAGGATGTATAGGTGGAGATATGGGCTAAAATTTGTAAATTAAGAAGGTCGCAGGGGAAGAAAAATAATCTCTTAAGAAAGGTGTAGGATTAATAACATTTTTATGGTGTAAAGTGAGATTCAGCCTCTGAGGTACTTTCCCACATGGTATTGAAGTACAAATTGATGTGATTTTTTTCCTCACTTGCACGGAAAAAGAATCTCACTTGAGAGGGGAAAAATGGGAAAGGAATTCGAACTGGAAAAAATGCAGGTGTTATGTTTATGTATATATTCATATGTGGAGCTAATGTTTATAGTAATGTGAGAGTTACAAGGTCTCTGTGAAAACCTGTGCTCTACCTCTGTTCTTCTGCATACTTTCTGCCTGAGGTGCTATGCATTGATACACAGCTAAGGCTCCTCAGGAAACTGAGGCAGGAGAGTTTGTTTTTCTTTTGAGGGGAGAAAAGAAGAAATAAAGCAGTACCTGCACTTGTTTTTGTTCAAATTTAAATGAGCCTAGTTCTCAAGATGAAAAACATGGATGAAAGGCCATGAAAAGAGGGGTAAGAGAGGTGGCTGGCTGGGATTCTGGATTGGTACTTAGAGATGCAGTTTTATATATAGATAAATTTAACCTCTTTATTAGTGATCTCAAGGAGAAGATAATGTTAGATTTGTGGTGAAGCTCTATCAGTATATGGAATGAATTTGAATACCAGGGGAAATAAAGCAGCTAAAAGTTATAAGCTGATAATAAAACTAAAAATCAAGGGGGAGGAACGCATAATACAGCTGGGCATACTGAGTGCATCTGCAGTGGGAATCATTATCCTGGAAAGTCTTTGTGTCCTGGTTTTGGCTGGGGTGGAATTMATTTTCTTTCTAGTAGTTGGTATAGTGCTGTGTTTTGGATTTAGTGTAAGAAGAATGTTGATAACACACTAATGTTTTTAGTTGTTGCTAGGTAGTCTACTTTCTCAAGGACTTTTCAGCTCACATGCTCTGTGAGGTGCACAAGAAGCTGGGAGGGAGCATAGCCRGGACAGCTAGGCCAGCTGGCCAATGGGGTATTCCATACCATGTGATGTCATGCTCAGCATATAAGGCTGGGGGAAGAAGAAGGAAGTGGGGGACGTTCGGGGTGATGGCGYTTGTCTTCCCAAGTAACSGTTACGCGTGATGGAGCCCTGCYTTCCTGGGGATGGCTCAACACCTGCCTGCCCATGGGAAGTGGTGAATGAATTCCTTGKTTTGCTTTGCTTGCGTGCGCGGCTTTTGCTTTCCCTATTAAACTGTCTTTATCTCAACCCACGAGTTTTCTCACTTTTACCCTTCTGATTCTCTCCCCCGTCCCACCTGGGGGAGAGTGAGCGAGCGGCTGTGTGGGGCTTGGTTGCTGRCTGGGCTTAAACCACGACATTATGCCAAAAGAAACTTTAGATAGTGATGGGCTGAAAATTAGGCGTTTTAGCAATATGCTGTACTACTAAAAAAAAAAAGTTTCAAATGCTGATGGGCTGCAGGGTGGCTCTGGAGTTAAGACTTTTACTCTCTGGCTAGCTTTGCTCTGGGAAGTTGTGTGTATAGATACACCTAAGATAGTAAATTACAATATGTGTATGAAGAACTCCTTAACCTAGAGGTTCCTATTTCTTGTGAAATAAAGTGTAGTTTATATGTTCTGTTTACACTTGGTATCAATTGTTTGCAATTCTGTAACTTCCCATTTGCTACAGCAGCTGTTTATATAGGGAAAATATTCTAAGTGTTTAACATATTCTAGCTTCACTTAATGACATTTTGTGATTGAGAGGAGAGTCTGCAACAAATAACTGGCCGGCTCTCCGGGGACTTGAACTCGGAACACGCTATCTTTCCCTGTCTCCTTGGCTGGGAACAGAGTGCTTGATAAGCAGTCGTTCAGAGAGGGAGAAGCAGTTATGGATGGACAGTCTAGTATCCCAGCCATACACTGTACCCTATCGTAACCAAGTGATACCAAATTTTTCACATAATTTTTCCAGTATAACTTGTCTGCAGTTTCAGTAGCATCACATTCTGTGGATGTACGTTGTGGCCTTTGATCATTCACAGCTTTCCTCCCAAAATATGAGGGGGAAAAACAATCATTAGAAGACATCTCTAGCTGCGTTGTTGTTTCTGTCATGTTGTTCAGTCTGTCATGAAAGATTTAGGGCTTAATGTTGTGTTCTTCTTACTGAAGTTGTCAGTTTTTAATTAGAGATTGTTAATACCAAATCAGTAAGGACAGAGTACATACTTTTTTTCYAATTACAACACATAGGTATTAAAATTTGCAGACAAGGTGTGCATAATAAGGTTCAGCAAGGTTTTAAGATTAAGTTCTGTACAAGATCCAGAATATCTTTCTGATCTCGTGGAAAAAATCACTGTGATGAAGCTGAAGCACTAAGAGTAGATGACCTGCAAGTTGCTAAATTATTTCTTTTCTGTGTTATGCTGATTACAGCTTTTAAATTGATGATTGCAAAATACTATATATTGAGTATCATAATGGTGATTCGTTAACTCAAACTTGATAAATATTTCCTGAAAACTTTGAATTGCAAAATGCTAATGCCTGGGTTTAGCATTATGCAGAATTTAAACAATTTGCTAAGTAAAGTTTCTTGTTTACTATGTAATTGCTAAAATAGCTCTTTGCAAAGACTAGAATTCAAAAATCAATTATCAACTCTCAACAGTTTCATGAAGACCAAACCAGGAATTTCCTGGCTTTAATGAGCACCAGATGCTGCAGTCTTGCTGTAGTGATGAGTGGTGATGAGGGTTAAAGTATCTTGAAATACATGTTTAGAAGAGACACAAACAGATAGAAATCTTTGAGTAGTATCTTTAAGCAAGCTGTATTTGTTCAGGTTGACAAAGGGATCTGCTAATGTTAAGGCTTTAGAGAGGGAAGTGAAACAATTTAAAGCACTTGTGTAATGATTCCTATCCTGCAGTAATGAAACAATCAGCGCTGGCATGGTCTGCTCTGCTTTGCATGGGTGCTGAAGAGTTCAGGGCATACCAAACCCTCATGTTCTGGAGGCTTCAGATCTTCTGTAGTCCAATGAATTAACGATCAAGCTGAGACACAGTAACTTTTCTATCCATTCCCCTTTTGCTCTCAACATACTTTTTCACTCTGTTATGGTTACTGTTCCTTAGGAATGCTATTAATTGTCTTTCAAAGATTTATTCAGTGGTATAAAAGTTCAGAGTAGATTGCCAAATCCTAAATGGTCAGATGCTATAGTTCCACAAACACTTTCAAAGCAGGCAGAAGCTAACATTTTTTCCCTTTCCTTTCCCAAAATACCGACCTGTCCTGCTCTCCTGTTCTTGTTGTCCAGCCCTTTCTGCTGTTCTGTCACTGGTGCTTATATTGTCACATAGGGGACCAGGCTGGCTTAAAAATAACCATGGATAACTTCTACTATTGGAGAAGCTTGGGGTTTTTTTGCGCATTTGCTAGCTGTTTTAACCCAAGCTGCATCCTCAGTCTGCTTCACCACATGGTTGTGTGAATCTGTAATGCTTAATACATTGGGTGCAGGTGAACACCATATTATTAAGCAGCAGTGCTTGTTGATGGTAATTTAAGGTGCTCTTTAGGAACTTTAGGAAATGCTATAYGTGAGTTTAGATTTCACCCATATTCCTTACTCTTTTTCTTCCCTTCTTTTAATTCTTTTCCCCCGTCTATACAGGTGWGTGCCTTTTTATTTCAACAGCCATAAAGAAGCTATGGGGGTATGTGTGCGCTTGAAAGAGCATTTGGGTAACAACCAGCATAAGAATCATTTCAGCTGCTGGAAACTTAGTGGCTCTAGGGAGGAATTCATTCAGGGTGTTGGAGCAGGGAAAATTTTGGGAGGTTAAAAAAGGTGGTAAGGTGAAATGCAAAGTAAAATGAGCCTACAGAGCAAGGATAACTCTGGGGTCTCTTTCACCCTTCACTTTAAAAAAGGGCTGCTTTTACTGAACTTCTGTTGCTCTTTTTCTTTCTTCCTGTTCTTCCCATATTTTCATTCCTCTTCTGCCTTCTCCAGATTACCGTCTCCAGCTCTTCTTTATCTGTGTCATCTGTTGAAGTTACCCACTTGTTTCTTTTTTTTCTTTCTTGAGCTCCTCTTACTTCATTTCACCTGTTTCATTTGCTGTTTCTGGGGTTTGTTGGGTTTTTGTTTGTTTGCTTTTTGTTTCTGTTTTTGTTTTTCCCCTCCTATTAGTGGTGCATTTTAAGTTGGTTAAGAAAAAAAAACATCCAGTCCATGTTCTGTTTGTGTATTTTTTTTCCTCACCTGAGTTTTGTTTTTATTTTTTAATCTTCTGTTTCAAAAATCAAGCTTCAGTAACTTTTTTTTTTATTTAAACTAGTTTCTATTATCAAAACATTTACTACATGTTATTTTTCATTAGCGTATCTCAAAGGCAAATCAAGTTCATAATGTCAAATTCATATCTAAGGAGAATGGCAGGAGGGGAGGAAACATAGTGGCACTGAAGACATTAGAAGGAGGGCAGCAATAACTAGCAATGGGCACTGCTGGCATTCATTGCCTGACAATTTGGTTTCATACTTTATCCTTAAACTTTGCCTTTTGCAAGCTATCTTGCAAGCAGAGTCCACTTTTTGCTTCTTTGCATCTTAAGCTGCTGAGACAACAGGCAAAATAAAGTTAGCAACTGTAATACTATATTTGAGGCAAATAACTGTACTGAGAGACTTCAGCCAAATTAGTAAAATATTGCTCCCATTTATCTGAATCTTGTTTAGACACAAGGGGACAGCTTTGCACATTCCAAGAGGCATTATGATAAAAGCTGGAGACTTAGGTTTTTGTTAAAACAGAAATGTCACTACRTGGTGAACTTAAGGCCAAACTTGCATTCAAGTTACTGCCTTAGATATCAAGAGTAAGCTAAAATGTAATCTCTGTTTGTTGCTTCAGACCTTTAAGTCAACTTTCAATTGTTTCCCAATATTGTAGTAAAAGCTGAAGTTTACATTTTGAGAGGAAGAAGAGACAGAGAGAAGATGCGGCATCAGGCTGTGCAGCCTTATGAATGTGTGCAAATACAATGCTGGGTTATTTACTCTTTTGGCATAGGTGTTCTGATAAATCTCCAATCTGATTTTATGCTTTTCAGATAATTTCTTTTTCTTTTTTTAAAAAGACTTAATTTTCTCAATTTAGTTTGTCAACAAAATCTTTAAAAAAAGTGAAAGCTACTTTCAGTGCTAAATCTCTTACAGTAAAATATCATACGTGGAGGTGTGGTTAACATACGAGCAGTTCAGCATTATACATGCCAGTTTTTAGTGTCCTGTGTGCAGACATTTCATAATTTACACACGTGTTCCATGGAGAGATTACATCATTTCTTATAGCATAAACGCATCCCTGACTGTTAAGCAATATTGCTTTCAATATTGGAACTGAGCTGAATACCACATTTGTACAAAGGAGAGACTGCCTTTCCTAAGTAGAAATTTCAGTGAAACACATGGCAAAAAACCTTACGAATAACACCTCAAATTGTTTGTTCCAATGTATTAATGGATGCAAGTAAGACATTGTCAATGGTCATGTTCAAACCCAATATTTTATGATGAAATGTCAGTGAAAATGGAAGAGTTAGTAATCCCATGCAGCATCATTCKGTAGGAGTTATGTGAGCTTTAAACAGCATCATAACTTCTTCTAGTGTGTCTGGAGGTCTCGGGATTCTCCCTCCCCCCCCCCAAAAAAAACCCAATCAAAAACCAGAACCCCAAAAAACCCACCAAACCAAAACACCGCTAAGCAAAGCAATGAACCTAATGAGGCAGCAGTTGAGAAACTTTGAGTACGGTGAAACGTGTCTGTGTGGCATAAAGTGGTCTGGGACCTTCACTTCAGGAGGTTCTGTCTCATTGCATTGATGTTATTTTGTAATAAACGCGAAGTTTGGAGAAATGAATACATTTCTCTGCTTTCAGTTATCACTGAAATACTGAAAGGATTTCAATATATGCTACTTTAAGTAGSATATAACTTTAAGTTATACACTTAATCTTTTTCTAAATACCAGGTGGCTTGGTGTACTTCAGAGGCTGGCGTGTTTGCAAAGGGCAGTTATATAATCAGAAATTTTCCCCAAGAAATTGGCCAAGTCTGAGTTTAGTCAAACAAGCATAAAAGTAACTAAAAATTACCTAATAGTTTAGGCGATCTACTTCTTTGTCTTATGTAACTCCTTAAGTTGAAAACTGTAGACTCTGTTTCCAGCGGTTTGGCATCTACAAGACTGAAGACCTTGCAGTTTAAATATGTAATGCTATACACATACACGTGTGCGTATGCATATAGAACAATGACTATTAGGGTTGCTTTATTTTTAAAGTATTCAGTGTTTTCTCMGGCTTTACATGTACATGTTATCCCTACTTAATATAGTTGCAGCCATAACACAGCTTTTTAATTATGTGTTTTCCTTAAAAGGCTTCATTATTCTGGGCTGAAGAGAGATTAGCTTCTTTCTTCCTTTTTCACAATGCATATATATTATGCCTGCTTTTAATTTTAATTCTGTTAAAAAGTAATTTGGAACTGGCTATGTTCTGGAAAAACTGCAGTTGTTGGCAACACAGCATATATTAATTACCCCTGTTGAGCTCAGAGATCTTTACCTTCTCATTTTCATTGTGGATGTGGAGGTAGTGTTTCTTGTTTGGCTTTTTTGGATAAAAAAAAAAAATCTGCCCCGAGAAACTGAAAACCAACCACCAAAAAAGCAAACAAACCCCACAGCTTCCCCACAATCCAAAACTCAATACAGGGCTATGAAAACCCGTTGATTTAAACAGCGAGAGCTCTTTTATAATAAATTCTGTCCCTGTGCATTGCTTTCAATAATGGTTACGTTCTGTACAATATCATAAGACCGTTTCTAAAAGTGTTCCTAGAAGTGAACAGTAAGGAGGAATTGCTTGATATTTCTTTTTTAAATTAATCTACGTATATAAATCTGGCATTTCAAAAAACAACCAGATAAAAATATCTAACCTATTTTGGTACTCTGTTAAACTGGAGTCAGTCGTGTCAGGCTAGCCTGGTTGTGTATGAACTTCTTTGCTGTTTGTACAATGTAGTGAGGGAGTATATTATCAGTATATTTGAATTACTGAATTCTTCATGGAGAAGAGCAGCATAATCTGGAAAGTTAAAATAAAGGTATATATGAAGGTGTGCATATATTTATATATATAATGGAGGAAAATAAGCAACTCTCTTCTCTGAATATGGACACTGAGGTTAAGAATATTCTCAGACTTCTTTACATAGATTTAGACAGTTTATGGCTGCTACCTGAACGTAGAAGTGTTTCAAATCAATTGGTATTTCTTATATATGCTCTGCTTGGCAAATTGAGACTTAAATCTTAGGGCAGGAGGAGGGGGAATTTACGGCTGCATATAAACTTGAGCTACCACATCAGCATATTTTTTTTTCCCCAAAAGAAATTAAAGGTTGTGTATTTCAGAGATGGTCTAAGCTGCATGAAAACACTTTCTTATAAAAGCTAAATTTCTTAATTACACTTGATTTGATCTTAATTCTTTGAATATAAAAGTGAATCCTGCTACTTTTTTAAAGAATATGCCCATGTAGATTGTGTGTTAAAAGTCTTCATGTGCATAAGTTCTAAAAGTCCTCCTATAACTTCATTTAGTTCTAAAATGACAACCTCTTCATTCATAACCATGTATAACCTCTGAAACTGTATAAAAATGATGAGGTGAATAATAGAAAACAGAGCTTAATGTGCTGGAATTGCTTGTATGCTTGCCAGTACATATCTGTGTAGCTAATTTATCAGTCTTTAAGCTGAAGAAAAATACTCTTTACTGTAAATTACTGTAAATGGAGTTCAAAATTTGTGTTTCTACAAATGCAATAATTCATTAAGTTTTATTTTGCATGTCAATCTTAAATGCTAAGCCAGCCCCAGCAAAGAAGGTCACACGGCATCACAGGACTACCAAATACTTCAGACTTGTTAATGAAACAAGTACTCTAACAGTAATTTTTCATAGTTTTGGTCAACTTTTGTTCTTGACCTACTTTCATCTCTGTGTGCTGTTTCTAGTTACAATAATTGTAGCTTCTGCTATTCTGACAAAAAAACCCCAAAACAAATAGAGTGGAAGAGGGTGAACATGGGATATAATCAACTAATTTTCCTATCTTAAATTCAGTGTTACGAATAGCCACTTAACTGGCTTAGAGCCTTAAGCTTTAATTAAAAAAAAAGGGGTGGTCGTGGGAGTTAATCAGCCCCTTGGAGACCTGCAGTGGTATATTGAGCTTTTTGACAAAGTTTAGCTTCTAATCCACTAAGATGCTTTTGAAAATTGTGCTAATTGTCCTGCAAGGCTGTACCCTAACTCTAACGGAAGATGTATGGAGTGATGTCCGCTTCTGAATAGCCACAGCCTGTTCTGTCATCTTTCACTAGGCATGTAAAGTGATGCAGAAAAGAGAGCACCTAAGCCCGAAGTGCTTAAGTGCTTAAAAACAAAGGTAACTTCTATATTGGTTCATGATCAAGTTTTAATTTCTGTTGTCTCAGCATTGGTTTCAGTGCAGATGAGTAGAAATACAGGTTCAAATTGCCCAGTGTCATGCTGCTGCTTAGAAAGAAAATAGCACACTGTATACCAGCTGCTGCTCTGCCAGCAGCTCTGTCACTGCTGCTGATCTGAGGATTGGTTTAGGCTCTCGCAGTGCTGTTGGGTGCCTTCCCTTGTTCGTGTGGATCACCACCTTTACAGGGCAAGGGAAATAGTCCCTTGTCAATAAGGGATCAGGTAAGGTGGGTGGAGGTGATGATTTAGTGGCTCTGTGCTGTAGGCACCTGTTCCCTCAGGAGAGGAGCTCTCCACCTGCTTATATGTAGGTCAGCAAAAAGGTGCTATAAGATGAGCTTTTGAAGTTACTCCATGTGTCTTTCCCATCTCTAAGTGGAAACAGGATCCTAGTGCATCAATTTGAGACAATTTCATGCAATAGCAGTAGGCACAGTAGTTTTCGACCTAGGACATGCCCCTAGGACAACCTTATTCTGTATGTTGTGAATAATGATAAAGCTGCACTTGGTTGTGCATTTTCCAAGTACTCCTGAAGGGAAGACTAGTAATTACTTCTGCTAGAAATGAAATCAGAGGAGACAGAGCTGTTTTCACAGCTGCTAAACAGCACAATTGTGGTCTTATCTCTCCTGCCTTACTGCATGCTTAATGTCTGCCCCTCTGCCTCCATAGCTACCTGCTAGGCAGCTCAGCCCTCCAGCCTGGCATGCCYTGGTGTCAAACCCACTGACGGAGAGAGCATTCAGGGCTGCTGGTTTATTGAGGCCTGTGCTCTTTTGTCAGCAGAATTTTTCTTAAAGCTATTTAGTTTTGGTTCCCAAGGTATAAAGCTGTAGGTCTGACTTTATACCAATTCAGTAAAGGTTTTCTTAAAAATCTTGGCATTTAGATGTTTTTTTCCTTGTTGGTGCCCATGACAACGGAACCGTTGGTTTGGGTATTCTGTGTCAGCTCTCTATGTGTGGAGCAAAATTCCTTTGCAGCTTTTATTTGACCTCATTAAAAACAAGAAAAAAGTCTCATCCTGTTATGCAATTGTCCAGCTGATAACTGTGTATATAAGTAGATTTTTTTTTTWAAATTATGCTCATGTCTTAGAAGCACATGAATTTCACAACAGTGTGTTTCTGCATATTGAAGGTAGTCATGTCAGGAGATAAAGGATGCTCTGTAATGTTTCTTGAAAGTGCCAATAAGATTTGAGGGGGGGGGGAAAGATCACTTCTTATATCTGCAGTTGCTTCTAAAATGAAATTTCAGTTAGATGTGGTACATGATCTGGGAAATTGCAAGGTTTTTTCTGTTCCTTAGAATGGCATTAAACCTTTTTTTTTTTTTGCTTGACCTTACTACAGCAAAACTAATGCTATTTTGCATTTCCCCATCGGCAAAAATGGATTAACTTGATCAGTGGGGCACCTTACGTAGCTTTTTTAAATCATGCAACTTAGGTGAAATAAAACTGAACAGTTACATAATCTGAAATGGAGAATACCTTCATTTTGGAAGTTCTTTATAAGATGGAGAATTACTTGCTCAATTATTTTGTGCCTTTCTCTAATTGTGCTGGATTGTAACTAGTGTCCTCTGAATTGCTTAAAGTTGATTTATCTTACTTGATCTTGCTCTGATCTAAATCAAACAGGCATTTTCAAAAGAAAGAAGATCACAAAAATGCATTAATAACCTGCATCCTCAGTGACAATCACCAGAATACAGAAAATGATGATCAGATAATTCTTATCAGTTATGTATTTTAGCCTGTCAGCCTTTAGAATCATAGAATCATAGAATAGTTTGGGATGGAAGGGACCCTTAAAGGTCATCTAGTCCAACCCCCCTGCAATGAGCCTGGACATCTTCAACTAGATCAGGTTGCTCAGAGCCCCGTCCAACCTGACCTTGAATGTTCCCAGGGATGGGGCATCTACCACCTCTCTGGGCAACCTGTGCCAGTGTTTCACCACCCTCACTGTAAAAAATTTCTTCCTTATAGCTAGTCTAAATCTACCCTCTTTTAGTTGAAACCATTCCCCCTTGTCCTGTTGCAACAGGCCCTGCTAAAAAGTCTACCACCGYCTTTCTTATAAGCCCCCTTTAAGTACTGATAGGCCACAATAAGGTCTCCCCAAAGCCTTCTCTTCTCCAGGCTGAACAACCCCAACTCTCTCAGCCTTTCTTCAGAGGAGAGGCGTTCCATCCCCCTGATTGATACTTTTTTCCTTTTGAGAAGGGATTATTCATGTTCTTTAGGATTTTTCATAAGATAAAATAAACTCTTGGTGTCAAATGTCAGTTGAAGCCCATAGTATGTCTTTGTTATTTTGTTTTTCAGCATGCACTTTTTCCTGGTTTGGTTGGAAAAGTGTTGAGAAAGGGGAGGTATCATATTTCATCTGTTTTTCAGTATAACTCACTCCTGCTTCCATGTGTTTAAATTATAATGGTACGGAAGGTTTCAAGGGATGTTGAGAAGTTCTTTATGCCAATCTAATGCATTATTGTATGCAAACATTTGACACTAATACGAGAAACTGATTGCAAGCCTAGCTGAAGATGCTAATTTAAACACATCAGGTATGCATTAAGCATTGGTCAGTGAATGATAATGATGTGTTAGGTTAGTAAACATGATTCAAATTTTTGTTTTGATCTGGAACAAAAGTGGCTTGAGTGGGGGAGGCCAGGACCCCAAAATAGCTTTCAAAAGCATGGAGAAACCAGCACGCGTAGCAGAAATCCACTTAAGGATCTTGTCACAGTTTTAAAAATACATAAATAAATAAATGCCCACTAGTATTACTGGGGAGAACACTACATTTTTATAGTCTGAAGGAATAATACCTAATGTGTGATATTCTGTAGCAGATAAAAAATTTTTATAGTCTTTCCAGTTTCTAAATACTGTATTTCTGTAACTGCCATCCAAAGAAATGGMAGTTTCAATCTTCCTCAGAGAAAGCCAGTGCCGCACCTGATGCTCCAGGCTTTCCTGCTGACAGTAGCAYTTGCAAGTAGGGCTGGCTACTGCGTTCCCCTCTTCAAACCTGTGCGACTCCTATGAACTGTCTAGAATTACAATGTAAGTGAGTATCATCCTGTCTCTGCAAATCTCTTCGTATTATACATGAAATTCKGATTACTTTTTTAAATTGCTTTGATTTCAAACATTCTTTATACTGTGCATTCTAAATATAGACTGAGTCTGTGCCAAAGACCAAGTGCAAACATACAAAACCATCATTGATAGAAAGTCTCTTTAATGACTTCCTCTGGAAACTATAATTTGAATCATATGATTTTTCTGGAGTAGCAGTAGGAGGGAATATCAGAAAAATAACTATAGTACGGTTTTCAGAATTTTAAGCTTTTCATCTGTACAAACTTAACTTTGTATAAGCTGTGCTAGTCACTTTATTTCTTGATTATTTGGCAAGACTAACATTTCCTGTCAAGCAAATGAGATCTAAAGAAAACAAAATCCAGGGCATAAATGCTGTCTTGCGAATTATTTTTTTTTTTTTTTCAGATTTTTAGCAGTTACAACATAATTGTTATTTTATGGTAAATGCTTGTCAAGAACTCTGGTAGACTGTAGTTTTGGCTGTGTGGCAGCAATTGAAGCTGCTGAATTGGTATAGTTGAACTAGTGAGACTGATACAATCTGGCAATGTTTATCAACCAAGGCTAGTCACTGAGGACTGTTGGCAACATACGCTCCCTGCATGAACTCCCATGAAAGGGAAAAGCAAATGATTTCTTGTTAATGGGAGGAAAGTTGTGGGAAAGGAAAAAGTTGGGAATGAAGTGGAATGGGGAAAGCAGGAGACATGGAGAGGAAACGAGAGAGTGATGAAGAGACTGAAGACAGTCGGAAAGAGGTAGATGTGATTCAGCAAATGAATGGCAGGAAACATAAGGTTAGAGTGGGAGTTTTAAAGAAATGAGGCTTTTGAAAGAGGAGAAGAATAAAGAGTAAATGATGAAGATGGTATAAAGATAATATATACCATTATTATGGGAAAACAGATGGGAGGTGGAAAGAGGAAGATGTGGAGGAAAGACTGGGTGAAAATGTATATACTAAGAAGTGGTGGAGAGAAGGATTACAGCCCAGTGTTYGTAGGTGTCTGGCACAGACTTCCAATACACATCCTCGTCTTGGAAATGAGGTCGGACACAATTCTGAAGTTTCTACTTGATGAATATCCTGGGGAAAAGCTGGTAAACACCACTGTACTCATGCAGACATTCATTACTGTCCTAGACCAGTGATTAAATATCTACCATGTCACTATTCTCATCTCTAATATCTTTGTGCTACTTCCATAAAGATGCAATTTAGATGACTGCAATTTCAATTTGTTAAACATTTAACAGATGTCTTGCATCAAAACATATGTATGATTTTAAAATACTGGGAATGCAAAACATTAATTCTAGTCCATGGGAGTTGAGGATATTGGCACTTTCTGCTAAAAATCACAAAATGGAATTAGAATGTGCACAAGTAAAACAAGACAGCAATAAAAAGGATTAAATTTGAGAGCAACTGTTATCCAGCTTATTAGATTTGTGTCCAGTGCAATGTCAAATAATGTAAGCTGCTTGGTTTTGCAATGCTGGAGGAGAATAATGGCCAAGAAAGTAAGCTGAGAAAATACTGGGCTTCAAGAAAATGCAAGCTGTTTTGTGGAACTTGCTTAAAATATTGCAATGCCAAACAGTTCCCACCAAGATTTTTAGCAATAAATTTTTGGAGTTATACTAAGCTATACATGCAAAATACATTCCTGTGTGTATTTCTCATCTCCCATTTCTATTGTGGTGGAGTGCAGTGAGAAGTTAAGCTCCCATTAGCTTTCCTGCCTGTGGGCAGTCACGTGGAGAATTACAAATATGAATTGACTTGCTTATAGATACGCATTTGGTCACTTCAAAGAAATCCAAACTTTTGAATGAGCATACACTTTCTGGGAGGGGAAAAAAAAACCACCACTGAACATGACTGTTTTGGTGCAGTATTTGTTGTTTTCTTTTCTGCTTGCAGGAAATTTGCCTGAAACCTAAGGAAGTCTGGTGATTTCCCATCCTTAAAATGATTGAAATGTAGCATCTTTCCTTCTGTTAGATATTCTGATGTACTGTCCCACACTGGGCAGTGTTTTTGTTGATCATTAGTTGATGGGATAGTATGTATTTATAAAATTTGCAACTGGCATCAAGTTGACAGAACACAATTTACACTCCAAACAAATTGGAGAAACAATGCAAAATTAGTAACAACTCAGTAATGCTAATTCAACACAGGCTGCTTGGAGAGGACAGATCAGGTGCACAGTACTGAAGGAAGGGGTTTAAACGTCTTTGTGTACCACAGATTAAACAGGCACTGGAGTGTGATGCTGTATCCCAGAAGAAAGCAAACTGGGATGTATATTTAGGCTCATTGTTTGTAAACAAAAGAAATATTTATTTTGTGCAACTTAGTACTGCTGAGGTTTCACCTGTGAAATCATACCAGTAAACAGTGCTGGTCTTCAGAGTGTGGACAATTTGGAGAAAATCCAGGGGAAAGCAAAGGAGGTGCTTTGAAAACAAGAATTGGGAGGAGTTTTAAAAAATGTAATGTTATATATAATTTTAAAAAAAAATGAAGGCTATGTGAGAATAGGAAAAAGGTGATTGTTATCAATGTCTACTTAGGATTAAAAGCAAACATTTCTACCGTACGGATTTCTCTTGGATTTTAGAGAGGACAAGGATAACTAATCATTGTAATAAATTGCATAGGCTTTGGGGTCCCTACTAGTGGAAATTTTTCGGGACAGATTAAATAACTATCAACAGTGCTCTAGTATAGTAGATCCTGCCACAAAGGTGGCTTAAGTGACCACCTCTAATAGTTCAGTCCTTCACTTCTGAGACTTTGTTTTTAAAATAACTGATCCCGATTTAGATGCTTAGTGAAGAACCCTGCAAGAAGGAATCCATGTAGAACAGCCGKGACAGCGCACATCGGTGCACTGGGGAGGGGAGCAGACTTTTGGGTTCTGTAAGTGAAGATGGGGTTCATTCTAGAGTGTGAGGGGGTTACAAGAAAAATAAACCAAAAAAAATTACTGTAGAGAAGGCCATTTGTAGCATGAATTATTGGTAAAATGCAGGACAAAAGAGATGATAAAGTCTATGAGCTTATGACAAAATGGATTATGCTTTTAATCAGCTGACTCATAAAAAATACTGCTTACCAGTGTAAATAGCATAACAGCCCAAAGGAAGAAATAGTCAAGAAGTAAGAGACTCTTGGCAAATAACTTTTTCTTTTTTTCCCCCCTAAATATACAATGACACAGGGATAATTTTTTGGATGTTTTTTCTTTCTTCCTCTTTTGTCATTTTAGTAAATAAAACTTGAACCACAGGCATTGCTAACTTCAGCAGCAGCTGAAAATGAATGTCTGGTAACTTATATTTGAGTGCCTAAATTTAGGTTCCTAAATCTGTATCTGCAAGCGGTGTCCTTTGCTGTTCTGTTCTCAACTGCTGGCAGGGAAAAGATGTGAGTACAGAGCCGGGCTGAGAGTCGGTGCTGGGGGGGGACATTCCTCACCGGTGAGACTCTGCAGAATATTTTGGCTTTTTTTAAGTTCCTGCCACAGCCCCAACCATGTGCAGTTTCACAACCAGTATTCTGCCATTAGCAGTGCCTAGGTATGTAAAGCCAAGTGGAGAATATTGTGCTGTCCCAGCTGGTTTTGCTAGTGGATGGCAGGAACCCAGATTGGTTGCGTTTTTGAACCAGGACTGCTATGTGCAGCTGCTCAGCCATGCCTCCCCTGGCCTTTCAGGGCCGCCTTAGGTGGAGAAAAGCCTGTCAGGTACAGAGCGAGTGTTTGGAGTCGATTGGAGTGAGTGGTTATAAAGAGCCGTACGACAGCTCCGCGTGTCCGCGCTTCACCACCCRCTAAAGCAGAGGAGAAGGAAGCTGCGGGACAAGCAGCTCTGGCTTGCGCTGAGCTGAAAGGGCAGGCTGTGAAATTGCTGTGAGAGGATGGAGGGTTTGCTTTTTAAAGCTACCGTGCCTCTCCAAAGGAAGGTGGGACTCCGGAGGGTTGGATGAGCAAACTGGGACTTGTCAGAGACAGAGGGTTTGTTTTTGTGCCACTAAAGAGTTTTGTTCTGAAACATTGCAAATCTCTACTTCCTGCTATTAAAATGGGCTATTTCCCCTTGCTTGCTGACTTTCTTCAGTTACCGCTGGGTTAGTCACGCTAATCATACAGCTTTTTTTTTTTTTTTTTTTTTTTTTTTTTTTTTTTTTTTTTTTTTTTTGGCATGGGCAGGCTGAAGTTCATTAGGCAGTGAGATATGTAAGACCATAGCTGCTATTTAAAATATCGACATAATCCTATGCCCAGCATTGACATTCAGGAGTTAAACTGGCTTGGTAGCTTATTGGGAGTGCTAGGTTATATTTTTGAGTTTCTCTCAAACAGCATCTTTGTTTTGTAAGTCTTGTGTTTGCAGGTGATTTTTGGAGTGACTCTTATGCCTGGTAGTCCAGTAAACAAAAACAAGTATTTGCAAAAATTCTTTGTTTAATTCTGGTTGAAATCTGTCAGAGTAAAATCAGTTGAGGGCAACTTTTTGAATATGGCATAGATTTATTATTGATGGAATTACCAATCTTTACTTTTTCTTACTATACTTGTGAGCTAGAATTTGACTTTGACTTTTCTATACTTAATGGAAAATTTGTCGTCTTCCACAAATAGACAGCTAAACTGTGAGGACAATTTTCAGCTGTCTTACGTTGTTTGTCCACAGCTGTTGCTCTGCGTTTTCCTGGTTTAAATTTGATGGGACATGACGGATTTGTGCGAGATACTGGAAAGGGGCTGTAACTTTTTTTTTTGCTACAGAGAAACATGGAAAACTAATACTGGAAATTTTTTTTTACTTTAAACTGTGAATATAGAACTTGAAACAAAGACGACTTTTGAGTTTCTCAGCATTTCAGATGAAACACCACTGCCACCCTTCTAAGCGGACATATTCTCTCCCTGAAGGCCCAAATTTCCTGTACCTCACTATCTTCTAGTCTAGTTTTTCTATAATTTGCCAAGATTGACAATATTTGCATATTTTGCAATCTGAAAGGCATGCACACACGCAAAACATCCAGTCTTTCTTTCGTGAGTGGCTGCTTTCCTCAGGCTGAGATACAAAGCTGGAAAAGTGCAGCTGTTTTCTGTGTTTATGATGTTTGGCTTGTGAATGTATTGAGGAAAAGAATCTTTGTAGTTTTAATAGTTCTCCAAGTATTCACCATAGGTACTCGCTGCTAAGCTTCCTAATTAACCTACAGACTACCTGTTGCAGTTTTTTAACTATTGCTTATCTTAACGCCACTTTGTAAGTGGTAAATATTTTCTGTAATGTGTTGCTAAGGCAATCAATACATAATTGACTTAAAGATTTAAAGCAAGTCTCTTGTTGACATTGTGTTTATTGTTTGGAATGCCAGATTAATTACAGCATGTATTGCAGTYGCTGTATTATGACCTACATCTGCTTTTTGTTAACTTTCTCTGTAAATGAGAAACTGTCAGTGCATACTGTTTCTCATATTCTGAAGAAAAATTCCCCAAACCCTGTAATTGTGTACTTTAAAAATTAAAGAACCCTTGTGTTTAGATCACAAGTTCGTTTATTTCTTTTGTTTCTGGAGGAGCTGACCCAAGCATAGATGACTCCTCCCTGTTTTGCAATAAATAAATGAACAGAAGACTGTCCCAGGCCATTCGAAACTTGGCCGCAGGAGTTCATGTTGATTCTCTTCGATCGGAGCAGTTAGACACGCACAAATCCACAGCATCCCTTCTGCCAGCAGCTGGCAGCAAATACTTCATTTACTGGAGTTATTTAAACAAGCCTCCAGATTGCTACCATTGCAGAAACCAGCCAGATCAATTAATTCTCCCCCCTTTGCGTGCAGTGTAGGTGACAACTGAGAAAGCTTTTAAAGAAAGTCACATTTGCTTGAGCCTTTTATCTTGTTTGTCGATTGTCGATTCTTCTGTGCTCAGTGTGTGTGTGCCTACAGCAACAAATGCTGGTTCCACGTAAAAACGTGAAATCAATGAATTTGTATCAGCTCAGAGGAAGATGGAATACACTTATGCTCACATTTCTGAATGATTTAAGGAAACAAATTCTAAGTAGCAAAGGAGCCAGCTGGTGGGCATGGTACTTTAAGTAAATTTACAGCAGAGTGATTTGAACTGTGTTCATTCCTGTAAGAACAGGAGGAGCAAAGTTTTGGGCTTTTCTATTTTTGATTAGGGCTTGCTGTACTTGCTGTAAAGAACAGCAATTTGCTTATAATCAGGCAGATAAGGGAGAGCCAAAATACAAACACAGTTGTAATATGAAGGGAATTATCAAGGGGCTCGACATCCAGTGAGAGTGCTTGGCAGTAACTGTAGTAAAAACTGAGATTTCAAGCCCTGGAATGTAGTAATATAAACTCTTATCATTGTAATTAAATTACTTGGGAATACAAGTTTGTCCCAGTCTTGCAGAGAAAACTGGAATTAGCTGATGTATTGGGTTTGGATTTTTAGGAGCTTCTAGCCATTAGCAAATACCTTGCAATGTGCTCCATACTGCATTTACATGTAAACTAGAAACTAACGTAGTCTTCTGCTCTGTGATCCCCAGCCTTCTGTTTAAACTCAATTTTGGGGCACACAAAAAGCAATTTATCAGAATGCTGAAATTCTCATCACAAAGATGCTCAACAGGCGATGAATTTTGTAGAGGTGAGTTTTGCTATTGGTCTAATACTGGAGAGAGACAGATGGACAGAAGAGATGCAGAGAAGATTCATCTGGGAACAGCTCAGGGATCATCTCCTGATTTAAAAGGCAACACCTGACATTTCAGATGTTTGGGTTTTTTTAAGCATATCACAAAGAAATTACTCTTAGAAAGGAACAATGTGGGTAGTGTGTTGTTTACTTGCTGTGAACCCCTCCCTGAAAAGAAAAACAGAAGCTTTTAAGTAGGTCAGTGGTCTTCAGGAGATGAAGATTCACTTCCCAGATCAGCTGCAAACTGCCTGTCATTCTGGAGAAAACCATTTAATATCTGTGAATAAGAATAACCTTTTAATGTAAGATATACATCTGTTACAGTGCCATATGAATATTAGCGTGCTAAAAGCCAAGAAATGGTAGATTATTATATGATTAAAGTATGTAATTCAGTATTCAAATCAAAAATTGCTTGTATAAAAGCATCCTGAAGTTTTCAACAGTCATAAATAATTTCCACTAGATGACTAATTTTTTTCTTGATTAGGTGCATCACAAATGGATTTAGAAGAAAGACAGAAACACTACTTCCCCTATCTGCCTATTTGCTTTTTTCTTCCTGGAGAGTGCAGCCTGCACAGCAGTGATGCATGGACAAAGCTATTACATTGCCATGCTGGCTGTAAAAAAAAAAAAAATAAATAAAAATGCACGTTGTGCTTTTAAAAAATAAAAAAAGAAATAATCTTGTTCAATGAATGGCAGAAACTAGTTGGTAACAATCACAGCAGTTTGAGTCAAATTTCATGCACTTAATGTTATCATAACTTCAAAATATGTATCTAACATTACAAATTTCAAACCCAAGATGTAGAAATGTAATGTATGTGACAACAATCTAGCTTTCCGTATCAAAAAGAAAATAACTGCCTTCCTTACAGCTTCAAAAAGAGTTAAGGAGGTTTATCTTCCATAGTATCTAACTATTGTAAGCAATATTATTTGTGTCTCGTAGATGAAAAGACAAAATAGACAGTGAATATGATCTGCTTGCACTTGAGTTCTCTTTCATGAGAGTCTACGAAGCCATTAAATCAGTATTAGGCTATGGACTGTTGGACTAGAGTTTTACTGGATTGCCAGTGCTGTAAGAAAACCCCTGTGTTGTGCTGCTGTGAGTCCTTATGCCTGTGTCTGTTTGCGTGCTCTGTGTACCGACACCACGCGTGGGCTCCACTCCTCTGTGGGGTGTTGCATCTTTGCGCTGTGTTCGTTGCACTTCAGATCTTTATTTGGCAGCTGATTAAGTGCTTGATGTTGTGCATTTATACCCCCTACGTTTGGGTTAGGGTGGGAAGCTTAGAGGTACTTTCTGAAAGGCAAAAATATACTCATAATGCATGATCTGACTATGCCTTGCTGTAACTTGAAATAAGAATAATTTTCATGTACTTCATGTAGCTGTTGCTACTTGGTTAGCTCTCAAGAAGACTGTACAGGTGTTTCTTTATTGGACTTTTTATTTTTCTTTTTATTTAAAAAAAACCAAACAAACAAAACCCCCAAACAAAACAAAAAACCTGTTCACCATGTTAATCAGAAACACAGTTGAAATAAGAACCTCTAAAAATATAATAATCCAGGCAAGGGAAACTTCTATGGGGAGAATCCATTTCACTCTGTAGAACTGTGATACTAAAGCAGAGAAGGTGATAGAGTATTTGTAATGGTAACCAAAAATATTATGTTTAGCCATCTTTGGCTTTGGTCACCAGATGTCTGATGTCCTATCAAGAACCAGCTGTTTCCATCTTTCTGATAACATTTCATTTTGTACTGATTCTCCAGAGGACAGTTCTGTGTGTCCTGTTCACTCAGGTGTACCTAGTGCAGTAGTCTTTGTCGAAGACTAGCTGCATCCTCCTGTTCCAACCAYAGAATTAATACTTTCCAGTGGCTGTATAACATCAGCTCGCATAGTGGAATGCTGTCCGTTAGAGCAGTAAGACATTAAAAGGCACAGCAGTAATGAGGGAGCRTGAAGATGCAAAGTGAGTGTAGTCAGATTTGGATGTGGGAGAATTTGCAAAGGAGGTTGAGCCTGAGGCATGCATTGAGGCTCATGAGTCAGATGTTCTGATGCTTTTTATTTAGCAAAACACAGCCACAATGACTTTTTTGCAAATGTGTGTGTAAGAAACTAAAATTATCTTGAGGCTTATGCATCAAAATTGTAACTTTGAACATGTGTCTGTGTGCAGTGAAGATATAATGGTGTTATTTTTGATAGGAATGTTGTGGGTTGTTTTTTTTTAAGTCCTCTGTTAAGTTGATCTTATAAAACTATAGCTTTTTTTCTTCCCTTTATTTCTTATTTTCTTTGCCAGGCATTGGGGTTCTGTGTGTGTGCTTTGAGATACAATGGCAACAGACATTTAAGCAATGAACTGTGAATTCATTTGTTCCATGCTGAAAAAATAAGACATAACAGACTTTGTGTCCTGCTGAGAGATTGCCTTGCTTTGGGTGGCTGCTTAGGCTAAAGGCTGAAGAACAGCTGCCCAAGAAGTAGCAGAATTGCAGCATGGCGTGTGCCTTTTAGTGTCTGAATGTCCCTTATGACCTTTTTTAGAATAAGTAAAATAAGGAATTTAAGCTAATTATGGTGGTAAGAAACTAAAATTGTGTAACTGAAATGGAGTCTCTGGGTGATTACAATTAATTCATTCTCATTTCTTCTTTCCAGGTTTTCTTCTTCTCCACCTTGGCCTTCCCCTTCTCCCTTCAAATCCAGTCACTTTTCTGTTTAAATTGCCATATGTTCTGTTACCTCTTCCTTGTCTTACCTCTTTGCTTATGCTTTAAGAGAAGTCTTTTCAACTTCATTTCCTCTGTCACTGGGTCCGAAATCCAGTCATCAGTAGCTTATTTCTCCAAAAATAATAAGTTGTACAGGTAATCTATTTTTTTTAAAGCTTATCTGATGTTTCTGGCTAATTTTCACTTAATGCTGGGTGCTAGGAGCATTAATTTTCGGTGTTCTGCTGGGATGTTTCAAGGCTGCTAAGAGACCCGAATGTGCGATTCAGCTATGATTTGATGTAGAAGTGCACCTCATTTTTATTTCTTTTCATTTGTGAGGCTACATCAAACAGCTATTTCACTTCAAGTAGCCATTTTATTTAAAGTAGCCTGTTAACAGGTTTTAAAGTTTTATTTTTAACTACACTATGAAATCTTTGAGAAACAAGGTTCTTTGCTCTGTTCTACCAGATGTTGCGCAGCATTTCTTCGGTTTTGTGTGTGTGTAAGTTTGGTGGTGTTTTACCCAGTCTCTGCTTCATGAATATCTATGGATATGTCTGTCTGTGTATGTATATGTGTATATACATGTATTTTTATAAATGGTGGAGAGAAGTAAGGAGGGGATAGTAGGCTTCACCATCATACGGTTGTTACAGTGCAGGATTGAAAAGCAATGCTCTGATGTTTAGTGCTCCTCAGGTGACTACATGACAGTAACCAAAATGTAAAAAGAGCAAAGAGTTGCAGGTAAACTGCTTTCCCTGGAGCTGTGGCAGCAGCAGTGCAACATGTTCTGAGTAGAACAGAAATTCTTCTAAAGATGGTCTGGAGCTAGATGCCCGTAAGGGGGAAATTTAAGAGTCAAAAAGTTCTGAGAAGACAAAGAGTCTTTCACATGTGTGCGCACATATAGGCAGTGGCTGTAGCTCTTCCCAAGGACGTTTTGTAATCAGCTGTTTGTCCACAACAAACAGATCCCCTAGAATGCCCAGAGCCTCGGGATATGTCTGCTGTGAAGACACTATTAATTGCTTGCAGCTCATGTTGATGCTTTGGGTAGGCTTTTGATCATGCCCAAGTTAGCTAATTGAAATCTCGTTCAGAGATGATGATGCTGCAGTCTAATTAAAATTACAAAAAAATCCCAAACCCAAAACACAAAACCCCATGTTGTTGAGTGATATGTCTGAGGATACATGGGGGGTCTGCAGTAGGAAATGGCCCATTGCATTCTTCCTTAATACATAAGTAGCTTTTTTTCTTCTGTGGTTTAGGTACTGGGAGATGAAATAAATGCACTGAGGTGCATTGGAGAGAGGGTGAGAATTCTTTTAAACTGATAAGCCAACAGCAAGAAGTGCCCAAGTGACAAATTTCCTTCCTTCTTCAATCGAGTTAGTTTGCTTATGCCCTTAATCACGAGCATTTGCTGCATGCTTTTAGCCTTAATGTTTCTTCTCCATGGGAACAGATTGAGCCTATCTCAAGTCTATCTTGGCTATCATCAATTCTTGGCTATCATCAATCCATCTAGTTTGGTCAGTGAATATCCACTCTAACAACTGTAAACACAGTATTTCCTAATTTATTTAAAAGCATTAAATAAATTGTTTCAATTAAATTGTCCCTTTTTCCATATTAATAGGAAGTCCTACTTGACCTTTTTGATTAATTCACTTGTTTTATAGACCTGTGTTTCATCATCTTGTTGTAGGGTGAATAACGTACTTGCTCCTTCAGTTGAGAACATACCAACCTGCATGTGTTCATTTGGCTTTCTCTTTTTATTTTAACTTCTCATATAGTTTAGTGTGTATTTGCTAGCAATTTTGGGGCAGATATTTTCATAACTTGTCCTTGAAATTGCGAGGTCGCTTTTGTCTTTGCTTTTCTTTGAATGGCTCATGTTCAGTAATACTCATGGGCTATTCAGATCTTAATCAGCTACTTATTAAGAATGGCTGTCATCTGCCCTGGTGTTGCCCCGTTGTCTAGCTATTTTTGGACTAGTAGCATTTCTGTAACTTAAGTAAAGTCTGTTCATCCTGTAAACAAGCTAGATGCATAGCTGTGGTCTGAGGAGCTTGCCCAGACATTAAATGTAATGTCTGATTTGCAGGAGAGGCCTACACAGTTAAATGCCTTAATTATTTGAAATACTTCATGCCTGGCAAAAGCTAGTGTAGATGCATTTGCACTGGCACAAACGTATTTTTGCTTGGAGGAATTTTATTTTGTTTACTAAAACGTTGCACACAATAGTAGCAAAAAAGCTGGAGGCTTGCTGGTATAGTTGTGGACAAAGACCGAGGAGGTGGAAACTCTGCCAAAGTGTGGAGTGAGGAATTTGAGGATAGGAGCAATAAAAGGCCACTTCAAGGCAGGAGTCTGGCAAAATGAAGACTGAGAAAAATTTCCAGCATTTTCTGTTGTGTAACTTTAGCTTTCTATTTTATGTAAATATTCTCCCATTCTTGGGGGGGGTGGGGGTGGGGGGGTGTAAGTCTGTTAAAATTATCTTTTCCATTCTTAGGGAAAAAGATACTGCCCATCAAAATCGATTAAAATATAGCTCACTATACAATGAAATCTTTTATATTTTGCAAGACCCTAATCATGTTGTTTCTTAGAGTCAAACTCTTTTTCAGTTTCTGATACTACAGTTTTATTTAGAGTGTTAGAGCCTTATATGCTTTTTAGCACACAGACTTCTTCTGAAGCTGTTGTTCTGTAAATAGTTTGTAAAGCTTTGGTGCCTCATTTCTTCGTTCATGGTAGGCATCTGTTCTTTGCTGTAACTCTAGTTTTATTTAAAGTATACTTCCAGTTGTGTTCAAAAGCTTAAAAAAAAAAAAAAGGCGGGGAAATGTTGGGGTGTTTTTTCCAGTAAAACTAGGTACCAAAACCTGTGTTCCTCGGGGATAAACAAGGTATAACATCTTGGTGATGTGATCCAGTTGTCATCTGGACAAAAATGGTGTTGTTACAGCCCTAGTCTTGCCAAGAGCCATTTCTGTGGGAATCAGTTGGTCTTGTTCAGTGGTGGTGCTGGTCTCGTTCTAGTTACGACTGTGCAGGTGCTGTGGTCAGTCGGGTCAGTCTAGGTACTGGAGGGTGATTTTATGCTTATCTGTACTGACAGTACTATACGTACATTACACCTGCTATACCTTTGTGCCTGATAATCCTCTTCAGACTTTTAAGAGTGCTAATTATCTTGTTTTGACGTCGTTGAGAATGCATTGCTACAGTTGTACCCTGTAGATATTTCAAATATTAAAGGTAGAGCTTTATCCAACAAATATTTTTGTCTTAGTACTAAGGCAAGGTAGTAATTTTTTTCTAAATTAAAAATGTAACTGTAAATCCATGGAATAAGTAGTTGCACCTGGAAAATAGGTGGTGGGGAAAAGTGTTTTTATTTTCAGCCTAGTGTAATGTAAATACAATAGCAAACAGACATCACTTGTCATACACAAGTACTGAACACCCTAAGTTTGTGGTGCCAAGAAGTAACAAATTTAAGGGTCTGTAATATACAGGAAATCAGATTATATGATCTAATTGCCCCTCTGAATTTTCAAGCAATTCCTGAAGTGATCTGTTTGTTCGTTGATTCAGTATTATTTGGGTACCTGTTGGTTTTCCTGCAGATCATACATAATTCCAATGTGCTTTCAACTCCTGCAAAGCCAGTTCACRGAATTCAAACTCTATTAGTTGCAAGTAACTCTTCTCATGCAAAATTTTGATGTGGATGTCATACCTAAATTGTGTTTCCTTGAAGGAAAGAGTGGGTGAGTCTCAAAGGAAGAATTCTGTTAACTTAAAAACAAGTTGCTTCATATCCATTACCAACCACTGTGTCATTGAGAAGAAGTCAAGTAAGGAGAGGGACTTAAGACCAATTTTGAAAGATTTCATAGCATATTTTAGAATTGTCACTGGCGTCAGTGGATTCTTTTTTGCTTTGTGGATTCTTCTTTGCTTTTGTTTTTCAAGTGAGTAATTGAGCTTTTTTCCTCTTAAAAAAACAATGAAAGGTTAATTGTAGAAATACGGGATTTTTTTGCTGAAGCTGTCAGTATCAACAAAAAAGGAGTCCAGCTGAGGTGAGAAATGAAAAAAATAGGTATTCTAAAATGTATTTTCACCCATGACTGAACAAATAATATTATGGAATGGTAATAATCTTCTTTGGTACTAATAGATGCCAGGCTTATTTTAGATATTTTTCATACTTGTGACCAAATGTGTATTAAAATATAATGTTTACAAATACATGAAAATCAACCCCAAAGTGGTGGTGGTCTGGTTTTGTGTTTTTCCTGGTTGCCTCTAAAGAGCACTTGGAGCTACGTAGTGTGCTCGAATCTGCTTCTGGGAATTTCTGCCTGCGACATCCACTTCAAATATCATTCACAGCTTAAACACATTAGAACCACATGGCTTACTGTCAACTTAAAAAAGAAAAGAAAAATTGCCCTTAAGACTATTTTGTTGGTTGGGGTTTTTTTGGGGTTTTGTTGGTTTTTTTTTTTTTTTTAAACTTTGCTCTATTGTGAAAAGGCTGAAGCAGCAGATTTTTGGAGCTTCTGTAGATTCTATGCGCATAGCATGTTTTTGCGACTACAGTTTTTCCACTTTAAAAAATGAAATATATCTGTTTCTCAGAACTCAAAATGCTGCATTTTTCTTGACTTTCATGAAACTTGGCAGTGAATCCTGTGTTCCTTCAGCATTTCTGTATCCCCAGCTGAATGTGCTCAGAACTTCCCAGTGGTAAAAACTAGAGGTTTTTTATTGTTGGAACGAAAAGAGTATCCAGGCATGGCTTAAACAGTTTCAATTTTCAATTGAATACAACAGGTTTACAATCTGAAGTTGTATTATTTGGCATTTCTTTAGTAGTGAAGTGATTTCAATCACTGAGATGATGGGAAAGGCAGATATGTTGCGTTACGCCTATGTTTTTTCCTGCCATTGAGAATATATTTACTATTATATACCCTAAGATGTATGTATCTGTCTAGCATAATGAATTAGATTAATTCATTAGCCAGAAGAGGGTTTAGAATTTTTTTTTTTTAGAACAGTTTATCCCGTCACAGGAGAAAAAGCACTGTTACACTGCAAAAGGGCAGAAGACTCAAGAACTGGTGAAAGAGGAATAGGCATCACCTGTGAAATCATATCCTTGTTTCTAATACTTAGAAATTTGGGTGGTAGTTGGGGATTTTTTTGTTTGTTTTAATTGAACCTATATTTAATGTTTTGACAGTAATTTTGCATTGTGGCACTTCATACTTCTGGACACCAGATGGTGCTGCTAAACTATCTAATGTGTTATTTTCACACTTTTGAGTAACTGATACTTGATTTAGTTCCAAAGTCAGTTCTGTACTTTCTGACCAGGTGTATATTCCAAGATGCAGAACTGTACCTAATAGCTCAGCACAACACCTTCTGCTGTTTAAGGGCAATGGTCTGAAAATTATAATGTAAACTGAAGTGTGTTGTGGAATCAGTATTTTAGATCTCACTGGGCAAAAACTGCCATCAGCTGGTGTTCCTCCTGGGTACATAGCTTAGTAGCAAATCTTAATTTATATACTTGACACTTCAAAGATTTGATTTATTATTTAAATGTCATTTAAGTTTGATTTGATAACTTCAATCAGAAAACTTCTGGTGGAGGCACCTTTATTTCCAGGTTAAAACTCCAACGGATAGTTCTAGAGACTAATTGAATATAACAAAGTGATGGTGAGGGTGGGTTTGAGTTTGGTGGAGGGTTTTTTTGACATTGTGCTAAGCTTGAGTAAGGCTGTCAAAAAACTTTCAGTTGTGCTCTGTTAAATTTGTTTGAGAAGATATGATGGCTTAGCTACGTAATTGCACTGCAGACAGTGTTTTTAATACTGTGATGTACATTTGGCATTTGATTTCTATTTATTTTTAGTTAGTTATCATGTCTAATAAACTCATCTGGTAATCCTAACCGTGGGGCTGAAGGGATGGAATGATACATTTGGTTTTTAGCTGAGTTGGTGGTGCAGTTTATTGCTGAACTATAAATAATGGATTCAAATTTATTTAAGCAGTGAGGAAATTTTTGATAGAAATTTTACTGTATTTTTCTTACAAGTCTTTATTTCTTTTATAGATCCCCATATTAAAGTCTCTGGAAAAAAGGAAAATGTTAAAGAAGCGAAAGAGAAAATCATGTCTGTCTTGGACACAAAAGTAAGAAATAACTTATTTAGGATGACACCTTAACCCCTAATTTTGTAGTGACATTGATCTCTTTAAATAGGCTCATTTAAACAGAATGCATTTATGGAYGCTCGGAAGCAAAACCTCCAATATATTCCTTCTGGATGTTGTTATTTGGTCTATACACACATATTTAAACATGCAACAAGAAAATACTTGCTTAAATCACTTTTTCCAGATCTGAACTATATAGAAGTAGTATTTCCAGCCATATGGCTAAAAGCATACATAGTTTGTTCGTTGGATTGGGTTTTTTAGTTTAAAATCTGAAACACAGGTTCACTGCAAACAATAGATTATACAGCCACTTTGGCAAACCTAAAATTTTGTTTTTGTTTGAAATTCAATTTTAGGAGCATTTATGCACTTCTATTTTTAACTGTTACTGCATTCTTATACTCTGAAACATTAGGACCAAAATTTCTAAAACGTCTAGATTTTAGCCAGGGGTCTCATATGTTCATCAGATTTTCTTTTCATCCAATAGCATGTCTTCTGGGGCAGTGTATATGGCTCCTGCGTAGTTGTACGCCAACTTTTTGATTCTTTAAACAGATTGCCAAAAGGAACACTCCAGTAATAAGCACAATTTTTTTTGAACAACTATTAACAACATTATTATGGACTGTTAACAATATAGCTTTTAAGAACAGCTGTAGGCAGTGTTTGCATATTTTAAAAATTGATGTACCAGAAAAATTCGGTATGTTTGTTAGAGGAGGAAAAAATGTTGTTATTTTAGGTCCCATGGCTTTGTGATTTGCCAAAGTCGTCATCATATGATCCTTTCAGATCAGACAGGCGTGTGTGACTGCAACTGAAAGAACACTGAATTAAAATAAATTAGAATGGATTGCTAAAGTTGATAAAAGCTAGGGCACGTTCTAAAAGCCTTAGACATTTTTTTTTATTTCCATGTTATTTCCTCATTGGAAAGAAAATGTGAATGGTTTAGCGTCTGATCCATATTAAAAACATCTTACTTGAGTGGAAGTTAAGCCTCTGCAAAACTACTTTGGAAATAAAATTTTAAATGTCATTCTTGAGGTTACATTACTCTAAAATACTTAGGTTCTGCTGTGAACAAATCTAATCATGGGTGCTTGATTTCCAGAGCAATCGGGTAACCTTGAAGATGGATGTTTCACATACAGAACATTCTCATGTGATAGGTAAAGGTGGCAATAATATTAAAAAGGTGATGGAGGAAACAGGATGCCATATTCATTTTCCAGACTCAAATAGGAATAATCAAGCAGAGAAAAGCAACCAAGTAAGTATTGTTTAGTATTTTAACTCATTTATACTGTAATTCCTGAGAGTATAAAACATTTCTAAACTTCTTTCATCAGTTTGGGCTTTTTGGGTATGGGTGAGTTCACGTTCAGGTTTTTGGTATTTACACTCTGTGGAAAGCATGGGACTTCCTAAGTGAGCAAATCTTTAAAAACAGATGGAAACAATTTGTGATGGCTCATGAATAATTGTAATTTTTTTAAACTAAAATTATTTTGAGCATACAGAAGTCAACAACTTAGTGTGAATGGTAGAGAAGCAGTATGAAAAGCACTGCTTTTGTAAATTTTTTTTCCTGTTCAACACCTGACTTATTTAGTATATTGATTAATTTCTTGGTGCTTTTGGCCTATGGTGTAACTTAGTTGAAAACTAAACTTGGTGGGTATCTAGCAAAAATGAATGTCTTATTGTAAGAGTTCAACTTTATTAGAATAAGTCATTGAAACTGAATTGTACATCTTTTGTAATGCTAATATTACTGGAATGTTTACTTTCAAGTGTTTCATCACCTTATTTAGAACTCCCTTTTGTGCATCCTAGTGGCTGCTGAGCAAAATACAGTAATTTCAAAACGTTCAAGAAAACCTGCTGTTGTTGAATATTAGCATTGAGCGCATGTATACGGTAGTAATTCCATTATTTGATCCGAACAGCTGTATTGTTTGATGTATCAATTTTTTTCTAGTTGCTTAAGTCTGTGTAACCTCAGATGCTATAATATTCATAGATTATTTTTTTTGAACTGGTTTTAGTGTTCAGCTACCGTTTAGAGAACACTTAGGATGTCACCAGGCATGAAATAAGTGTTGATTTTTTTAAATTTTTTTTTTTAAAAAGAGAACACAGGTATCTGAATAACTTTTCCAATGCCTCATTTGAAAATGTGATGCTATGTTTTCTATATTTTTGCTCTTCCAGGTGTCTATTGCAGGACAACCAGCTGGAGTGGAGTCTGCAAGAGTTAGAATTCGGGTAATGGTCTATTTCAGTATAGTGTTCCCTTGAAAACACCTGAAAGGAAAAAAAAAAAAAATTATAGTTTTGAGAAACCTAGGGTTGTCTGGCTCTGTCTTATGACAGCAGAAATATAGGAACGATGTGAGTATCCATATGAGTAAAATGCAAAGGGTATTATAAAGGCAGTGATTCACATTCTGGCCAAATTTTTAACTAGCCCAAGGTGGATTTTGAACACGAAGTCTACAGTATAAGCAAGATGTAAAGTATCTCATAGTGTGTCTAAAATTGCATCTTAACACCCTCCACAGATGGCCTGTAGAAGCTCAGGCGTCCTGTATGAATCTATGACTTAGGAAAGGCAATTGCTGCCTTTTTAATTTTAACCATTTTCATGTATAATTTGTGTAAATAATTTGGTGAAATTCAGTTCCATTCTCCACTCGTAGTGCTTTTCTATCTTTACCTTCTAGTTTTGATTTGTATGTGTATTTTGGCACAGATAATAAGAAATCTAATAAATGATGAAGACTTTTTCACAGTTGTTGTAGTCAGGTATGTCACTTACACAACCTTGGTCTTGGCAGTCATGAAGGAAGCTGGTGTTTACATAGCTTTGTAGCTGACTTCAGAGCTCAAATTAATCTGTGACAGAAAAGAGACTTCTCTAGGACGTTTTACAAATACTGACCTGTTTGTAGGTCTGCATGGATAAGTATGGGAAACTACCTGGCTTTATTGTTGCTATGTAGCTGCAAAAGATCCTGCTTTTGCGGGGGAGGGAACACCCACAAAAACAAACACAAAGCCCACACAAAACAAAAAACTCCTGTGTCCCTGGAAGAATCGCTGCCTTCTTGCAATTCAAAATATGATAATATTTTTAGCAATGAACCCTGGGCAGAAGATGTATTATGTCAACTGAATCATCACTGACCAATACATTATGATTCAGTAATAAAATTGTTGTAGTTTTAGTGAATATTATTTCAGTTTTCAATATTTGCTCTTCAATGTTGTTGTAGGAGCTGCTTCCATTGGTACTTATGTTTGAATTGCCTATTGCTGGAATTCTCCAACCAATCCCAGATCCTAATTCTCCCACAATTCAGCATATATCTCAGACGTATAATATTTCAGTTTCCTTTAAACAACGCTCTCGAATGTATGGTGCTACAGTCATTGTCAGAGGGTCACAAAATAACACTAGTGCTGTGAAGGTAATGTGTATTCTTAAGTAGGTTTCTGCATGTCATAAATATAATCATAATTTAGATACTTAAGAACTATATTAACATTATATCCTGCCTCATCAGTACATGTTGTTATTGTATAATCACTTTTGAAGCCTGAGGGTTTGGGGTTTTTTTAAAATTAACTGGTATAGGTGAGGTGTAAAAATGCATAAAAAATAGTTTTAAGTTTAGGATTTAGCATTGTTTGTGCTAAGCTTTTAATCTGGTTTTCATTTCTTGCACACCTGTTCAGGTTTCCAGCAATTCGGGAATATGTGCTAATCTTATCCATCTTTTAATTAAAAAAAAAAAAAAAAAAAAAACCCACACAAAAAACCAAAATCAAAAACAAACAAAAAACCACCACACCGCAAAAAAAAAAMCAAACAAAAAACCCAACTACAAAACAAAAAAAAACCCACCATGGGTTCTTCATGCTTTGATCTTCTCAAGGTGCACTTAAATATGTCACCTTGAAAGTTGCCCTAACAGTCAGTAAAACTGGTCTTGCAAAACCAGAATTGGGAGATGTGAATTTGACAGTCAAGTAAAGGAACTGCCATGAGCCTATATTTATCTTAACAAGGAAACTTTTTTATTTTATTAACAACTGGCAGTGAGACAGATTGACATGGTCTCAGATGGGTGTATCTCAAGTCAGTAAGAACATCTTAGGCCAAAAGTGGAAAGCAAATTTTGCAAGTGTACCTACCCAAATAAATCTCTATCGACTTTCTTATTCCTATGTGTGGGCACAGGTGGTCTATTTGGACCAAACCATTTGGCGTCATCTTACTGCCTTTTACAATGGCAATTAAACACTGCATTTGGTCATAAAATGGGAACAATAGGTAGAGTTTAGTCCATCTATTACCTTCAAAAATCAATTGGGTTTTTAAACAAAACAGAATTTTCTTTATCTCGAATGTGGAATGCATGACAAGTAAGGAAACAGTCTGAAATGTCATTTTGTATGCCTGTGAGCACTGTTTCACCGGTTTCTTGCATTTCCCCCGCAGGAAGGAACAGCCATGCTTTTAGAACACCTAGCTGGGAGCCTGGCCTCTGCAATCCCTGTGAGCACGCAACTAGACATTGCAGCGCAGCATCATCTCTTTATGATGGGTCGAAATGGCAGTAACATCAAACATATCATGCAGAGGACTGGTGCTCAGATCCACTTCCCTGACCCTAGTAACCCACAGAAGAAATCTACTGTCTACCTCCAGGGCACAATTGAGTCTGTCTGTCTTGCCAGGCAATATCTCATGGTAAATACTTTCAGTGAAACGTGCTTGAAAAAAATGCTGGATTATAGAAAATGTGCTCGTTCTACATGTATTTATTGGTCAAATGTAAATTAGCCTTTGAGAGGAAGGATTACTACTCGCATTGCAAAAAGCTGATTCAGTTGAGTGCTCTGTTTTTGTCAGTGTTTTGTGAGTGAAGTTATGTAAAATATTTGTAATTTCTGGTATCGTGATTTGAAAAACAACCTTGCCAATATAATGCAACATAAGCAATTTAAATTTACGATAACAATATGCTTCTGAGTAGAAGGCAGACTTTTGGAGGTTTTGTTGTTGTTGGGTGGTGGGTGGTTTGTTTTGTTTYGCCAACCTGCCTTTTCCATGTCTGTCAGGTAAGTAGGTTTCTTCTGGGAGGAAGTGGCAGGAACTTCTTAGTTCCTATGTAGGCGAGTTGTCAAGGAAACTGGGGAACCATAGGAAGTACTTACTCATTCTGCAGTCTTACATTCTTTCTAGCACCATAGCCTCAGTACTATAAGGCCTTTTATAAAAATAGTTCTGGTGATGAATATTATTATTATTTGTACAGGTTTTTGTTATTTTTCATCTTTAAGCATCACAGGGGCCTTCAGGGATTTTTGTAGTACTAGTATTTGTACACTAATTTTTATATATATGGATATTTACGAACAACACATGGGAGGATTGGATTCAAATCCAGTTCAAAGCTGGTATCAGGATAAACCACAGTACCATTAAATTCCAGAAGTCCACATCTCTTACATTGCACTGTGCCTTGCTGTATAGTGGAAAACAAAAATGTGGTGCCGTTCTGTTTATACAGTTATATTCATGATTATTACATTCTAGGATGTTATTGGCTGTAAATACTAAGGGATAGCCTTATTCTATGTGTTTCCTTGGTGAAGTTTAAGTAGTACTTTCCTTGCAGTTCATGAAATAGAAGGAAATGCAAACAAGCTGTCACACGAACATCAAAGTACACCTTTACTCTCAGAACTTAGAATTATGCGAGGGCCATTTTTTGAAATATTGTAGTTTGATTTAATAATTCCAAACACATCAGTACAACTTAGTATGCCAAATTACATCCGCATATCACCCTTTAAGAACTGTACTGACCAGGAGACTTGGTCTGTTTCAACTCACAGGCAGTATGTGTCCTGAAACTGTTGTTTCCAGTTTTGTAGGTAAAACAAGTTTAAAAGCAAATTTTGGAAAGAAGGCGTATATCTTTTTAAACAATAAAAACTTGAAAAGCTGAGGGAAGAAGTAACTAACCAAATAAAAACTTCCTTCCAGTTCCTAWCTTAGTAAAACCAGTATTTTTCAACTTCAGATGAAAATGCTTAACTGTGCCAGCCATGCCGCTACCCACATACAGATAGATAGCTGCAGTCATCCTCAGCTGCTTTTGRAGTAAATTTCACTTGACTGTTTTCTTCTTGTTCAGTGGGATGAGATTTGTGTTGTGATTTCCTGCAAGGTGCGACTGCGTGCTAGCCTTCTCGCTGCGGTCCCTGTTCTTATTGCCTCCTGCCAGCTCCTCCGATTCAGGCCGAATAACAGCTGATGCTGTTTCACAGCTAGGCAGCACAAGTGTCCTGTGGAATTGGAGAGGTGATTTAAAAATGGTGATTTGATCTCTGCAGAGCTCCTAGGAATAACTATCTAGAAGCATCTGAACATCAATACCAAGAAAAGAAATACCATAATGTTTTTCTGAACTACTAAACTGTTGTGATCTGTAGTTCTCACAAGAGACTAAATTTGAGGCAGAGTTTACAATATCAACGGGAAATGCAGTGCAGTGCATGRATACCTTACAGTAGGACATATGTATGTATTGGTGCTATCTTTAAAAATTGCTTAGCAGTRTGTCTAAGTGGAAACTTTTTAACATCAACTAGTAACTAATTTCATTGAGAAGGCTATGAATTCTGTGGTATATAAATTGTGGAATATCCCTTATCTGTGACAAGCGTTGCAAGTGTCAGTTTCTAATCATCAGCATATTGCTTGCAGGAATATATTTAATGTGGTGGTTAAGACAATACTTATAGTAGTGATGAGGGCAAATTGTAAAAGGAAGAAAGAATACCTAGTGATTTAAAATTAAATACTTATCTAAGCGAGAGGGGTTTGGAGTCTTGTTTGAAACGTTATTCCAAACCCTTATTCCCCTTATTCCAAACCCTTTGGTTTCATCTGTATTTTGATCATCACCAAAAAAATACTGAGTTTACTTTTTGTTAGTTTTGCATATAATAATGAGGACTGTACTTACATTTAATTACAGAAGACATATTGACAACTTTAGTTTTGTTCACTCACTTCCTGTCAAAGAACATCATTTGGTCCTGTCCTCTCTTACCATCATCATGCAGGTGCTCTGTTGTATGTTTATACAATAAAAACAGTAGTGTAGTTTTCCTGTTAACCTTTAGTTGCATTTCCATTCAGCAGGCTTTCAGTGAGACCTTCTGATACTACTTTCTGTAACTCCTTTATAAAAATATTTGGAACATCCAAGTATGAAATGCTCTCAGCAGTTCTGTTACTGTAAAATCCTTGAATATTGATTTCAGTGTTTTTAAAAAGACTTTATTCATAATTGTTTTCAAACAAGTTCACTTTGTGGAGGTAAGCTGTGTTTGTCAGTCTTCCTGAAGTGAAAGTAGTTAAGATGCCTTGCTTTAATTTTCCTTAAGTTAAAAGTACTTTAAGTTTGGGAAGTACTGTGTAGCTATAGGTGGTACTGTTGAGAAGTGCTATTTAAATATAAAATGATATTGAACTAGTGATCTGAAGAATAAATACACCAATTTGCTGCTTTTCTTTCTGAAGCAAAAGCAGGAAACTGATTAAATAAGACCACTTTCTTCAATGTATTTACAGTGGCTTTTTTCCTGATACGTGTGATACTATGTTTACTTTATTGTGAATCTAAATTCATAAAAAGTACAATTTGTTACTCACTGACTCTGTACCCTCTATTTTTGTTATTTCATGAGAAGTAGCAATCTAATAATTTCTAGATATCCTGTGACTGTTGAGTTTTTTGTTATTTTTTTGGGTTTGGGCTTTTTTTAGGGGTGCTTTTTTTTTTTTTTTTTTTTTTTTTTTTTTTTTTTTTTTTTTTTTTTNTAACTTGACATTTTAGTATTTCAAGTGTTTCAGAGATGTCATCCGTATCCATATGTTCCATGGAAAATATTTATCTAGCTGATCTAGGACAGGGAAAAAGAAAGGTAAAAGTTAAGACTTAGGCAATGGTGACTTACAGAGAATTTTTTTCAGAATTGTGTTTCCTTATCTCAAACATAGTTTAGTGTGAGCCATTTGAGTATGTGAGAGTCCTGCTATCAATACCTGACAATATTTTGTTCTGATTTAATAGGTAATAGTGGTTTCTGAATTTGAATCCTCCAGACACCTCTAAGTCTGTATAAATAGCTAATGCAGGGTGGATATGTGCTGATTGGAATGTCAAATATTCAACGAATCTTTCACCCTTACACCACCAAACTGTTTGTTCAGAATCCCAGGGCAGAAAGAAATACCTGTATTCTTGCATACAAGAAAATGGCTTTACTTAAAATTTCATCCTTGATATTTTTCCTGAATTTACTGTATCATGATGTTACAATCTCTATATTTCAGTTTATTGCTAACATTTTCATGAGAAAAGGGTAGGTTATAAGTTTTATGAATTTTTGCATCTTGTCTTTTCAGGGTTGCCTTCCTCTCGTGCTCATGTTTGATATGAAGGAAGAAATTGAAGTAGAACCACAGTTTATAACACAGCTAATGGAGCAGTTAGATGTCTTCATAAGCATTAAGCCGAAGCCAAAGCAACCAAGCAAGGTTGGTGGAAAAACTAATATATTCTTTTTAGGCTTTCGTGACAACTTTTCAGAGCTGATGAGTTGACATGTCTGCTCCTCCTSCCCAACTTAATGGATCATAAACTTGTAAAAGTCATATGTATTTTCTGCTTGAAATATCAATTTAAATGTTACAACAGCTCTCCTTTATGGTAATTTGATTTTTTTTCATTAAATATTTGACAATACAGAGATTAGCTTTTGTATGGAAGATACTGATAAAAGAAAGAAACTGTGAGGAGATAAATTGTATCTGACTAGAACTACTCTTGATTTGTTTTTTAAGGAATTCATCTTAAATTGCAGCTGCCCCACATAACTGCAGTGTTCTTTAGCAATCAGAATTAAACAAGACAAAACAAAAAAACCTAAATAATATGACTATGAGAATAGTCTGTGTTCTATACAAGATGTTGAAAAGAATCACAAGAAACAGAATTACAAAATACCTCTCGTGAGAGATGTTCGTTGTAAAATACTCAGGCGAGTATCGATAGGAGACTCCTCTGTTACCTACATTATTGTATAGAATGCCTTAACAGACAAAAATTTTAAAATATTAAATGACCATTTCATTGTGTCAGTAAGTAAGCTTCTCTGTGTAAGGATATATAAAATAAATACAAAGAAACATCGTGTAGAGAATGTACAAGAAACAAATAATGTTTTTTGTAATTTAATTTTCCAGGCATTTGTTACTTTTTTCTTAGACAGCTATGAATTTAATAGCCAAATTTAATATGAACAACTTTTTTGTCCACTTCAAGGTACAGACCTCTGATAAAAGAGAAGATTTTAATTTTTGGTTCACTTCTCTAGATCTTGGGGCACTTAAGATTTGATACAACAAATAGCACCAAGGTACCATAATAACTGTTTTTCTTAGACAGAAAGGACTTTCATCATTCTCGTTGTCAAGTGCATACAAAATCCCTAAACTACTGTTRCGGCCACTGAATTTGAGTAGTTGCTAATGGACATTATCTCACGCTGTCTCACACTGCTATGTTACTGATAGCCATGAGGGAGTATTAAGAAGAGTTGGGTGTGTGTTGCAGATCCATGTYATACAGTTGTGTTACTCATTTTTCCTTTTTTGTTGGTTTTTTTTTTTTTTTTCCTTTCCCTACAGTCTGTGATTGTGAAAAGCGTTGAACGAAATGCCTTAAATATGTATGAGGCACGGAAATGTCTCTTGGGACTTGAAAGTAGTGGAGTTACCATAGCATCAAATCCTTCTACTGTCTCGTGCCCTGTTGGTCTGTCTTGTCCTGGCTTGGATATCTTGTCCTCAGCAGGACTAGGACTCACTGGGCTTGGTATGCATTCTATTCTATATATATCTTCTTTTTTTTTTTTTATAGATATATATTTGTTTGAAACTTAATTCACTTGTGCTAGAAAAAAGGACCAGATGTGTGTTTTGCATAAGGAATTGTGTTAAAGCATTAGAGAATTCCAAAAGCATGTGGCCTTTCAAGGACTTGTTGTTGTAAAACTTCCTCCAAGGCTTTTGTAATCAGCTGTGTGACTCATCTCTGTAGAAAGTCATCTGGAAGGTCACAAACTACTCAGCTGAAAATGAAAGGGAGGGAAATACAGGTGAAGTACGACGTTGCTTTTACAACTTTCAGAAAAATCTCTTTCAAATGAAATTTCTTCTTTGGTAATATTGTGATGTCTCAGGCTGTCCTGAATTTGGGTAGGTATTTAAGCCTGTCAACAGTACCATGAAAGTTAACATAGCTAACACCACATTTCAGTTCTGGCTGTATCTCACTGTAATTGAGGGATGCACGTGCTACTAGTTTAGACCTTACTTATCAGTATGAAATTTAGGACAGAAAAGTGTAACCTTTCTATCTTAATGTAATTTTATAGAAGAAGCACATAGTGCAGACGGGAGTTACCATTTTATTTTGAAGTTCTGCAAATACCCTTTTATCAGAAATCTATAGAAAACCAAGCAGTCTCAGAAGAATTTAGTGACAGATCTTGGCACTGGTTCTTGAAACTCGGAATTCGCCTGTAACCACCGTGCTCCCTTTCGACCTGCCATCCAGGAGTGCTGCGTAGTTCCATGTCGCACACTTTCTTTAGGGTCACATGGGGTTTGTGCCATTTGACTGTGGTTTTTAATGCTGCTTTTGTTACCATTCTTGTCATGCCTGCACTTCGGGGTTGTATTTTTGCCTCTTTAGAATGTAGTGCTGAACTGCCTTGTGAATGCTGTTACATGAAGAGCTGGTTTGAGGGAATGCTTTGGGAATAAGCAATGCATTTGGGGGATGATTTGCAGTCAGTATTGAAGATGCAAAAAGGAATTGARTAGTTCGTAGTGTGGAAGTGGTGGTTCGCTCATACGAGCTTCTAAGAAAAAGGCTATTGTCTGAAATGAAAGTAACGTTGTGAAGTGCAGTTGCTTTCTTGTTCTCTAAGTGATGCTTCTTTGAAACAAACTGACGGAAGCCATGAAGCGGGGTCCAAAGGGGTGGTGGGGCTGAGAAGCAGCCAGTGCAGACTTTTGTTCTGACAATAGTTAGTCCAGTAGAAGGACATAAGAGATGCTACAGTTCTTGGATATATGATTCCCAGTTTAAGAATACTTGTTCTTAATGTGTTCTCTGCACGAAATTAACAGCAGGTTTAATGTTAAAATTTATTTGTAAAATACATGCTGGTGCAATTTAGTGGATTTTTGTTTGGTTTTAATTGGTACTTTTGTAAAGATGTTTTTCTGTAAGTCTTAACTAAATATTCACTTGTATAATTTTTGCAGGCCTTTTAGGTCCAACAGCCCTGTCAGTCAACACCTCAACTGCTCCAAACTCTCTGTTGAATGCCCTTAATAGCTCTGTGAGTCCCTTACAGAGTCCAAGTTCAGGCACACCTAGTCCCACGTTATGGGCAACATCTCTTGCTAATACGAATGCCACAGGTTGGTAGAAGTTAAATGCAAGTTAAATGAATTGTGCAACAGTAAGTTGACAGTTGAAGGACACGTGAAAAGTCCAGAATCATTAATTCTTTAGAGCCTTAATAATTCTTAAGTTTATCTTAACACATTAAATATCCAAATTTAAAGTTATAATTTAACATAAACTTACGACATGCTGCCACATGCAAWATTTTGTTTTTTATAGGAAACTATGTTAACCTACAAAATAATGGTTAGATAAAGCTTTACGTTTTTGGCATGCAATTCTGATGGAAACTTGTTTAGTTGATGTATCAAAGCCACACAGASATTTATGTAAAGTACTGTAGTACTTGAGAAAGTTAAATGAGAGGCTTAATCAGAACATGACCAAATTTTGTTACAGGTTTTTCTGCTATTCCACACCTAATGATACCATCTACTGCCCAAGCAACTTTAACTAGTATTCTGTTGTCTGGAGTACCTAGTTATAGTCAGAACACTCCTTCTCCACCACCAGGCTTGACTCCTGTTGAAGTCCATGTCAACGGCATGCAATCAGAGTGTAAAAAAGGCTCGCCTTCTTTAAATGGTCATGTAAAGGTAAGTGATGTTATCTCTGGAGAACCAGATTTGTTTGTAATAAACCTATACTAAGAAGAGCTGAAAGAAAAAACTAGCTACATTAGTAGATTCTTAAAGGTACTAAGTTTAGAAATAGAACRGTGTTGTTTTCAAAATATGGCTTAGAGATTGGAAAATGGAACATTCAAACATATTGTTCTCCTATATCAGGAATGAATTTCTTGTTCTCCTACACAGATAGAAAAGGGAAATTCTTTCAATATTTCCTTAAGCATAACAATCACTTGAGTGATTTTTGACAATCGTTTCAGACTTCAAATATCAAGTATGCTGCACTGTCTGCCACATCACTAGGAGAAAACGTGTTGAGCACAAACCACAGTGATCCGGTAAGACAACCTAGTACTCATGGTGCCTCAGAACAAGTAGCTGCCAAGTCAAATAGTGCAGAAGGTAAAATTTTTATATTTTATTCTTTTGTCTGGTAGTGTTTGTGCAGTCTGTGTACAGTTCATGAAACAAAGATGTAAATATATTGCCTGTGCATTGGTTTTGCAGCCATGCTGAAGGAAAATATCGCTAGATCTCCCAGATTTGTTGTCAAAGAAAGTAAATAGAAGTTGTAGTGTCTGAGCTGTACTGTTGATAGAAACACCTTAARTCAACATAAATGCACTTGTAACATTTTATTTATTCCCTAAGAGCAGAGGGAAATAACCTATGAAAATTTTAGTATGTTTTACAGCAGCTTAACTTCATTGCTTAAAACAATCTCTGCTGGTTTAAACGGTGTTGTATTTTTGCTTTTTAATGAAAGGAAAGAATTAATGCCTTTGAGAAGGTTATTGCAGAAAATTATGTGTAGATCAAACCTAGATGACACTGGCAAACAGAATTTATTTGCATGTTTTATAACAACATTTCAGTTATGCTACCTTTTAGGAGCTAAAGGAACTGATGAACTGTTCCCATCATTCTTGGAGGGAGGGAAAGCCAATTCCGCTTCAGACTTGAGCAAATATGTGTAAAGGCCTTGTTTTCCTTGCAAATACTGATCAACAAGATGCTCTTTTTTTTTTAAGGGTTGTGGTCATTTGAAATGCTGAGTTGAATAAAAGGTACATTGCCCAATTAAGGTGATAAATATTTGTGAAAACATATTCTAAAGATATTTGAACATTAAGTCGGGAGCTTTTATTCCAGCAAAAGTTATCTGAGCACCTGGCAAGGTTTATTAAACTGGATGTAAAAATCAAGTTAGTTTGAAATACTTAGTTACTTCTGATTGTCAGTCTTCAGATTTAATATTAACTCATATTACTTAAAATAAATCTTTTAAAAAGAAAATACATAGTGTGTCTACTATATATGTGAATACTAACACCTTTTTTTGTGCATTTGACCTTACATTTCTGACTTCTTAACCTTGACCAAGTTGTTATCCGTGAAGGTTAGAATAATTCTGTAAGGAGGAAGAGCAGGTTTTGTTGTGTAGTTGCCATTCCTTCAGTAAGTTCACTAGAACATAAGAGGGTTTTTGTTTAACTATTATCTTTATGGGTCTTGTAGGTTGCAATGATGCTTTTGTAGAAGTGGGCATGCCAAGAAGTCCATCCCATTCAGCAAATACCAGTGATCTGAAGCAGATGATGAGCTCTTCCAAACAGGCCTGTTCTAAGAGACAAACGGTTGAATTACTGCAGGGTACCAAAAACTCTCATTTACAGTAAGTTAAATGTGCAAATACAGATTAATGGAACTTTCGCCATGCAAAAATACTTAACATGTTTTTGTAGGTAGAAGGGGTGGTTCAGTCATAAGATACTCAGAGCTGATTTAAATTGCACTTGATTTTTAATCACAGTGGGCATTAATATACCCCCAGTTTGATAATTGCAAACTTTGAATRCTTTTTGCATGTCCTAAGCATTTTTCTTTGGTTTGAAAAAAATAAATGCCTTTCCTCTCCCAAAAGAGAGTGGGGATTTTTTTCAGAGTAACTTTCATTACCTATTTCTAAAGGATACATTTTTGCACTTCCTTATTTTTATTGATTGCTTTGAGAACAATTCCTAACTGACAGCCTTTTTCCTTTTGTGTGTACTTGAGGCTGTTTTCTTCTTAGAAAAATGATACTCGGGGCATAACAGCATGTTCTCAAACACTTGTCTCAATGATTTTTTTGGTTTTGTTTTGGTTTTTGKTTTTTGTTTTTTTAATGAGCCAGCAGTGGGAAAGGCTCTTTTGAGTCATAATATGTCTTGGCAACACATATTTTGTGCTTAATGCAATCTTTTGTCTGATCTACTTGAAGTAGTGTTTTCACTATTCCTTTTGGGAACTGTTTATCATCACTCTTTTAAGATACATATTTTCTCTTACCTGATTTATTTACACTGTTAAAGCTATAATATGTATTTCATTAATTCTGCTCTCATAGTTTAGAAATCAAAGGATTCCTGCTAACCAGACTCAGTTGTTTGTATGTCACTCAGTTGTTTGTATGTCTTGTTCTTTCTGTTGAGGATGTAGTGCTCACAATTTCCTTAGRGCATTTTTCTGGGGTAGTCCACAGCATCTAAAACATGGTCACTTTGCTTTGAAGTAAGAGTTTATACTCTTCTAGAGTAGGCATAAAATGTGGCTGATTTTTAGAAAGAAAAGATAACATTAAGAGGCGCTTTGGCATGTAGGACTGCAATTATTGAAGCTTTAAAAGCAAGTAGGACCTATGTTAACTTTCTTAGTCCCCATTATGCATCTCTCTATCCTACTACTACCAATCTGTTAGAACTGGTGAGCTGATGGCCTGAGCAAGGCTAAACGGTACAAAGTCACACTGTGTAGGGATTGCATGTGATAATTCCAGATACCAGACAGCTCAAATCTGAATCTATAAACTGTGCCTCATACTTGGTAATAAAGGAAGCAGCAATACATGCTTTGTTTCACTGACAGAGAAACAGGTAAAGGAAAGCTGAGACTTGGGAAATATTGCTAAAAATGCTGAGATGTGTGTGTACTGACATTTCTTGAATTTTGCGGTCAAACTTCTCAGGGTAAAGCTCAATTATCAAAATTACATTGAATGTGCTGCTTGTGAAAAAGAAAACTGCAGTTAATACTGACTTTGCTCCTGCAGTACCGCAGAGAGGCTGCTCTCGGATGCAGAGTTAAGTGCTTCTGAAAGTCCCGTTGCTGATAAAAAGGCTCCTGGAAGTGAGCGGGCTGCAGAGCGAGCAGCAGCTGCCCAGCAGAACTCTGAAAGAGCACGTCTGGCTCCGCAGCCATCGTATGTAAATATGCAGGTATGTTTCCCTGAATAAACCCAAATCTAGTGCAAAACTTGATAATTGCAAAGTGAAATTACCACAGAATGCAAAGGTGACTGTTGACCAGCAGACTGACTTGCCATTACCATTTCAGTAAAAGCATTTCCCAGCAAAGTCGTTAATTTTTTCAGCTAAAGAGTGGGTTGTCAACTAAAAGTCTTGAAGACAAAAAAAGCCCTTATGCTTCTGTTGAATAAGAAAAATTTAAGTACAGAGTAAATTACATGGCTATATTAGTCTACACAAGCATCATTTGTGTGTAAAAAATGTTACATCGTTGCTTTGAGAAGAGAGAATTATATATACCAAAGACATTTTACAACTTTTCATAAGCAGTGTCAACACAATTTTTTTCTATAGCTTCAGGTTCATATACAGGAGGGTTTACTGGAGTAACTACACTGGTTTTGCTTTACAAATACGGATCTGTACATATACTCCTTCTTTTTCTTGTACTGTTCCTACTTGGTTAACTAGAGCCTACTACTATACTACAAACTACTTCCATGTTATTGCAAATCTCCCCAAAGAGAGACACCCCTTTGACTGTTCGTCAAGCTGTAGTAACAGAGTAGTTTTCAGTATAGATCTATCAGTGTGGGCATAACTAGACTGCATGGAGTAGTGGAACAAGATTAAGGTTAGTGTTTTGCAGCCCTTTTCCTTATCAGAGCTCTGGTTATTTAAAGTAGTGAATTTAATGCTACATTTCTGTAGTTTTATGCATATGCTTAGACTTGCTAATCCATAATTCAAAGAAGTATAACTTATTTAATCAGGAGTATTTGAACGTCAAATCTTCCATTGTCATAGGTAGTGCAAATACAAGGTTTTTTTAATTCTCTCAAAACTTAAGTTCTTTTCCTTTCAGAAGATGAGTGTGTGGAGAAGAACTAAACTTGAAAAAAGATTATTAAAAATAACTGTGGTGCCTAGATTTGCTGTCTAAGATATATATTATCTTTTTTGTACTATTGAAGAATGTTTTAAATGCTAAGAACAGATGATTAAGAAAGAGAAACTATGCTTGAAAAAACGTCTTAGTAAAAAAAAAAAAAAAAAAAAAGATTCTGCCTAACCAGTTTGTAAATACTGCTGCAGCCGCACTCAGATAGTTATTTAAAATCTTTTTTATCTATGTTTGAGTGAATGCTTTCTTCTAAGTTAGGACGATGCTTTCTTCTTAGTTAGAACTAAGGCTCTAACTGGACTATTGTCAAATTATTGTGCAGTACTCCAGGTTACTCCTAGATGTATTCACTGACCACTTTCAAAACCTTTGTTTTTACAAAGAGCTGAGTACTGGAATGAGGTTTGGTTAGAATGGCAATTAAGCTATCTTCTGCATGTTTAATTTTTAGGCATTTGACTATGAACAGAAGAAGCTACTAGCAACCAAAGGTATGTGGATAAACAGTGAMTTCTGAAAAGTTTGTTAGTACACAGCTGAAAGAATTTTCTGAAGTTTCAGTTTTGTAATTTGATTTTTTAATCAAATTTATAGGTGATAGTGAAACATTTGTATATTAGTTTCCATGTTCCAAAAATTTCCTAATACCAACATAGTATAAAATACAGTATAAGCAATTTGCAGATGGGATATTCTCTGTGTGAGTATTTCCATATGCAAATAATCCATGTTGTTTTCAGAGACCTCACAGCTGTAATACTTGGTTTTTATTTGGATGCAAATTAAACTTCAAGATGTTTGTCATATTGGCAAAGTAGCTCCTTATTTCAGGGGTAAATTAAGTTACAAAATTGATAACCATATCTCTGACCCTGTTAAAAATAAACCAAATACCCCCACACCAAAAGAAAACCAGAAACCCTCCTTTTTGAAACAGATATGATTCTTTTGGCTTCCTTGCAGCCCTATGGGGTTTAACTATCTTCTGACAGAGTAAATTGCCTTAAGGAAGGGTAGGATTCAAGCTATCTAGCAAGAGGAGATGTTTAGAATTTACTGTTTGGTGGGTTGAAGCCTACTAGCATACATGACTTCAGGGTTATCATCTCAGTACCTTTACTAAGGTTGAGATTTACTAATTTGTCTCTATTTTTTCAGCTATGTTAAAGAAGCCAGTTGTAACGGAAGTGAGAACTCCAACAAACACGTGGAGTGGTTTGGGGTTCTCTAAATCTATGCCTGCAGAAACTATCAAGGAACTAAGAAGAGCGAATCATGTATCGTACAAGCCATCTATGACAACTACCTACGAGGTATAAAAACTATAATGGAAATTTTATTTCTAGTGAATTATACAGTTTCTCTTGAGAAATTTCTATAACTCTTGTAAAAAAAAGTCTTGCGGATAAGATTTTTAGCTTTCCTCTTAGGGTTCTAAATATTTTTTTTTATTGTGAAAAATGTTTCTTACGTAAATATTAAGGCATATGGAATACATTCAGTACAACACTCAAAATTATATCTGCTTTATAAATATTACTCTAGCTTTATAGAAGTCTACTGCTGAAAATATATTTGTTTAAAGAAACTTAAAACAACTTATGGGACCAAATGTCTCAATAGTTGTAGACAAGTATTAGAAATTTTGTAACCTAATTAAAACAACGTGCATATAACAGATAAACTATTTAATGTGAATCACTGCGTGGTGGAGCAGAATGTTAGAACAAGAAATGGCTGCAGCTCATCTTATCTTCTGTTGACAAAGTTGTAGAACTGGAAGAGCTTGCGCTATTTGTACTATTCACTGGGCCCAGATATTTCCCAGGGAGAAAGCAGCCATAGGGTCCAAGTCTCTTCAGAGTCTCACCATGGGAATCTTGCAGGGAATTTATGTTCCCTTCTTTTYAGAGGTGTTCTGAAGTTGCTTTTTAGTGTGTTTCCTTGCTGTAATCTTTCCCAGCTTCCATAGAAACACCTTTTTCTTTATCTCTGTCCTGCTTATGTAAATGGTATGTTTCTTCAGGACTGGGACTTCATACAGCTCTTCTCTAGGATATACTTAYCTTCTAATGCAAAAGAAATATTCAGCCATGGTAAAAATATGCCTTGGTGTTCCCCACTTGACATATGAACTTTTTGTGTCATTCAACTACATGTAATAGGTTTGGATAGGCATAATGAGCTTGCAGTAGTAAGTAGGGGGAGAGAAAAAGCTACAATCAAATTCTGTGAATTTTTTTTTTTTACTTATTTTTCTATACTGATTGAGCTGGGGTTTTCCCCCAAACCATGATGCACTGCTAAAAGTCTCTAAGCAGAGATGTCATTCTAACCAAGAGCACTGTATCTTAGTCACTCAGAGTCTGCCCATGTGCAAACCACAGGCTTAGCTCTCTCCAGTGAAATGATAGGGTGTTAAGACTCCTGTTTCCATTGTTTGGTATGAGCTATTGTGGAAACATCTGGGGAAGCTAAAAAACTTGGATTCCTTGTATCCTTCTTCTATTTAGCAGTCTTCAACATCATTGGTATTAGAGACAGTACCGCCACACTTCCTCTGTACACGTGCACATTTGAGTGTCATGTACTGAAGTCTTTGAACAGATGTAGTAGTGGTATTATAGTCTAATGTCTGGGAAGTTAATTTGTAAAATAAGCTCACCAAACATATTTCATCTTCACTGTGACATTTTACTGTGCATTCAGTTTTCCAGAAACATTGGATGACCTCTCTTTTACTTCACAACTTTTAGCCATCACTATGATCTAACATAATGTAGAGGCCCTGTCTCTTCTTGCTTTTCTGTAAGACTTGAAGTCAATTCCTGCCTTTCTTCACTTGCTGAGTCATCCTAACCATAGCTCACACCTTCCTGATTTTGCCCATGACAAGGAACTTCTGCCTTTTTTTCTTCAGTGGTGTTAATTTTCCTGAATAGTAGAAAAGATTGCTGCCTCCTAAGTTATGCTTTTCAATTGGAATTTGATGCATGTGTATAGAATTAAATTGTTCATTTGGTTCCACAATTTTTAGTTCATGTAAGTGTGTGGTATCAATAATGTCCATCTTTTTTTGGGTCCATCCCCACCCAATTCCATAGTTAACTGCTGCTTTCAGGGAATACTGTTGCCTTATTTTGGAACATTCTGACCCACAGTGATGAGAGTTGATAATTAGTACTTTACAGGAATATGAAAATCTATTTAAAAAAAAAAAATATCTGCAAATTCACAAACCATTGCAGAATTGTTGTTGTCATATTGTGTAACATATTGGTGTCAAGTATTGTGTACTTGATTCACTTATCTTCAGATAGATGTTCTGTTATGTTTTCTTCCCCGTGAAGGGATATAGTCGATAGACTGCTTTGTCTAGAATTTGTGTGGGAATTTGATACCGGGAACGTTTTGGCAACAAACTTGGAAATACTGAGCAATCTTTAAATAACTTCTGCTTAAAATCTGTAAACTGCATATGTTTTATGCACACCTGCTGTTTTTGTGTCCAGTTTGCAATTATTTGACTATGGATCAACTGCCAAAAGAATGTTTGCAAGCATTAAAAGCTGGGGTTTTTTTAACTGAGCTGCTTCAAAGAAAACATCTGAGTCACAATGAAACTTTTGTTTTCTGCCCAAATTTTCTCTTTTTGATTTGCAGGGTTCATCAATGTCTCTCTCACGGTCCAACAGTCGGGAGCACCTGGGAAGTGGCAGTGAATCTGATAACTGGAGAGACCATAATGGGCTTGGACCCACAGCTCATAATGAATTTGTCTCCTCAATTGGCAGCCCCAAACGGAAACAAAATAAATCAGGTTAATAATTCCTTAAGATCTGATTTAAAAAAAAATAATCATACTGATACCAATGAATATTTCTTTTAATATAAATGTTTCCTGACATCACTAGATATTTAAATTACCAGCACCTGTAAAGTAAACTTATTTTACAAATTGAAAAGTGAAAACATATGCAAGATTGTGTAACATGAGGTACAAATAATGATCCAAAAGGAAAACTTTTAAGGAAATTTTTTAAATGCAAGACATTCTTGCTGAAAGCTCTTGCTCTCTTGGAATGGGTTTTTCAAGGTGTACTGAAAACAGACCTATATAAAATCTTATTTCTAGACTACTATCATTCTGCTCTGTTATCGATAGAGTAACGACAGCCAGGTCTTTATTGGGCTATTTGCTTGCTGGTGGAGAAGTCATAATCTGTGCTGATCTTGAATTTTAAAGCATAATTCTTTATGGTGATAAAATAAGACTGTCCATGTGTTTGGCATGGCCTAGCACAAGATTTTAAATGCTGGTTTCTGTTGATACAGGCTGTAAATTTTGTAATACCTTTTTAAACAATGTTTAAAACTTAGAAATTAAAATTTTACTTCAGCTGAACTCTTTGAAACTTAATTTCATTTTTTTTAATAACTTAATACATGCCTTTCTGAAAGACTGAAAAATGGAGGTGGAGAATACTGGTAACTAACTGCATTATGGGGAAGTAACTACTATGGCTGTTTTTACTTTTTTTTGTTCCATTTTTCTTACAAAGGTGAATAAAACCTAAATCCCAGATTAACTGCAAAGTACACAGATAGTAAAAGCTGGACATCCTAAGAAAAGATAGCTTCAATTAGAGAAAATATTCATGGTTGGTATACTTGTAATTATTTATGATTTTAAGAAGCACATTAGTTCAGCTGTGAATGGCTGCATCCCATATTCTAAGTACTCACAGAACAAAAGAGGTGAAAAGTTTATCTTTGAAATCAAGTCATCAATGTTTCCAAGTTAATTGGACAAAAACGGAAGTTCTAGGTTAATCAAAATAAATAAGGATTCCAAATGTATTTACATATGCACTAGAAGAAAATTAAAAATGTGAATACATTGGCAGAGGGGGAAACTGTTCTATAGCAGCTGTAGCTTTCCCAGAGGATGAAATGTGTGGAGGAGGGACGAAAGAAATAGTTATGAGTTGGCTGGACATATACATTTACCTTAATGTATAGGTGCCAGAGTACTAAAATGTAAGTCTTCATTGACACAATTGCATAGTAGTGTTGAATTTCTTCTTTGTTTTTAAGATAATGCTTCCTGACTGCACCAGTAAGAAGTATTTCTTAATACTCAGTTTTCAATACATAACCTTGCATAATCTGCCCTGAGTGTAGGATCATGAATGTCTGTTTGGGTATTTTTAGTGTTATCTTACTTACTCTGATAGTGAAGAAACTGAGGCACCACCTTTTGAAGTCTGAAAAATCAACTTAGTTATTGCTTCATTTATCAAACTTAATGTTCACATTTTCAACATTGAACAGTGTACTGTATTTTAAAACTCTCTTTTCCAAAATGGAGCYGAGGTTGATAGAAATTCTCCAAACTCTGTAAATCCAATCCCAAATGCTTCTAACTTTTCTGGGCACAGATTATAAGAAACGTAGCATAGCCAGTTGTGAAAAATGGTGGTTTTCGCATCCCATTGGCATCCTATAATGGAGGCCATAGCATAAGTCTCTGGAGCAATCTTAATTTTACTCACCTGGGAAAGTATCCTTTACCTTCTGCAAGCCTCCTGTGCATTCACTGTTGTTCTTCCCTGTGTCTGTACCAAGGGAGGGAGCACTCACAATGGCCCCATTTACACAAATGCCTGATGCACTCCCTGGGAGCTATCCTTTTCTTACGCAGCGTGAGGAAAAATAATTATGAACGATGTGATTACGTACTATCAGTATACACACACAGAGGAAAGGGATTGCACTGCTAAATTGGTTTTCTTGGGTTTTTTCAGAACCTCACCCTGGAAACTTTTTTTTAAAGATACACCTTTTAGGAATGTAATTTAAAATTGTATAGGGAGTGTATTTCCAGTTTTTTATAAAACTATTGCATTTATTTTTTTGTCTGTATTGTACTAAAATAATAGCCAAATCATGTGGCTACTAGCTAGTTCCTTTACCAGGAATTGTTCCAGCATGGTTTTCTCCCGATCCAGACCAAAAAGGGCTGGTTGCATTTGTGTGCAATGGTATTTTCCAAAATATTCACTGGAGAAAAGAGGAGAGGGCTTAAGAGGAGGAAAAGCAATGGGGTCTTGCAACTCTTTGCTCTCTATGAGTTCCTGACTTGTATCCGTGTGACAGTTCACATAATGTGATTTTATTCTTTCTATAGAAAACAAACACTGAAACTATATTAACAAAAAAATTGCCTTTTGTTGTTCATTCTCTCAGACCACTGAGAGGCTTTTATTGCTGAATAATAAAGATTTAAATATTTTGTTCATCTGATGATCTCGTTGAATACAATGTTGATATGCCAGAAAATTGTGCACTTCTGTGACATGACTAAAATATGCACTTCTTCCCTTTTAGCTGAACACTATCTCAGTAGCAGTAATTACATGGACTGCATTTCCTCGCTGACAGGAAGCAATGGCTGTAACCTGAACAGTTTGTTCAAGGGATCTGATCTGCCTGAGCTGTTCAGCAAACTTGGTTTGGGCAAATACACAGACGTATTCCAACAGCAAGAGGTTAGTATTCCTCTGAAAGACACCTTTGTGTTTGTAGCATGTTTTCCACCAGTAGTTGTTCTGTCTCTTGACCAAAGCCACTAAGAAGTCTCACTTTGTGACAGGATTTTCAGGAGCTATTCTTTCAAAGCTGTATCACATGTCTTTTAATTTCCAGATAGCCAGCCTGGACACTTGACCTGCACCTTTGATTTATATTTAACGAAGAATTAAACTAGGGGTTTTGGTGGGTTTTTTCCCCATTCAAGGAAGTTTAAACCTTGGCTCCTACTTGTGAACTAGGATGCTAACTAGAATTTAATAGCTTTCGGTTAGCTTCATATATAGGTTATGGAAGTCCAGTCTGCATTCAGTAGTAATGTCTTGTCTTGGCTGATGCTGGAGTCACATGTATTCATCCCTCGCCTCTTCCCTTGTTGTGCCAGTTGACTTCCTTTGATCCAATTCCAACAGGGAGATACGGTCAGTCATCTCTGAGCTTTTCACCTCCACACCAACTAATCTCAGTTTAGTCCAAGTCGTAGTATTTCATGTCTGTAGGATACTATATAGGTGGAGTCAGCTTGGTTATGTGCAGATAGTTTATTCTGGTGACAGATTTAACTGCGTCACAAAAGTACAGTGAGCCCAGCTGCAAGACTTACTGGCTTAGGCATAGAGCCCCTGAGCTTGTCCTGAAAACACTGTAGTTGTATGTCGGAAGTTGTATGTGTTGCACCGCTGGAATTGCGTGTACTAGGGAGCAAAACAGATGTCCGTGTGGGTTGTGTCAGTACCTCATGTGGTACAGGGAAAGGATCACAGCTGGACTCGGCATCTTCCTGTGTTCTGGACCCATATGTCTGCTTCACATCTTTTTCAGCAGCGAGGTCTGCACCAGTGGCTGGTCTTGGATTTGCACCTGCATGTTTTCTTCTAATAGACCACACAAAGTGGGGTTTTGCGCAGTTTGCCATATCATTAAGAGAACTGTGCACGTCCTGATGAAGAACAAACTCCAAGAGGACCTTCTATTCATGTTGCATGAATTTCTCTGGTGTGCCAATATTTAGCTTCAGATTTGCTTCCACGAGAGGAAAGCTGTGCACACCAGGGGCACACTGAAGTGCATACTATACTATTCYAAGGGTAGACATGAGGCAAATTTGTATCTTCTCCTGTGCACTAAGTCACTCATGTATATGCGCTCACAGAATCGTCCTGAGTCCACTGAAGTGTATTGCTGCTGTCTCAGCCCGGGGGCAGCTGGATCTGGTGCGTTCCCTGCCAGCATTTCTTGTCTCTCTCTAATCATGCTGCTTAAGTGCTGTGGGGGAATTTTATTCCTGTGCAGTACTGCAGAAAAGTGCTTAGGAACTGGCTGCACCAGAGCTAATGAACTCTTTTTGGATTGCAAAGCACTGGCAGTTGTGGGATAGACATCAGCATGGGTTTGCCTGCAACTAGTCTGAAAGTGGCAAGGTCAATCCTCAATCTGAGAGAATAAATCCAGCTGTGCCTCAACTAATTCTGTGTACAGTTCCTTGGATTTATCTCCTCTGTACTCCCCTGCACGTTCCATAATACCCATATTATCCAGTCATTAATCYTTTCCTATTATCTTAGTCACTCTCATAAAAAGGAGAGATGGCTGTGTTGGTTTCTAACACTAAAGATGGCTTTTGTTTGTCAGGTGGGTTTTTGTTCTGTTTTTTCTTACTTCGAGTTGCTGCTTAGGTGTGAGAAGAGCCAAATAGTTTGGTCAGAGTGAAAACTAAACAATTTCCCACTACGTTTCTGTGAATTGTGTTGGGAGCAAAAAAACCACAAACATACATGGTTGCACACATTTTGGAATGCTGTGAAATACTCGGTGCTTTAACTCAAATGTGTCACCAGTAGTTGGGCAATCATCCTGTGCTAACCTACTATAGTCTGAAGCACCTACCATATCTACAGACATATATATCTGGCTATTCCCAAGTACATTGTAGCAGTTCTGGTAAATACTCAAAATCTCGAGTCACAAATAAATAAGATTAATTGATTTTCTGTGCTTTTATAAAACTGCTCACTTTTTAGTTTCTCTTTATCAGAAATGCAGAGTAGCAAATTGAGCAACTGTRTGAAGAAGCCATTGGAAAGCAATGATTGTTGTTTACATGCAAAGAATAGATTGGCAGAGTAACTGTAAAATGGAGTAGGAACAAAAAATTGTGAAGCTATTCTGAACCCCGTTTATGGCTTAATACTTTTGGGGAGAGACTTGTTTTGCATAATATTCATATTTCTTTTTACTCTAGATTGATCTGCAGACATTCCTTACTCTTACTGATCAAGATTTGAAAGAGTTAGGAATTACCACTTTTGGTGCCAGAAGAAAAATGCTGCTTGCAATCTCAGGTAAATAACACAGATTATCATTTGTTGATTTTAAATATTGTTTGTATTCTTCTCACTTGAGTTGTGTGTTTATAGTTGACAAAGGATCTTGGAAAGACTGAAAAGTAAGAATCTAGTCTGCAGAGGTCATATTGGCTTGCCCTTCATCAGAAGGCTTTATAGAGCTTTCGCATTGCCAAATAAGATTTCAGTTGCATAGTCCTGTGTCCCCTTGTAAAGTTGGAGCTTGGTAGAAAGTTGGTTTCACAGCAGATTGTGAACTTTGTTTTATGCCCCAAAACTGTGGGTCCTAGAAGCTCTGGGATTACAGGCTCTGTGGAGTCTGAACGGCACTACGTTCCGGTCACAGCTGGCATGTTCAGGCTTTTGGTTCCCTGTCCTCCACTTTATTGATTAGCAGAGCAGTCATCCTACTGGGAAAAACTGCCTGGTTTTGGGGAGGCTTTGGTTTTGGTTTGGTTTTTTGTTTGGGCTTGTTTTTGTTTTTTTCCAAGACCAGTTGTTTCTGCAAAACGTATAGGTTTGAAAAGAAACATGTAACTGTTATTTGGAATTTTTTCAACCCACTTTAATTAAAAGGTTGTCTTCTACCCTACATGCGGAAAGATGAAGGCCAAATGTAATTTCTTACAATGTGTTGTAGTATATAATGCCTAACAGATTTTTTCTAATTGTAATAAATAGCATGAGATTTCATATTACATTGTCTAGGCAATGAATCTGTATTAGAGGAAGAGTTTTCTTCAGATGCTTCATTGTAACACTAGATCATTCTTCTTCTGATTTGCATCTCTTCTACTGATGCCATTAGTGAATGTTTTCTATGAATTTAAAATAGTGGCATAAAGAGGATAAAAATGCAACGTACTTAGTTCAGTAGCAGTCATGAAAATCTATGTAATCTTTCAGTGATTTGTATCTATCATGGACTTTGTTTACAAGAATAGAAAAGTGGGGAAAAGAAAATCATTTTGGATGAGCATTTGCTAATACAAGCTTAGGGTACATGTTTGAGAGGTGAGCATCTGTTTTTTCTAAAAGTCCTTATTAAAATACTGCTTCAGTGTTGTGTTTGAAATAGAATTGTGCATTGAGAAATGATCAAGTTGCTAATAAGCTTTTCTGTCATCTCAGTTTACATTGCATGGTTGTGCTGCAGCCGTACATTCTGTGCACATGCACCTTCAGGCATATCGCAGCCTTTGAGTATTATAACAGAACCTTTTTAAAGTGTTTCAGCTATGTCAGTTTGATCTAAACCAATACTGCAAAATATTATCTACTCCACACTCTATCAGTGCCAGTTAAGAATTGCACCATATAGATGCCTGCATTCGAGGCAGCCTCTGAGTTTTAACCTGGCACTCTTAGTATCCTGTTGAACTGTTAAATTGAACGAGTACCTCACAGACATTTTCAGTTCATACTGTTCTGTCTAAAATATTTTGTTTTCTTAAATAGAAGCTTTGCTTTTGGTTTAGATCAAAATATTAAAATTAATTTCTGATGAGAGATTTTCTTTTTGTGTGACTTTTATAGAACTTAATAAAAACCGAAGAAAGCTCTTTGACCCATCAAACATACGTGCCTCGTTCCTGGAGGGTGGAGCTAGTGGAAGACTGCCGCGTCAGTATCATTCGGACATTGCTAGTGTCAGCGGTCGCTGGTAGCAGTAAGTTGTGGCTCAGAAAGTCAGCTGTAAAGATGGACATGGCAATCCTGTGGACAGCCTTCACTGCACACCACCCTCTGCACTTTGGGAGTTTGGGTGTCAAGGACCAAAGCATTTTGTCTGCACAATACCGTGCCAAAAAAAAGAGAACACACTTCGTCTGTTGTCTTTCAAAACACCAAATGTGGGTTACGTTTTACTCATGTAGATTGGACAGAATTTGCAATAATAATAATATAGGGTTCTTTGTTTAGTATTTTATTACCTATAACTATAATGTATGCACTGAATTTTTACTTTGTTGAATGAAGGAAGAATGAAGAGCTGGGATGCCAGAGAGCATAGATTTTGGTTTTATCAAGATGGATTTTTCTGGTACTGCTTAAAATAATTATTGAGGTCTTTCTGCACTTTACATGTTCTGATTTCTTGTCCTGTGGAAATTTCTCTTTCATTTCCAAATCAATTTTTATATTGGCACTAATCAAATTTTTTTCAGGTGTTCCTGCATTAAGTCACATCTCACTATAATGGTACTAGAAACTGGTTCTTACGCAGATTTTTCCCTCTCTCTGTCTCCCCAGTAGTTATCTGAAGAGATTGTTCCAAAATCAAGCCACTTGGTAGTGGACCAGTGCTGTTACACTCTTATGAAGCAGTCTAATGCTGCTTGCAGTAATACTCACTCACTGTAACAGATGCAATGAAAGACCAAAATGGACCTTGCAATATTAACCCTTTGCAGTCATCATATTTAACTGCTGCCTGTTATGCTAAAACTGTTTTTAATGGTTGTCTCAAAGCAAAGGGCTATTTTTAGTACCCTGCCACTAAAGGACACTTATTTATATCAGACTTTTATTTTTAGATTCTATACACCTACAATACGTAACAGATTAAACTGATCTACTGCAGATTTATGGTAGAGAATGAAAGGCATTCATCAAACTAGAGCTCTGGGCTGTCAGTTTGATTAAACAGACAACTAATCTAATTTGACAAGACAGCACTGTTGCCATTTAATAAATGATGCATATTACTTACATGACTATGCATGCAGCAATTAAGCGACCTACATAAAATAGGTGTAATAGCATCTGTTTTATTCAATCTAGATTTGTAATTGTCAGCTGCAGAAGTGTTTAAAACTCTGGAGATGAACTATTTCTGAAACAAGTTATGTTCAACAGAAAGAGTCCATATTATAAGTGGCTAGAGCTAACTATTGCATTCTTATACTGTGAAAGTCCAAATAATTTGGCATTATTCTTCTGTCTTTACAGATGTCTTGTTATGGGTTTATGAAGGGTTCTGATATAATGAAGGAATTCATAAAGTGCCTCTTTCTGCAATGCAATATGAAGTTTCCAAACATTAATTTGTTGAAGAGCATTCCCATAAGAGATATATTGTGAATTACCTCTACTGTAATGTAGTATTTATGTTCAGTGTACAAGCCTTTTGAGATGGACATAAACCACTGTCAAGTGCTCTTAACAGAAGGCATTAGAATAACATTTACAGTAGTTGGTTTTTATGCAAAAATGGGTGAGAAATAGTTTTGACACTTTCCATGGATAATTCTTTCTTTTAAGGTGAGAATACAAAATGACGTATAGAGAAATTTGCACACACAAAGGGAATTTAAAGAAACTATTACTTGAGGGCATAGATGATCAAGCAATAATATAAAGCCTTGTTGTGGTTAGCAAAAAATAACTGCTCAGTACTCATTTCAGCCATATCTACTTAATGGTGTATAGCTGGGTGACTGTCCCTGTAGATCAAGTAGCAGTTAGCTTCCTCTGGTTTTAAAATTGTTCTAGAAATCTGAATGGATAAAACTGCATCTTGTACGCACGCAGTTGTTCACATCAAAGTTACTGTGCTCAAATGCCAAAAGTCAATATCCACKTATCTATGAGATATTTGTGTGTATGTGTGTTACACGGGCAAGATCAACTTCATGGAAACCCTCGTGGAAGCCACAACTTGTAATTCTAAAACTGTTTACACTTGTCCTGACTTCTAGCATGTAGATAGTTCCATTCACATGGACTACTTCTGTGCTTACAGATAAGCTGTCATTTAAATGTTAGCATTTGCAAGACTAGTGTTTGCAAATCAAATTGTATTCAGTCATGCTAATTTTATAAAATACTTTAAATGAAATAAATATTCAGCAACACTTTGTACAGAATTTTCTGCAACCCCTTCTTGCTTATTTTGCCTAAACTTAAAAGCATCAAAAAACCTTTACACTCTTAGATTTTTAGTCTTTCATAAGTACATACTATGTATCTYGACAGTACTATACTCAGAAGCTGGTTTTATTACAGTATTAAGTTGATGTGGTCTTTTGCTGAGCAGTGCTTATATCATCTACACCAAAGTGAAGAATATCCCATTAACAACATTAGTTTTCAATAGGGCATCACACAAAAAAAAACACACTGGAAGAAAAAAACTTCTCACTTATTTTGATTCCACAAAGGGAATATGACAGTACAGTGTACCGTATTGTTAGTGTTATATTATGCACAAATATTTGACTTGCTACATAAAAATGTTAGTTTTAAATCTGTGCCTTAATAGTGACCAGTTATCTGTAAATATAGAGCAGATACAGATTGTATTTTTGTGGGTTGTGTCCTTTTAGTGATTTTTTTTTTTAAATAAAAGATGAAATTAAAACATTAAAAATGGGAATTTTCAAAACTAATCAATGTTGCATAAAATAAATTTATATAACTCCCTTGTATTCTGATTGGTTAATGAAGTATTTTTTATATAGACCCAATTCCAGGGATGCTTGCTTGTTAATAAAATATAAAAAGCAGTATTTGACATAATTGCAACATGTTTCTTTCGCATGCTAATGCTCTGTGTGTTTTACTGTTCTTTTTATATTCTATACAGTGTGTTTGTCTGGCTTTTAAATGAGAATGGTTTTTTGAGATACCTCTCCTTAAAAATGAATATGAAAGGAGTTAAATTATCGCGGGTTCAATTCATAGCAGGTTTTAATGGTTTGGCTTACATGAGTTTTATTCTTTCTTTGGTCTTCCTATTTTAATGACTATATAATTTTTGGTATAGTTAGCAGGACAGTTGTGTGTACACTACCTTGATGGTCATTATGCTATCACTTCCAGTGTAGAAATGGAAAAAAACAATAGGGATTCTTTATTTGGGATGCTGGCCGTGCAAGCAGTCAGAATCTAGYGAGAGGCATAACTTTCACACCGAGGTAATATGTACATAATGTTACATCAGTCTTGTCTGTTTGCTTGACATGTAGTGATACAMGTTTAACATTACTTGCCTAAGCACATTCAGGCGTTTCATTATTCCAGCCTAATGYGTTTTCTTTGTTAACTTACACACAGGTCTCCACTCAAATTACACTATTCCTAGCTCACTGACCTTTTTAAAATCTGTGAGTTATTTTTCTGAATACCTACGAGGAATTGCAGATGTGGGAACAAGTCTGGGAAGGGCACAGATCAGCAGACTCCTCTGTTGAGGACAGTTGAAGGGTATGGTGCTGCCAACTCACGAGGCATTGGCATAAACTACATGGAAATTGCACGGGCAGGTGGACTTGCAAATTGCACAGCGTTTCTGATGCCTGAGCAATAATGAACTACAGAGGTCTGAAACTACCTTGTTTCCTTTGTGGACCATTTATTTGGGAATATAGCTTCTAATGGACCGCCATGTGGCTTCAGTCAGCGGAGTGGTAAAGATGGTGTGGGAAAGAGGAGGAACGGTGATGGAGCATCAGAGGTAGATGGCTGCTCTCCTTGCAGTGCGAGCAGTGTTCCCAGCAGCTGGCATGACATGCCATGAACAGGATTGCTCCCTGAACAAAGAGGCTTCACTGTCCAGATGCTCATCACCTCTCTCTGCTACCAGTCAGAAGAGCAAAACTGATGATTTCCAGTCTGAAGGGGAAGATGTCTACTAAGAAATGTTGCCAATATACAAGAGAAAAGAGATGGATTCTCCAGGCTGTGTAAAGGTTAACAGTGAGACATCCTCTCCTCACTGTTGGACCCCACCTCCAATCATATGCTTGGTGGAGGAGACTTATGTTTTCCAAAGCCCTGGAAAACATAGTTACAAAAGGTGTATGAGTACTGTTGCAGGCTGGTCAGGAAAGGTGTGGTAGGCAAGGATATTCAGAAATTTGTGCTTGTACTGTGAAGTAAGCCAAGAAGTATTTGATTCCAGACATGTCTGGACACTGCTGGAGCTACCTTTCATACTTGAAGAACTGGCTTGCTTTGTGTCACAGACATCTGATCAAAAGAAAGGCTTGGCTTTTATTTGGAGTTGCTGCAAAGTTCTTGAGGATTTGAGAAGATGGAAAAGCAGATGGACTTCTAGAGATTTTTGCAATGTGCATCGTTGGTGTCTACAATATTTTCAACAGCTTCWCTGAAAGTGGAGAACTGTAAAGACATGTAGGCAGCTAAGGAAAGTGTTTACAGAATGCCTGAAATGGTTAAAAGATAAATGAGCTCTTAGTTTGAATTGGGGGTAGTTGTGAGTGAGGAAAACCTGAAACCTGAAAAGCACCACACAATAAACTCATGCTTTTGGTATAAATTTCCTTTATTTTTCTTTTGGCTTAAGATACCATCTGAGGCATTTCCATATCTGAAAATTAAATCTAAAAATTACAAGAGGCTTTTTGCAGATTATGATTTGCCATTGTATTAAGGAAAAATTGGGGTTTTTTTCTTTGTTTCCTGTGCTACAGACATACAGAAGTTTCCGTTTATAGTGTTCCTGCTTTTAATGTTTTACATGATTTCATGCATCAACAAAGCAAATTCTAGAGCATCTTACAATTTTCTCTATAGGCTCAATAGGAGTCAGCAGTGTGCCCTGGCAGCCAAAAGGGCAGTTTACACTGGACGTTAGGAAGCATTTCTTTACCAAGAGGGTGGTCAAAGACTGGAACAGGCTTCCTAGAGAGGTGGTCGATGCCTCAAGCTTGTCAGTGTATAAGAGGCATTTGGACGATGCCCTTAACAACATGCTTTAACTTTTGGTCAGCCCTGAGTTGTTCAGGCACTTGGACTAGATGATCATTGTAGGTTCCTTCCAACTGAAGTAGTTTATTCTATTCTATAAATCAAAATAAAGTAGTAGAACAGTCATATTTGCCATTTTTGAATATTGACACAACTATTACGAGGAGCTAATTGTTGTTAATTAGACTATTTTTTCCTCTCACTTTGAAGAAAGTATACTATTAACAGACTCAAATGTTAACAAACTACTTACTGTAATAAGGTTTAATAGCAAAACAACCATAAGGAAAACCAAAACCAATTAACTCATAAGTTCTCATCAAAAAGCAAGTTTTCAGCCTTGAAGAAAAAAAATTCTCAAGTTGTTGGTTGTTTGTTTTTTGTTTTTTTGTTTTAATAAATCAGAAAATACTCTGAAATTCTTGGAATTACATGTAAGTGTATCTACAGTGTATTGTTATTCCCAGTACTCTTTAGAATATCTTGAGCTATAATTATGAGAAGTATTCAATGAATTTCTTTTGACATTGAATTGAATCAGAGTAGATATGAATTGTGTTGGGAAATGAAGATACCTGGTTATGAAGATGCAGAAACTTATGCTCTAGTCAAAGCATCATCTAATGTCAAGTTTCTCCACTCTTCTAAGGAGTCAGATTGGGGCAATATTTGCTCTACTGAGAAATGCAGAACGATTCCAGATGTTTGACGAAAATATGAAGATGAATACATTGTGATGGAAATTACCTAGTTTGTGCCAAAACTGTGTTGCAACTTCATGGAAACTAACAGATGGAAAAAGCAAAACATAATATGAGGGGRAAAAAAAAAMCCACCACAATTATATAATGAAGTAAAAATTTGTCACATCTAACAATGGGTGATGAATGTTTTAAGAAATAATGTTGCCACTAATGTAATAACCCTAGGACCATGAATTGATAACAGATATTGTTACACTTTTTTGCTGTGATAAAAATCACAGTTTGTCATCTATGAAGGACAGAAGATTTGAAGAGGCTTGAAATGCACATGGCACTAGGTTATGGTTCCCAAAATTAAAACCATTCACGGAAAATGCAATCTCATGCTGTATATGGACCATATATAGAAGAGAAGTGGAAAAGATATAAGATTTTTGGGGGAAGGATAATATAAGAGACCTTCAGTAGACAGTAAATCTTGCTATATGTGACGTGAATGTACTAAGGGAAAAGGAAGATGGAACCCAAGAATGAATCCATGTTAAAGCAAAAGAAAATTAAAGTTCAGATAGAACAAAACATTCACAACCTTTTCCTCTATAGCAGGAGTCTTTCCACCATGCAGCAGAACAGTTTTTGATTTCTCAAGAGTAAGCCTCTATTTTCATGCCTAAGCTCACCTCAATGTGAAGTTGCTATTGTATGGTGCCAAAAAGATCCTTACTCTGAAATAGCTTGAATGCAGCATTGGATACTTAGCAATGACAGTTCAGTACTAAAAATACTGATCCTTTTGGTACTGAGAGGTATTTTTTATGTAGTTCAGCATCTAGAAATCAGATTTGAATCTTGCTTGGAAACTGGATGGGAGACAACTAGCTAACTAATCCTTATGGGCCAATAGATTTTTTTTGTGCAGCTATATTAAAATTATCTTATCCCAGCAGTGTTTCTCCTTGCACTAAACGGTGACAATAGCCAGCAAGCTGGAATGCTGAAGGCATCTGTCATGTAGGAAGGCTCCTCCTGAGCGTGCCTCCAGCACTGGTTATCTTCCATCTTCACTGAAAGTGGTTGCAGATGCTCCACTGTTGACTCAGTGCTTTCTTTCCATTATACTTTTGGACTCCAAATGCTAGAAAGGGGTAGTTTTTAAATTTTACATACAGTTTCATGAGCTTTTTGCTTGCACAAGCACAACGTTCACTTCTATGTGGATAGTATCCAGAACTAGTGTGGATGAGAGCTTTGAAGGATTTTTTTGAAAAGATTTAAAAGTCATGACTGGAGACTGGAAATAACACTTCTGGCACTGCTGCCTTTCTTGGCTGCTGGTGGTGTCTGCTAACCTCTCCTACATCTTGGCTCTCCTATACTTGGCTCTAGTTTCTGCTCTCTTCTGGTGAGCATTCAAGTTTCAAACAAATACTATTGGGGAAGTTTTGAAGCATTTTAAATTTTCAGGCAGACTTGTGTTTCCCTTGCTTTTTGTGTTGGACTGTGGCAGTGAAGGTACAGATTCTAATGGTCATCACTGGCCAGTGTGAGGAATTAAATTTGTAAGCCCAACATAAACAGTACATTGTGATTACAAGGCCAGTTTAGATGAGGGCATAATTTCTTCAGAAGAACAGTTGTTCCTGAAGAATAAGTAAAGGAAATATTCATTTACTTGTTTGGTTCATTTTTTTTTTCATACATTCATAGAAAAGAGCATCTGTCCTTTTGCATGGTGTTCTTATTACAGTTTAAAAATTATTATGCAAAGTGACACCACAGGGCACTTCCTGTAACCAGTAATAAATACATAATTATTCATAGACAGGAGGATTCTTTAATGTCTGCCCATTTCCTCTTTAACATTAGTTATTGGAGTACAACAGCACCTTTCTTCCTTTCTTCCCATCTGTCTGTAATATTTCTGCTGAAGCCAATGGCCAATGCATCCATGTTCTTCAGCTGCATATTAATATGTGGCTATTGTCTGCCTTGGAGCTGCTGCAGAGACAAGATAATGAAACCCTGAAAACAGAATCACTTATGGTCTAGTTCCTAGTGCATCTTCTCACTGTGTGAACATGTCAGGAGGTATGAGAGAATTTCTGGGCTGAACAGATACGTTGGTCTGCTGAAGACTTTGAAACCCAGTATTTCCAAGTCCTCTCTCTGCTTAATCATTATGTGATGAAATTCAAGACGTTTTACATCTAGTTCTGTTTGTCAAATCACTTTCAAGTGTTCAGTTTTTTGTGATTATACTACCTGGGATAAAATGGGCATTAAATCAAATACTGTATGAAGATGCATTGTCTTTTCAAGGCTGTACTAGAAGTTGAATATTGGAGGAGCTTTGTACCTTAGATCTATTTGGAGTTTAAGTGAAGTTTTATGGACATTTCAGAACTTGTGTGTATACATAAAAACCTAAAATGTTATGACAAAGAATCACTGAGTCTCTGTCCCTTCCACCTCCCTTCCCAAAAGGAGATAATAGTTCAGTGTTTCATCTTAAAGCATTTTTTTATCTAATTAAGATTTTCTAAGCTCACAAAATTTGGCAGGAGACAAATGAAGTTCTTTATGGTTCCTGAAGGCAAGTAATTTTCTGATAAACTTTCTGGTGTGTTTTCATGTGCTATTCAACATGGGAGGTGGGAGGAAATATCAAAAAGATGTTGAAAGCTTTCTTGCTTGACCTCTCACTCTTCACCAGGTCAGCTTTTCCTTTTGCTTGAATCTAGTGAAGTTGTTCTGTGTTTAAGTACAGAAAAGAAATCCACAGCAGAGCAATACTTCCTTCCTCCGTGCATGCTGTGATCTTGCCTACGATTTTTGAAAACAAGTTCTCCAGACTTCTAGACCTGGTAATATGTTGTAAGAAATGTCTAGCTGCTGTATGTCCACCTACTCAGAGATGAGAAACTTGTGCTCCATGATGAACAGGCTCTGAGTTTGTGTGCCCAAGGGAACCAATTTATGCCTGTGTTTCATGCTGAAGCATGAAAAGACAGAACACCAAGACAGTATAAATTTTCAGGTCTTCCTTTTCCCATAAAAGCTGTCTCTTGCTAAGCTGCTTCTGTGAAAGTAAGAGTTCTTTCAATTCCTGTTAAATGAAGTGGACTGCCCCTCTTAGGTAGTTATTTGTCAAAACAAATGTTGTGGTCTATCTCGTGGCAGCTACACACGTCTGCATAAAAGTGAGTTTTGCTCCACGGGGACCCATAACTGAAACCAACAGTGGCAAATGCTTGCTTAATGGTTTATTTTCTTTTTGTAGCATTCACAACTTTCATTATGTTACATCCTAATGAAGAACTCTTCCAGCATTGTTTTCTTATTTGCAAGGTATAATATTGCTGTGTTATAAACAAAGGGAGGAGTTGGATGGTCAAAGATTAGCATGAACAGCTATTAGGAAAACTGTGGTTTAAAGTGTCCATTTATGACTTCGGGAAGAGTTGCTGCAACAGGTCTTGAAGGAAACAGAAAATAGTGCAAACCCTTGCTTTGCCATTGCTTATTAGCTGGAGTGGTAATGATTAATGATTAGAGGAGGAAACCAACTGTGTGGTACACTGTGCATTTTCAGGGGCTTTATCTCAGGTGAAAATGGGCAAAGGGAGCATCTGCTTGGAAGTATGATGCACCTTTTAAGAAACATCACCAAATCACTGCTCTGAAGAGAGAGAGGTAATGTTTAATGAAGGTTTTTAATATGTCATCATTAAGTACTGAGCCTGTTTTTGATAAATGTGGGTTCATACCTCTGCTGAGAAAGTGTGTGAAAGTTTTCAAATAACAACAACAAAGAACCCCACTTTCTTCATTTTCAATGATTTGCCAATCTTTAGCAGGTGTTTGAATGGCAGTTTCCCTTCTAAGCAAAAAGTCTAACCTTACTTAAAATCTAGATAAAGTCAGAATCTATTTCCAGCCAATTCTTAACATTTGTCATATAAATTAAGTGAAATCATACCTCAAATTTCCACAAGGAGATACTTAGGTTGCAATAAAGTCGTGCTTTGATTTTTGCCCCTGCAAGTTAGCTAGGTGGAGTTCCACATATCTTTTACCGAAGGCTTTTGGATCTCTACAACCCATTCTCCATCCTTTCCGTGCACTGCCATTTAGTTCTTCAGCATCTCTTCTGAAATGGGAGCACCAGACATGGACACATTACCGCAGCAGCAGACAACAGCAATACTCCAGCCTGACAGTGGCACAGGGATACTTGATCCCGGATTTGGTGTGCTCCCTTCCAGCCAGGCCGTGGGGGCTCAACGAGGGTCAGGGCCCTGGTGCACCTGCCTGTGCAGGCAGAATTGAAAACAGAAGCTGTTTTTCAGCCAGCTCTGAGCACAGCTTTGCTATTTACTGGTATGGGTGCTGGAGGAGCTCTCCCCCCAGCATCACTGGGGAGCTTCTGCTCGGCTGATTTACCTCCCCTCTCACCAATCGCCTTTTTTGGTGCTTCCAAATGATCTGTCTCGGTCACAGTCCCAAGCTGGGTATCTCACAGGACACTGCTGCATACAGCTTTTATTACTTTAATTGGTACAAAGTGGGCAAGAGGCACCCTGAGGCCCTGTGGTGGGTCAACTGCGGCCAGATGTCTGCTGCCCACCCAGCTGCTCTCTCTCTCTCCCACCTCAGCAGGGCAGGGGAGAAAAAAAGGTGAAAAAGCTCATGGGTGCAGATAAGAACAGGGACATCCCTTACCGATTACTGTCACAGGTGAAACAGACTCAACTTGGGGAAAACGAGTTTCATTTCTTGACAATTAAAATAGGTTTGGAGGGTGAGAAGTGAAGACAAGTTACCCGCCACCGCCACCCCTTTTCCCTGCCTCAACCTCCCTCCTTTGCCCCCGACCCCTCTGCCTCCCCCTGCGCCGGGCGGCCCGACAGCGTTTTCCCGCCTCTCACCTCCGCCCCCCCGAGGCGCCACCTGTGGGGCCACCAGAACCGGCTGGAACTGGCTGTGTCCCACCCGGGGCAGCCCCAGCCTCTCCTCACAGAGACCCCTCAGCCCTCCTGCTGCTGCCCCAAATCCCTCCTTGGCCCCACTGAGCTCCCTCTCCCCAGGGTGGGTTTGGGAGCAGCCCCGGCCAGCTCTGACATGGAAGGTGCTGCCGCTGCTCATCTTCAGGCAAAGAGAGGCCGCCTCTCCCCCTCGCCTCAGCACTTGCAGGCCAGGGAGCCGAGGCCGGTTGTGCTGGTTTAACACACAAAGGTAAGGATGTCCTAGCTGTGGGGAGCCATTTGGGAGTGATGGTTTTGGTGCACAATGAGGTGCACCTGGAGGGTGAGCCACCCCCGGTCCAGGTGGGGGCCATTGCTGGTGATGAGCTGCCCTGGGTCCAGGTGGGGGCCATTGCTGGTGACGAGCTGCCCCCAAAGCCTTTCCTTCCGCAGGCACTGGCCAGATCAGGGCAGGATGGGGCTCTTCAGTGTGGTGGTTTGGGTTGTGAGCAGTGTGTGAAGCAGATGCCTTCATTGCCACAAGCTCCTGTCTGAGTTACCCTGAAATGAGGACCGCTAGCCCTGGTGAGCAGAGAGAAGTGAGGCAAGGCAGGGGGAGCAGCGCACCGGGGGCACCCACAAAGGTAAGTCCTCTCTTAAAATCCCGTAGAAGAAACAAGTTGATTGCAAAGCTGCCTGTGGCACAGCTGTGTCTGGGCAGTGTGTTTCCTCTCTTTGCTGTTACATGTGTCATGGGGTGCTTCATAGCAGGGGCTTGGGTCTGCTGTCCCTGTAGGTGATATGTTGTCCACGTGCTGGGTCATCCTAAAAGCCTTTAGTGTCTGGTTGTGTGGCGGAGTATCAATGCCGGTATTTGAATCACAGGAGGATTATAGAGGATGGTTTAGTCTCCAAATGCTTGTTTTATCTTGTTCTAAAATGCTTCTTTGTAGCCAGGCATATTTTGAATTGCACATCTAGTCTCATCCAGGGCTTGCTTTGTTAGGTGTGGGTGTAAATACTTACATTAAATCAAATAGTAGCACCCTGAGGAAGGTCCTCTCCATTGCTGCATGCTTGGTCTCCAGCTCTGGGTGCTGCACGGGCAGAGACAGTGTGTTTTTGTGTATGACACTGCATGGTTTTAAATTGCATTCCAGTGCAATAACTTGTGTGATGAATTTAGGTCTTGGCTTTTAGAGAGAATCATGTGTTATTCACACAGGTCAAAAGTTATCCACATCACAGTTTAAAAAGATGTTTTTGTAAGAAATAAGTTTGCGGTAGACTGTTGAATAAATTTAGTTATTTAATATCCATACAAATCTGACCTTGCATCTTTATTCCTTAATCTGTGCTGATTTGTTAAGTTTGTGTGCATACAAGAGCAATCAAAAAGCAGTTGTGATTCAAATTAACAATATTTTTAAACATCTGATAAAGGAATTGCTTTCCATTTGGAGTCACGGATATTTTTTTGGGGCATGGGAGTAAAGGCAATAGCAGATGGCAAAATTTTCTAGCAACAGGCAGTGTGACATCTAAGCAGAGCTTTCTCAACACCCCTGCTGTGGTAGCAGATGGAGAGATTGGCAAGTAGGGAGGACGCTAATTTTATAGTGCACAGTGCTTCGAAAGATGGGCTTTGCCGGGTGAGCTGGGGTTGGCAGAGCTGAGCGCGCTGCGGCGGCCAGGGCTGAGGGAAGAGTAACAAATGCTAAGAAAGGGGATGCCAAAGGCACCGCAAAAAATGTAGCAAAACTCCTAATGGTGTTTTGAGGTTTTCCTTACTTTTGACCTTTTATGACTTTTTCCAAGGCAAAATATCAGAATTGCAGCTTTCCATCAACCTCTGTGCGCGCATGCACACACATGCAGAGAAAGACATTTCATCATTTTGTAAACGTCTGCAAAACATTCAGAAACTTCGGAACTTTTCTGTTGTTTCTGGGGTAAATCAAACTTAAATATCTGAGCACATTCAGATAATTGCTGTAACATGCACTTGCTATCAGAAGTGTTTAAAATAATGTTTAATTGTGCTACAATATGAACCCACCTTTCTTCTGCTACAACTTTGGTTGTTCAGAGCTGGTAGAAAATGAATTTTATGAAAGCTTCTAGGTTAGTTCTTATTTTACATCATCTACCCCATTATGTTTTCCTGCAACTTATTTCCACTTAATCTATTCAAAATGATAAAATTTTACCATCTCTTTATAAGCAATCTCTGTAGGACTGATATTTGGAACTGCAGTTCCAGTAGTCAGATTAGTATATGAAAATCTTCACTTTTTGGGCTTGTGTTGACTTGGGTTATTATTTTTAGGCACTTTGAAACGATATCCTGATCTAGTTGAAGATGCTCCTGCTTGTTGCAGCAGGGTTGGACTAGATGACTTTTAAAGGTCCCTTCCAACCTAAACCATTCTATAATACCCTTAACAACTTAGAAGCACAAATTAAAAGACACCCAAATAAATTAGTTTAAAAATTGAGGGGTTTTAAAGAGTTGTTGATTAATTGTATTGCTGAATAATGAATTTAAAGGGTTTAAAGGGAAACCATTTACATCACTTTCTTCTCTGCTTCTCAGGCTTTGCTATCAGCTTGTGGAAATAAAAAGTGTTCCTTCATGTAGCTATGGGGCTGGCATGTCAAACAGGCATGAATCTCCTAATGCAGCTGTAGAGAAGTGTACTGGGATTTCATGGTTGCTCTGGTATGGTGCAATGAGAAGTGCACATCCACTGTGCTGTTATACTGGTACATGGGACACTAAAGAGTTTCTGGTGTCAAAGAGAACAAACTGTCAACAAGGACAGTTGCAGCTCAAATTTAGGTCAGAAGGAATAAAAGAAACCTCCCTGTAAGTGTCATTGATTGATCATTAAAGTGAAAGATTTTTCTTCCTTTGTAAGTAAAATTACAGTAGGTTAAAATTGYACTCAGTGGGTTGTTAGCACAATACGCTTATATCTAGCTGAAGCTTTGTCTGAGGACAGTGACCTGTGAATTGTATTTTAAAATCTGCCACTGAGCTTTGAGGTGCCCAGAGGCACCGTCTGGACTTGTCAGGAATCGTAAAGCAGCTCTATTTCATGAGTCTGGAAACTCGCTGGGTAATAGCCTCACAAAACAATGTCGTTCTGGCTGAAATTATAAACTTCATTAGGTCAATATAGCTACACATACTAAACAATTTAAAACATACTTGTCCTGGTTCAGGCTGGGATAGAGTTAATTTTCTTCCTAGTAGCTGGTATAGTGCTGTGTTTTGGATTTAGGATGAGAATAATGTTGATAACACACTGATGTTTTAGTTGTTGCTGAGCAGGGCTTTTCAGCTTCTCATCCTGCCCTGCCAGCGAGGAGGCTGGAGGTGCACAAGAAGCTGGGAGGGGACACAGCCAGGACAGCTGACCCCAACTGGCCAAAGGGATATTCCATACCATATGATGTCATGCTGAACAAAAAACTGGGGGGAATTGGCCAGGGGGGGACGTGGCCACTGCTTGGGGACTGCTGGGCATCGGTCAGCAGGTGGTGAGCAATTGCATTGTGCATCACTTGCTTTGTATATTCTTTTATCATTATTATTATTTCCCTTCCTTTTCTGTCCTATTAAATTGTCTTTACCTCAACCCATGAGTTTTAGCTGGTTTTCCGATTCTCTCCCCTACTGTTGAGGGGGGAGTGAGTGAACGGCTGTGTGGTGTTTAGCTGCCTGCCGGGTTAAACCATGACAACACTTTTACAAGATTACTTAAAAACATCACATGCTTACAGGCCGTATAACTAGTGAAGTCTGAGGAAAATTACTTAGTGCTTATTAAACTTTCTTCCACCCTCCATATTCTGTAGTCAACAACACTGACATACTTTGGCTATTACTCTCTTATTTTCTTCTCTTTGGTTAAAAAGTTAAATGTTTTTGTAGTTTAGACGTTTCAATACTAAATAACTGTATTTTATACAGTTTGTGGAATTGCAAGAACTTCCGCTCAATTTTTTTTTTATTTGAGCATGTGATTTATGTAACTTCAGGAAGGCAGGTAGAAGACTTGAGATGAGGTTCGGGAGCCAATGACTAATATTTTATTTTTGTGAATGTTGTATTGTATTTTAAATAACTTTAGCTTTTGGAAAGCTGTCTTTTGAGAAGTCCCAGGGAGTTGGTGGTGCTGGTGTTCTTCTGAGTATATTTATGCCTACTTTTTTCAGTGGTTAATATTGAATCAAATGTAGTACTGGAAATGGGAGATTTAGTGCATCTCTTATTGTTTGCACAAAAGCTTAAAGTAAATTGTTTTGGCAAAATCTGATTACAGGAGTTAAGATAAGCATGTGTGGGGTTTTTTTGTTTTTGTTGGTTTTTTTAAGCCTTATAAATGTATCTTTTGCATGCATCTGTAATTGTGGGATTTTAATGCAGGCTTCTACAACATGCTACTTTTTGTCTTGTTTTAAATTGGGAGATTAGCTGATGGTTCATCTTTAGAGGTCCTGAAGTTGTAGAGAGGAAGATCTTCCTGGTAGTAAATGAGAAATGTATTTGTGCTCCCCAAGCAATGGGAAGAGGAGAGGTAAAACTTCTACAACTGCAGTGTGCTGCACAAATACTTCAGCTATATGTACTAAAAAAAGCGACTTTTCAAAGCCCTGCTTGGTCAAAGAAGACAATGGCATACCTGGGAATAGCTGCGCTGGGGTAGGCCAAGGTCYGTCTGGCCCAGGACTGTGCTGCCAAGAGCCGTCAATATTCCCTAGGATTTCCTCTTGAGCTCCAGCAGATTACTCGGAGGCTTCCACACAACAGGATCAGCTTTCTTTGTGATAGTTATGTTGAGAAATGGAAAAAAGGTCTGCCATTTAATTTTCTGAATGTCTTTTTTTTTTTTTCTGAATGCATGTGAGGAGCATGCCCTGGGGCAGCCCGACCCTTCCTGGGGTGTCTGTCCCTCTCTGCCCGCTTTGCAGGTAGGGGCAAAKTTCCATTGCTGCCGCAACATTAACCTAGATTCTTCAAACTTGTGACTTCTTGGGATTTTTGGGGTTGGGGTTTGGGCTTTTTTCCATGTTAAAAAAAGTGTTAACCTCATTTCTTGATCTATCCTAGTATTGCCTGAGTAAAATACATGGATGAATGTGGTGGTGGGRGGAGACAGTGTAGTCCACATGTTCCTATGTTGCCCATACAGTAAAAAAAAAGGGTGAAGCAAACTCTTCAGTGGCTCAGGCCAGGCTCATTCTTTGGTTATACAGGTTGCAACACTCTCCCCATGAGTGATGCTTCTGTGGTACAATGCTGGGAATATGTTCCTCGTCTTTTTTTTTTTTTTTTTTTAAGAAGAAAAATGTTGTTTTTGTTATTGAAGTCCACAAGTTTCCTTTCAAGTTCTCCAAGAAATCTCCAGAGCTTCCCCTTCCCAACCAACACTGCCCTTGATTTGCAGTTGACCCCTGTGGGATGAAGTCATCAGGAGAAAGTTCTTGTTTTCCTGTATCTGTTTTCCTACACAGCCTTGTTGCTTTATTAATTTCACCAGAGCAGGCATGTGTTTTAAGTCTGATGACTTGTATTATGTTAGGAAATCCTCCCACAGCACAGACCTTTCTAAATATTGTTTGTTGACTTACGGGAACGAGATCGTTCCTGTTGCTCCATGCTGGCCTTCGGAAATGGGCTGACATTTGCGTGTGGCAGCCACATGCTCTGGGAGGCAGGGACAGCTCAGTCCCCTTCCTGTTTGCAGAGTCAAATGAATAACAACAACAACRAAATAAAAAAAGCTGTTGTCTGACAGGGGCCTTTCTGTGTTAAAATGCATGGCAAGACAGCTTTGAAGAGGCATCACTTTTAATAAAAGAGGTGTTTGCAGCCAGGAGGCTCCCAAGAGCCTCGCACGCAAACCTTTGGGGGTAGGCAGTATGTCTGTATCTGTCAGCCCGCCTGAAAGAATAGGGGCAGGAGCATCCGATTGAAAAACAAACAGGCACTGACTTCCTCTCATCCTAATCCCCATCCACCAAAAAAGAAGTGAAAAACTGGGGGGGGAGTACTTGGCATCTCCCCAAGGAATGCAATAATCCCAAACGTGGTGTGAGAGCACTTCACGATCACACACTGGCACTTGTTCCCCGCGGTTGCTGCCAGTTTCCCTCCCACGCGTGCTCAGTCTCGGAGGTAATGTGAGACTGGATGCTGGACAGCTAATCAACTGCAGGAAAACTAACGTTTTGGAGGCTGTTCTTCTGTTGTGAGGTGCTTGCTGTTTAATAAAACGCAGCATGCTGCCACGTATCTCATACTTACATGACCCTGCTGGCTGCCTGCTCTGTTGGCTTTTGGTTTTAGCTGGGTTTTAGAATTTCTTGGTGTTGAATTTCTCTCTTCTGTTGCTGAGGGGAGGATGGGCTGCGCCACACTGGGGAAGGCAACTGAAGTCCTGCCCCRACTGCCCTGCGTTTTGTCCAGAGCTGTGCACCCTTGAGAGAGCAGTCCCTGGGTACCTGCGTGCAATTAGGAGAAACACTTGCAATGCGGAAATTGTGTTTTGAACAGTCCTTGGGAGACTGTTGTGGGGAGAGGATGATGAAGAGGAGGTAAAGGGCCGTCTGCTAAGGGGTGCACAGGTGTTTCTTACRTTGATTTCTGTGCAAACGAGAGGCTACAAAGCTTTTTGCTAACAATGGCTATAAGTCTGCAGGTGTGGAGCCAGAAATCCCCTCCTATGGCAGACCCCTTCTCCCTTGAGGATGAGGATCCTTGCACAGTGAGGGGAGGCTTTCYAAAAAGAGCCTGACAGAAGTGGTGGGGTTGTTCCCATGAGGGCAAAGCTGTGGGACAAACACAGGCCAACCAGGGAGAAGAGAGGAGAGGAGGTCTGCACGCAAATCTGGCACCTTAGGTTGTCTGCACCCGACAGCAGTCAGGACCCTGGCACRTGAAAGCCAACCCATCCCTAAAAAACCCTTGAAGTCATTCTTTTGCTATTATGAAATATATGAAAAATACTTGCTAAGAAAAATAACTCCATTGAGTGCATGTGAAGTGTTTTGCTATTGACTGCCTAGAGTTTGGGTAATAGTAGTGCTGTCTCCTTCCCGTGAGGGTGATTTAAGGAGCGGTGTATAAGTGATGTATGTAAATCTTATGTCTTCACTATGTGCCTTTGGGACGTGTTGCTGTCCCACATGGCCCGATACACGGTCCCTGTGCTCTGGCCCAGCTCATGTATTTTGCTCTGGAAGGGCTTAGTTTGCCCCATCCCACTGGCCAATAAATGTGTACAACTGTTGTAATTTTTTTGCTTGAGCTTTAGCTTTGGTTCACTTTTATCATTTAAATAAACATATGGAATGTGATAAAGAATAGAACAATGCGTGTCCTGTGAGATAACATCCAAAAGAGACGGCAACTCTTAAGGAAGATTTTGCATGTTGGCTTTGCTCCGATAGTAAAAGGTAAAGTAATGGAATTTCGAAGTCATTTAAATACTCTATTTTCCACTCCGTGACACTTGAAAAATATAACTAATYTTGTTTGCTCATTTGCAGTTTCTTACAGGGCTTGGCAGCTCCGCCAGCCTTCCTTCTCTYGGGCACTGATCTCTGTCTTGCTAAAACACCCACAAATTCAGCATTGGAAATGTAATGGACTGAAATTGCCCTCGTGAAAGATTTTCTTTTTTTTTTTTTTTCCTGGTATATGGAGTGATTTTAAGAACATAAGGAAAAAGTATGCAGGTAGCATATCATTTCATTGACCTTCACCTTCAGAACAGTCCTTTTTGTGCACACAGAGGGAATGGCTGGAGAAGCTCTTGCCAGCCCAAAAAGCTGGTTGATGTCAAGCAGTTGGGATGGCGCGAGTAGCACATTACGGTCACAGACTAGAAAATGAAGCCATAGCTCAGAAAACAGTAGAGGCATGCGGCTGGAAGAGGTATGCAATTTTAGGCTTGTCCAGAAACAACTGAGGTAAGGTTTTAGAGGGATAATTTAGCGAAAGGAAATCGCTCTCCTCCCACCCGTCACACGCAGGCAAGCAGATGCAGGGAGGGGTGGCCAGACAGAGGCAAAGGAGGGGGGAATGTTTTGTACTGACACGGCAACGGCGTTGTCTGGAGAGCAGAAGAGACTTTGTCACTGTTTCAAAATAAACAGATGACTTTGGACACAGGAGAAAATACAGCAGCGCCTTGAGAAGATGTTGACCGCTGCCATCAGCAGAGCTGCGCTCTCTTGCCACAGGAAGAGCAAAGCTTTACCCCATCTTTAAATRAGGGCTGTAAAGAGAAGCTGTTTTCTGGCATTGGTTTGCTGGCCAGGCAAGAGAGGAGCCTCCAGGGTCCGAGCTAGTGCCCATCTGGGTCTCTTCAGCTGCCAGGGGCCACTTGCCTTTCCAGACAAAAGCATCATAATGCCTCTCAGGAAGGACAGCACGTGACCTCTCGCTCCTATGCTCTAGAAGAAAAATCACTATAAAGTCACTACAGTTATTTCCACTGTTAAGGAACAAATGGAAAATATCAGCATGGGAAAAATTTYAATTGTTAGGGTGTTAACTTTTCCTCACCAATGAAACCGGTCCCGGCATGCGTTGGCTCTTGTTAGGGAGCCAAAATAGAGTCCCAATTCAATTTAAGCTCTAATGCTTTATTTTATTAGGTACTTTTRTATCTTAATATTTGTCTTAGGTGCCTCTCTAAAGTCCTGTCAGTAAAGTAGACATTTTTGCAGCCAGCTGAGAGGTGCAGGATCTTGAGTGTGTTYCCATAAGCTCATCAGGGCTGCTCCTGCCTTGGGAAAATGCTCATCGTGCTCCTCCTCAGCAGTGCTGGTCTAYGACGGCTTCCCTGGTGGTGTGTGCTGAGAAGATTTGCAGATGTTTCACCTTTCTCAAAACAAGGCTCCTCACTGAGCCAGCCTGCTGCTCTGCTTATTGCAAAAATGCTAATTTTGCACTGTGGTTCCCCTGTGCTCGAGCTCTCCTCTCTGCCCCTATTCTCCAGCAGACCAGGACTGGCCAGGGTCTGTTAGACTATTGATTTTTTTTTTTTTTTTTTTAATTAATTTTCCATTGCAAGGCCACAGGCGCAGCATTGCTTTGTATTGATTTTTGACAGCATCACAAAGAGTGCAYGAGGTGTTGCTTTTGCAGGGCCAGCCCATCTGTGGAGGAGAGCTGAGCCCCCATGCTGCAGAGCTGCACATCTGTGTGCCCCCAGTCCCAAAGAAAAGCACAGGGGGAGAGGGCTGACGTGAGAGGGGAAGGGCAGCACCAGTTGAGTGGCTGACAAAAACACGCACCTGGGTTTATCAGTGGGGCTGTGTTGGGCKCTGACTGCAGAAACTTGGAGTTTCTAGATTCTGAGAAAGCCTACACCATTTCTCAATCTGTTCCAAGAAAAATACTCTGCTGCTCCCAGTACACAATAGGGGCTGGGTTTGTTCAGCATCTAAATAAAGACAAAGTACAAAKTTTTTGTCTTAGGATGATGTTGTGATAAAGCTAAGGTCAAAAAGAAAAGACTTTCCCTGCCGCTCCGCTCTCCCATCTTTCCTTGTGCCCTTCCCGTGTGCTGCCATAGCTGATATTTTGCAGAAGTGCAAGGCAGAGTTTTTGTTACAGGACCTGGTGCTTCATTAAGGCACAGAGGCTGCCAGGGACCACACAGCTGCTGTTCACCTGGGAGTGGGGCAAATCCTCCAGTCCTCTTTAAATCCCGTGGTGCAATGGGTCCCCTTCCAGCATTTACAGCCTGAAGAAAGATTAAAAACTGAGACCTATTCAAGCATTTATTCAAGTCCTTCCAGCAAAAGTCAAATGTGTGCTTCCTTCCTTCTTACATCCCTGTTATAACAAAACAGGCTCCCCATACAATAAAAGGCAAATTAGTTCAGCAAGTCCCAGGGAACACCCATATATTAAAATAATAAAAAAAAAAATAAAAAAAAAAAATAAAAAAAACACCACACAAACCTGACCTCGTTTCTTTTAATATATCTCATGTGCCACTTGTGCCACTTGCACCACTGTTTTCCCCACCTTCCTGGTGGCCTTCTTACAAGGCAAATTTGCCTGAAAATAAATTGAGACAAACTGTGTGACTAATGGCTTTAAGGATGGGTTTTTTTTTTCCTGTAAAGCAGGAAAGAAAAAAATAAAAATCTGTTCTCAGTTCTCCTGCCTAGGTGTGAAACTTGCCAGACAGCTTTAAAACCATGTAGGCGCTTAATTCCCAGGAAAAAGCAGGATTTGTCTCCACAGTAATGAACTCATTTTTTTTAGAAGATGTTGGTGCTATAAGATAAGAGGGTTTTCTCATCCAAGTGAGCATTTCCATTGCTTTATCATCCTTATCRTAAAGTAACCACAGAGACAACAGAATGAAATTTAATGTAATAAATTGAKGCATTTAATAAGCTACCAAAAGTGTTTCTATCAAAAAAATAAACAAACAAACCCAAAACAAACCACCCCCAGTAAATCCAAGAGTGGCTTGAATTTTTTTTTCTCCCTTCAGCTTAGTCTGATTGTCCCTGTGTCCGATCCCAAAACAGTTTGGTCAGCACATGTTTGGAGAATGACAGCTTGACTAAACCATTGATAGGAAATTTCAGCAACCCTGTATGTYACTGCTGTTCATAAAATGATTTTGAACTAATAGACATTGCAGAACCATGACTGGTGGTTTGTGTTTGGTTGYTTCTTTTTTTTTAATGGAGACTTTTCAAATTAGCATGCATGCAAACTTGTTCTGAAATTAAAATGAAACACAACTTAGGAACTGGGGCATATAGAAGGTTTTCTCTGCTTAAAATCTCTACCAAATGTCTCTTCACTAGTTTCTGTCTGCATATGAGCTGGGAATGGGCTCTTACTAGGCAGATTTTTGCCTGAGGAACAACATCATCAAAATATTTGCATTTGCCTTTCAATCTGAGGCACTTGGATAAACAGCAGCTTGATTAACTGTGACTACTTGTTCCTTGCACAACCATTTTAAAGATGCTAGGGCCTGYAAAGACACAGCAAGTTCTGAAAGAGTATAGAGTAACAGTAAGTATATACTATAGAGTAAGGATGCGAGGAACTTAAATCTGGTTACGCAGACCTCAGTGGTGCATTTTGTTGGAGTTGCACTTGCTGCAGGTACGCCTGTGCTTTCTGCCCCACCCCTGAGCCACGGCACCTCCTGAGCAGAGAGGCATTTGCTAGCTGCTAAACTTACTTGCTTRTAAAGCAAATATGCTATGGAGGACTTGCATCCAACGTGGTATCACTGTAATAGTATCACTGGGCATGAGTCCCTGTAAGCCAGGTGCAGGACCGAGTGCTAGGGGCACCTCTTGACCCATTGCTGAAGGTTTGTGAAGCCTCAGAGCAACTCTGAGGTTTGAGATCTCTTCTTRCTTAAGATTTTTGTGAATTGCGGGCTTCAGTAATGCATTAATCTCACAGCTTCTAAAAACATTTAGTGTTAACAATGAAAACATGTTGGTCTTTGCGGGAAACTTGCTGCACTTCCAGAAATTATGTCAAGGATGGAACAAATTCCCATGTTATCAGCCAGGACAGTTTTATTGTCATTCATGATATAGCTGAGAGTGCAAAATGTTGTTTCATCAGGACTTTGGTATAAGTTCCTATAGTGCATTTTCCGTCCTTTGAAATACTTTGCATAAGTGAAATTGCACAAGTCTTTTTTGTAAAAAGGAAAAAACCTAACTCTGCAAATAAAAACTAAAGGTGAATATTGTACAAATTCATTTTCACACACACAAAAATTCCTGGTCCATTTGRTTTTTATCTAGTTTTCCCCATATGTTGGGAAGCTTTCATGGACCTGAAGCCACATTCCTGCATGCACTAGGAAGAAACTATATCCCTAGGAYAAGGAATAAGCTATTTACAAATGAATTAATAGCAGTTGTTTCTCTGTTCTAATGAAAGCCCATTAAAGGTATAGTTTAAAAAAAAAAAAAAGTTTTTAACACCWTAAAGTGTTCTGGTTTACATATAGTATTTAAAGCCTTGGTGAAAGAAATGAGTGAAATTAATCTTGTAATCAAAGCCAAGCTTGCCAAGGTACAATTCCCTCAGWGGAGGGAGTTGATGGCCACAGCCTYGGTGGCTGCCATGTCCCCGGTGGAGGGGCCAGGGAGGCTGTGGCTGCCCAGAGGAGCTGCTTTTCCTTCCTCCTCCTCGTTGGCCAGAGCTATTGGGGAAAACCCACCCAGGAGGGTGAACTTGGCTTTTGTGATCGTCCCCTCAGGCAGCTGCGGGGATCTGGACAGTTTTGCAGCCCAGTCAGTTTCTTCTTCAACTGCGAAGTGAAAAATCCCCACTATAACACTAGCACAGAGCAGAAGTGCTGCCCTTTATAGAAAGTCCCTTTTCCTGAAATRTGGAAAGCCCAAAGCCCACTACGGTTTTCGATTCTGTGGGTATGGCACAGCACTGGTCTGTTTGGGAGATGAAGGGCTGCAGTGGTCCAGTGTGATAGTTTCCAGCCAAGGATTCATTCAGGTGAGGAGAAGTCCTATGGGCAACTGGAAGAGGTCTGGGGAAGGGGAGAGGGCGTTTGCCATGCATGTTTCTGTGCTGAAGGTGCCGCAAATTCCTGTTGTGCTGCCAATGTGCTGTGAAACGGATGTCAAAGGCTTTGGAGCGTATGTCGGGAACACAAAACCCATCGTTGAGAGCAGAATTGTGCGATTCCTTCACTTGGGRAAAATTTTTGTTAAATGCATGTTAAGCCCTTAAAGCACAAATGGAGTGTAAGCCAGCACAAGCCTTTCTCATAACCGTAGAAAATATATTTTTAAGTTCGGAGGGGAGGAGAGGGGGGCGACAGGGGAGACCATAGCATTCATTTCCCGTTTATCTGTTTCTGTATTTCCCCATTTTCTTCGAGCTAGAAAACAAAGTCCCCAAATGACAAAAATAGTTTTTTCCACCTCCTTTTTCTGCTGCAAGCCYAAAACAGTTCTGCAACTCTCATAGGAAACCTGTTCTCATGGAATTGTCAATCTGTATYCAGCTCAGGCACTGACTCAGCTTTGGTTCAACAATAAACTAGTCCCCAGATGTTTGGGGCTGGTACTAATATCTGARTTCACCCATTTGTTCTCCAATTATATGCCTTTTGCACTGCAGAAAGYGTTCTTTGACAGACAGCCGAATATTGGCCGCCTGACTGCAAGGTTGATGACAGCCGCATGGGCTCAAACTCATAAATCCATTTTTCTTAGATATGCATGTATGTACTGGAGAAAGTGTTGGATACACAAATCAGTAAAATTCAGCGATGTTAGCTGGCGACCTTGGATACACAAATCATTAAGATAAGGTAACAGAAGCTGCCCAGTTTCTGAGTTACTTGGCTATAGCGTCACCCTGTGCGCTGGGATGTAATTTGCTCTCTACTGTCACATCCAGATTGTCTTTGCTGTCACTGTTTTTGAAGATTGATAGAGTACCAGCTAGATTCCCTGTTTCCCAGACACATTAGTGTAGGCAATGTCCCACATAAACCTTGCTTCATTAGCTCTGCCATCTTGAGGTGTCTCTCATTTTCTGCAGTTCCCTGGGTATTTACTGCCATCTCTACTTGAAAACAGAAGCTTCTCCCAACTTGTCTTTTCAGGTCCCTTATGCTGAGTCAGAAGGACCTAACCTTGCTCTGTTGAAGCTCTGGTAGATGCTAGAAGGACTCTGGTTTACAGTTATACTTTTTTCTGAAGCTCTGTGTCCTGCTTTGTATCAATTTAACTGCATTTCAGAGCAAGCCAACTTAATTAATGGTTTCCCTCAGGATATCAAACAGCAGTATATCAGATTTCTTACTGAAATCCATAAACATTAAATTGACTCCAATTCATTTTTTTAGTCTTTAAGTTTTTTGATTTCTTTTAAAAAAATACAATCAAGCTTGTTTGGCAATATTTTCCTTTAATGAACATATGTTGTTTGATCGTCAAGATGTGAGTCACTTTGACCTTGTTTTCARTTAGCCTTTCGTGCTCAGTAATGAAGAAGATGCCACATCGTCTGTTGAAAATCCACTTTTCRTGTGAAACTTTGGAAATTTTAATTCCAAATTGCCAAATAACCAGTTTTTCTCCTTCCTCACAGACAGCCCTCTGTCAGRGAGCCTACTAAGCAGAGAAGGGTTACCCTTAGACTCCTTAAAAATAATGATTTACTGCTGAAAAATATTCTGCTCTGCTCTGATTTTTCTCTCTGCTGTTGCTATGCCAGCGGTTTCCTAGATCAGGGAGGCCTCATCTATTCTTTTTTTTTTTTTTTTTTTACCTCACAGTTACAAAAACATCTAAGGGTTTGATTGTGTTTCCATTTCAGTCTGTAAAAATTGTGCTGCTGAGGTGGAGGGGAGATTTGCTCAGGAGCGCAGGGGAGGGGAGAGAGAAGGACTGGGGGTGTGTGTTGCATTGATGGCTGCACTGTCATGCTCCTGCAGAGGCATGCAGGATGCGACYGACTGCAAAGTCAAGGCTAAGAAGTAAAAGGGAATACCTAGTTGAAAAGGTAGCGCTAGGATGCAGAGTTTAGGCTTCTTAGGAAGTGGGACAGCTTTTGGAGTAAGTGTACACAGGAGAGATGGGCTTCACCTGAGCCMAGCCTGCTTGGTTATAGTTATTCTGGTGGCATTATACATCACCAAGGCTTATATGTYGGTTTTTTTCCAAACTGGAAAAGCCATTGTGCATGGAAGACTGCACAAATCTGGGTGACACATCACAAGCAGATGGAATAATGAAAATATTGCAATCCAGGAATAAAAATGATAGAGTGTAATAAAATTTGTGAAGGAGTAACAAAGGATATTACATGTAAATAGCCCCTGATAATCACAGCACATAAAACCAGGCAAGAAACAAATGTAGAAGCATTTTATACACAAATGCTGCAGATCTAAACAAAAAAACCTATGGTGCATAAAAAGAAATGGCTGGTTTAAATCAGAATATAGATATAAAAGAGATGCCAAAAGCTTGGTAGAAGAAATGGAATGCTGTAATAAAAAGAAACAAATCATGAAAGCATGACAGCTCCCACCATGAGAAGTCATACTTACCAATCTATCAGTTCTTTTAAAGTGTTGTCAAGAACAAAGCAACCTAYTTCATATAGTGTCTTTGGATGTGTAGAGAAGTTATTTTAAGTGCTTCAGCACATGTTCCTATAGATACTAAGCCGTTRTAGGATAAGAAGGATTTTTGTTTTTTCATGGATTAGTAAACATAAATGGATGAAATGGAAAAAAGGGAGGAACAAATGGCCAGCCTTCACGTGGGAGGAAGGTCACCATTGAGAATCCAGAGCAATCCGTTGTTCAATGAACTCATAGCTAAGTGGGAAAACAGGTGACTAGTGAGTGACAAAAAAAACAGGTGACTAGTGAGTGACAAAGTTTGCTGAAGATGTCAAATCATTTGGGACAGTTCAAGCAGATGTTACTCAGTATTATTCAGGGTGGTGGGAATGTGGTTCTTAAAATTCTGAGCAGCTAGATAAGAAAACAGCAGGGACTTTGTATTGATAGAAACTTAATTTTGAGTTCAATAGCGGTAGGAAACAGTTCCAGCAGTGCTAACCCAGGGATGGGCTCCAAATGAGCTACTGCCTTTTTAGGAAAGAGTTGGTAAGGTCATTAAGGAAACCTGTCTAAAAATGTTTGCTCAGTGCCACTAATGAATATATCTAATGAAGTTTTCCTCCCTGATGACCAACAAGTAGGGTTTTCCTTATAAGATGTCACTTGTTTCAAGTAAAGGATCCTCCTCTTGCTATCATGTTAAGTAAATGAAGTGCATTATCTATCCCTTTCACTTCCTAATTTAATCCTCTGGTATTTCGCWGTGTGTGTGTGTGCGCGCGTTCCTATTTTAAAACATGCTATCTTGTTTCAGGTCCRGCCTATTTTCTAGTGTAAAGTTTTTGTTCTGAATTTTCTCAAAAGGTTTCTGTCGGTATTTTCTTTCAATCAGTTTGTATAGAGTTTTCTTAGTGTTAGAAACCTTCACTTCCTCTACATCAGGGATTTTCTTAATTCAGTGGAGATCTAGYACTGGTCAGGATTTTATATGGTTGAGGTGATATATAGTTTGCAAACTTGGTGGTATCCTTGAAAGAATTTGTCTTTTTGTTTTAAGGCATTAGTTATCTATAGTAGATATTCACAGCTGCTTCTGTTTGCTCAGTTTTCTCTTGACATTAGTAGGCTTGGATGCAGTTTGAGAATTATACCGGAAACAGTTACTTAATAAGAACAGTAAACCGATTTTATAAAAGTTTAATGTCTGAAGGATTAGGTCTTTATGAGCTTTCATTCAGAGGTTGACTGCATAGTGTTTAAAATAAACTTCTCTTAAATAATCAGAAAAGAACCTTCTGGTATAAAAGCCTCTTGAATTCTCCCTTGAGATTTTCAACATTTATTTAATTTAAAAAAAAAAATGCATTTTAGTTTTTGCAGCATTATAACATGGACATGAATATTTAAATTGTGTTTGGATTTCATACCAGAGCAGATGCTATTGCAGAAGACTCTTGCATTCACTGACTTGAGAATTGTATAGGAAAATAWTCAAACATGGTAAATTTCCATCTTCCTTTTCTGGATCATTACACATGGAGCGAAATTCACTCCCCCCACATTCAAGCTCACTTTTGCTAACCCAAACTGCTGGGTGGGTGAAATTTATTTCCTCAAGGAACTGCTTTTGGGATGCGTGCCCAAAAGCAGCCGACCAGGTGCCTGAGAAGTGGGGCCCTCCACAGTGCAGAGAGTATGAGGGAGTAGATTGTTTGCTTTATGAAATTTAAGCAGCAAAATGAACTGTAAAACAGTTTTTCATGATTGAATGAAGTGTCTATCTGCACATAGAAGTATTCATATTCAAATGTATTTCATACAGAAATATTACACAGCATACAAGCTTTTCCTTCTTACTGCTGAGATACTCATTCAGCAGATTTGTTTCCTGCAGATTTGTTCACTCCGTTGACCACGCAGATGCATTTGCTATTCTGTACTGAGCTGATCCACACTAAAAAAACCCTCAGAGGGTTTTTCACTGGMGTCACTTTTCATTAATGCTTTGCTGATAATATATGCAGTAAGWTGGAAAGAAATAAGTCATTTGTTGTTTCATTTGAAGAAGTCACTTAGGATTAATAAGATTATTCTTTTTTTCATGGAAAGTGTAATAGCTGACCTTTAAAAGAATGGGTTTATTGTTCTGACAAGATATTGAAGTCCATTTTTTAATGAAAATATTTTTTCTAATCTTCACATTCTTAAATGAGAAAATATAATTTTTTTCATTGCTTATGGTTACTTATGCCACACCACTGAAATCAAAAACAAGAATTTAATCAGAAGAAAGTTTAGTGGCTTCTTCTCTGTTCCTCTCTTCTTCCCCCCATCCCCTYCAAGTCTGGGACAACTATGAATGCAAGTTGTAAATAAGATATTTTAGAAACAAGTGTTTCTTGGTTGCATCGGAGCTCAACCAAAGTTTCAAATCTAGAACATAAATAGAGAATTATCACTATATATTAATTGCTAATGATTTAGACCTAAGCTGAAGAATGGTTGCAACTGTCACAAATATATTCTTTAACATCTTTTAAAATGAAATATTTTAGAATGTATAAATACTTCTGAGAATCACATTGCTTCAGTTGAATTACAGACAAGTCCTCAGAAAGACAAGCTCAGTCCCCTGCAGCAATTTATTTTGCTTTACTTAAGAAAGCAATATATTGTCRTGTTTTATCATTCTCTGAAAATATCTTGGAAGTATCCTCCATTAAGTGAGAGCTAATCTGAGCTGATATCCACTTTCTCTTTCCCCATCACTTAGATGGGAACATTAATGTAATGCCTTGTTTTCAAGTAKGAATCAATTCATAGGATCTTAAATAGGATCAAATAGGAGAATTTAGACTTTCATGCCATCCAATGCACTTTTCTCCATCTGGGGTATGCCCAAATATCGCCCCCATTGCCTGCTGGCTCCAGAAAACATTGCAAGGAAAGAAAATGCCTTTCCCTGCACATTTGTTGCACAAACAACAGAGGCTCTTGTAGGTGGTGGTTCTGTAACCCCATTGTGAAGACCCCTGTTTTGTCAAGCCCAGGGGAGGGACGTGCTTCCCCATCTTGGCCTGTGTTTCTCACCTTCTTCCTCTCTGTGCTGTGTGCTGCCAGCTCCTGAATTGCAGTTCTTTAAGAGAAAGGAACAGCAGTTTCTGCAAGGAGATAATGATTGGCAGTAAAGTTTTCCTTAGAAAAAGCAGCTGGACATGACCAGAAATGGCTCCAGCATCAGAGGAAACATCCTGCCACGTCCTCCCAAAGCTTAAAACAAAGGAGAACAAATGGCTTAGAAGAAATATAAAATTGCATGTAACAAATCCCACACTCATCACACTGCTCATGGAGGCAATGACAGTCCTGTTGTCCTCCTAGCTCTCTCCTTCCGTTCATGGCTTYAGGCTCTTGCACAGAGGTTTTCAGTCCCACTGCAGTAGAGCTGAGGAGCTCCCTAGAGATTGAGAACGCTCCCCTTCCTCTTTGACTTTGCTCTACCCAAACTTTGGTGACTTAATAGGAGCTATTTCTTATTTCCATTGGTGTAGATTAWGGGCTCAGCAACAAAAATGCTCATTTTAGCCTTCCAAAGAAAGGCTTATAGTGAACCACTATGTACTTTCTACCTCTGGACTCTATTGATCTTCAGGAAGAGCAAAGATGAGCCTTTCATCTTTGATGAAGGGAGGGGGGAGAAACATCACAAGAAAATATTTTATTACCTGAATGATCTCTCCCCCCGGTACCAATATAACATTGATCCTCTGCTGTYCCTGTGGTCTGTGACTTTTGACTCAATGTTTTATAGTGCACAGAAGTCTTGCAAAGAGGACACGTGGTCTCTCTTTGTGCCTGGAAAGYACCTAATTCTTTTGAGGCAGTAGGCTATCAAGTAAGTAAGAGTTTATCTGTCTGGAGACCTGCACAGCCCCTCTCGTTCCAGGCTCCTACTTAACCTATCTTTTGYTTGTTTTACCTACCCGGAGGGGAGACCAACCCCACCATTTCTCTGGCGCCACCCTTTCAAGTTGGCTGAAATGTGTATATTTTTTACTTATGTGYGTGTATATAAGTATGTATTAGTTTTGGGTAAGCTAATGTAATTGTGAGAACTTTTCAGGTTTGTTTTTTTTTTTTATTGCCATTGGCAGAGTTTGAAACCATTTGAAATGCAGCCACATTGGCTTCTGCTCTATAAGAAACAGGGGGAAGGAATCGGCATCTGCCAAATGGAAAAGGATAAAACTGGTGTAATGATATGTYGCAATCACGCTGCAAAACCTACCACAGTAAATTACTGCTGTAACCACCTCCTTCCTGTTGCGAAAGGGTCCAGCCCAGGCTTTCTTGTGTCTCTCTTCTTGACATTTCAGTTCTTGARAGAAAGTTATCTCTGTGACCCTTAACACTGAGTGACTGCTAAGCTTCTTGGAGGACAAACTGAAAAGCAAGGATGGAGGCCAGGAGGGTGCCTGATTTTGGGCTGGGTGATGCTGCCTGACATGAGCACCACCAGTCTGTGGCAGCTGACCCACAGCATTGTGGGCAAGGCTTCGTCCAGCRTGTTGGTCTTGCTGTGTAGAGTCTTTTTCCCCCCTGTGTGCTTGCTGGTGGTTGGTATCAGTATTTGTAGGTGACCTGAAGTTTTCATGGCATTGCCTGCACAACCCAACTGCTGGGATGCTCTGCCCTGTGCCTGCAGCAGCGGTTTGGCCAGGCTCTGTGGCCCGGGGGAGCGTCACCCTCTGACGTGGCCTGTGGGAAATGAGCTGCAGCTCCTGCTTTTGTCCATCCCAGATGCATCTCCTCTCCACAGACATTGCACTGTGTTTGGCACACGGTCATGTTTTGTTAACACTGAATGAAGGAGTGAAAAGGGAGAGAGCCAGAAAACCAAATTACTGTCCTGGTTTCAGAATGATCCTCCTAAAGGGAGGGGAGAGGGTGACAACCTCAGTGTGGGAAAGTTTTCAGCCTGCTCTCTAAGTTGTTTATGTTCTGTGGAGAGAGTGGTTTGGGTCTCCTGAATCCAACTGCATGTTTGAGAAAGAATTATTCATCTGTTTAGGGGAAGGAGGAAAGAAAGCCGCCTCTTCGAGGGGAAAGCAATGAGATCTTGGTGGTTGCAGAGGTGTAAGGTGATGGCCCTTTGACAGCGCTTTCCAGAAAAGCATCATACAAAACTTCATCTGACAGTTAGCACTGAAACAGGAAAACACTGGGAGGAACTCAGAGATGCCTTGTACTTAAAATGTGCAAACCACCCGGTGCGATCCAGGCTGTCAGACCAGTSACTGGGGGGCATCTCTTTGCAGCAGTTTCAACCCCTGCTGGAAAGATGGACGATGAGTATTGAGGATGCTGGGAATTATACAGAGACAAAATCTGGGAGTCCCTGAAAGCTGAGTGGAATAGAAACTCCCATTTCTCAAGGCACTTTCCAGACTGGCAAACGATGGTGCTCCCAGCACCCTGCGCTTGCCTGTGTGCTTAGCTCTGTGCTGCTTCAGCTGGTCCGGGGCTTTCTACAGCTGAGCCTGCTGTGCTGTTTCCCCTGGATGTGAATTAACTCCTCCTAATTTCTCTTCTGTGGTGTTTACACAATTAAATGTCTTTTTTTTTTCCTTTTTTTTTTTTTTTAATAAAAACATCATTAGCTTCCTGTACTTGAAGTTCACCACCACATCCTTGCACTCCCCGAGCCCCCAGCCTCTGCTGCTTCCAATAATAATAATAAAACCTGAAAAGGCTTGTTTTGTCCTCTTTACAGCTACAACAAAATGGATGTAGATTTAGCTCTGCTTTTCCCCTCAGACATCTGGCAGCGCTCCTTTTCTCTCTCTCCAAGTCCTCCCTGTGAGGAATGAGCACAGCTGATCATGGGGATAAGGATCAGCTCAGGGGAGCATGTGCTGGCCAGGGAAATTTTTTTCCGTTTGATGCCCATTGCTCCCCACCTCTGATGTCTCATGCGCGTTTCACATTCTCCAAACCTGGAGTCATCTGAAGTCACAGGCCAGAAGCAGCTTCTCTCCCCCGGCTGTGCAGACCAGATCACCCCAAGGGGATTTTCCCTTGTTAAAGTCGCCAGCAAAATATTTTGCATGGCTTAAGTTGAGGTATCAAACTATTTCCTAGCTGGCCAGTTTGAACCAAAGGCTGTTATGAAGAAAYGCTGTCTGTTACATTAACGTGAGTGGGCAAGAAAAGCCCCAAATAAAAGCCCTGAATAGACAGGATCCAGTTGGCCAACTTCTTTCTTTTTCTTTTCTCTTGTGAGTTTAACTAGAGTTTCTCTCTTAAAATGAAATCTGATATTTATGGGAATATCTCATTCTCTATAAAGCTATGACTTTTTTTTTTTTTTCATGAACAGACCAAACACTACATATAAACCGCATGGAACAGATAAGTTGCAATATGTTTAAAAGAAGTGGATTCTTTTTAATATAACAGAWGTGGGTGTATCTCATTCCTTCATGCACTGGATCCTCTCTGTGGAAAATCCATAAAACAAAATGGGAAATAAGAAACCATTTGTCTGCTGCTCATGTAAAATGACAGAAAGGAGGAAGTTTCTGAATTATAATGAATCAAGCAAAAATACCTCCCTGACTACTCTTTCCAAAAGAAAACTGAACGAATTGGAAATCCTGCATGCTAGTGGGATCAGTCTGGGCTACTTGGTCCATTTTTGCATCAAGGGAGTTTGGTTATATTACATGTGATATTAAATTCTCTTGGCCATAAGTACCTTTATTCATGAATGTCACAGAGTATCCATTTCAAACCATATTTGGGTAATTACTCAAAGTGGAAAACAAAGGGAATGGAGTGTGGTTTGGGGTTAGACTGGAAAGGGATGGCGTGTCTTGGGCATGGGGTTTAGTTTCAGTGCTGTGAGGACCAGGCATGGGGAAAAGAAGAGTAGCTGGAGGCAAGCAGGAGCCSGGGCTGGGGTCTCGCTGCTTGGGGCTGTGCTGTGAGGGGATTATTTCTGCTTCTTCAGTAGTGCCAGAAGTCAGCTTCTCACCTTATTGCTGCAAAGGAATGTGTTGGGAAGCTCAGTGAGGGTGGCTGCTACCACTCCGTATCTTCATGGTGGTTAGGGAGTAAGGGAAGTGCCTGGGCACTGCTCCCTCCAYGCCACCTTGGATGGGGGCTGCTTTTGCTCTTGCCCCGTCCTTTGCTCCCTGAAAAACTCTGAGAAGTCCAGCTGGCAGCAAAGGAGGAGGGAGAGGCCAGGCACTGCTACCCCATCACCCTGCATTGCTTTAATCCCGTCTCGGTGAGGAGAATCGTGGCAATGAATGGCCCAGGGAAACATGTAATTCGCTGCAGCTGAAAGCTGCCTCACCAAAGGGATTTAGTTTATTATTTCTGTGTTGCTCCAATAACACTGGCTGTCAGGCCTGTATTCAGTGAATGAGGATTTGAGCTCTAGGAAACTGTTTGTTGCTGTCACAGCTAATGGCTTGTCAGTGTTTCCAAGGTAATTCTAATATTTCAGGAGACCAGTTTCTTGATTGTTTTAAAATGCGCTGGGCTTAGTCCTGTACCAGCCTAAGGGATACACTTCTTTATACACCCTTTTCTTTGGAGCATGCAAAGCAACTTTGTTTATTTACTTTGTCTGCTTTTTTAAAGCTTTTTTGAGCAGGTCTGCAGCCTGCTGTAGGGTTTATCTCTGTTCTTCCCCTGTTGTTGCCTGCTGCTGGGATGGGCAGAGCTGTGGATGGATGAGCACTCAGCTGGGAGATGTCCCTKCCAGATGCAACTCCCCCATCAGCTGCAGAAGAAAAAGTGGCATTTTTACTCTGCTGGACCACTAGATGGGGAAATTGTATTTACATTTTTGGGTTGCAAAATGGATCCTGGCAGCGAGGCTGGAGCTCTTGATAGTAATGAAGCGTATCAAGCCTGTAATCTGCAAGAGGTGTGTGGTGATGACTCAGACTTTGTCCCCCTCTTCARCAACGACACCACAGCTCCTCTGCAAGGAGCTAGGCTCTACTGAGCCACACTGGGGCCCAATGTGCTTTTGGGGATGTACTCTGCAAAATTGACCTTTACCGATGTCCCCTCCTTTRAAAGGTTTCTGTGGTATAGGGCAGCAGAGGGGTTGCTCCTTGGGGCCAGTGGGTGCCTGCCCCACTGCCAGCCCCTGCACGCACCCCGCAGCTTCACATGGGAAGCAGGGAGAGGGCATAAATATTTCAACATATTTCTGAACAGGGAGCTCCCCAGGCCAGGAAACCATCTGGGCATCCAAGAGCTCACATCAGGTTCAAGGCAGAAACACAAGGCAGTGTGTGCTCAGGGCCTTCTCTTGCTTTCAGTATTTTGCTGCTGCTAAGCCATTGGCTTTTTCATRATGAAAGTATTTCTGCACAGAGTGGCAGGAGTGACAGCTGTATGGTGACACTGGGTCTGACGGGCCTGCAGGTAGGAGACCGGTGCTTATGAGGCAGGGCAATTCATAGGATGAGCTTGAGAAGATTTGGTAGGCACAAGAATATTTCAAAGTTGGGTGTTAAAGAACTTTGCCCCAAACATGATGAGTATCATTTCTCAATCATTAGATCATTTTGATTTAAAGCAAACATTCTAGGACATAGTGAACCCTTTTTCTTGTAAGAGAGCAGTAAGACTGTTTATAGCCCATTTTGGATTACCCAAAGCTGTAAGTTCACAAGGAGATTGGTGACTTGGTAACACTACCTAAAGATGCAGTTAAAAAAAAAAAAAAAAAAAAGATTTTTCCTTGCTGCAGGGTGTGAATGATAGGATCGCAGCCTGATGCAGTGCTTTTGACTCAATGTTACAGTTGTTCAATAACAACTTCCTCTATGCAGTGCTACTTACAGAGCAGATGTGCCTTCTGCTAAGGTGTGTAAAGTTTTTCAGACTTTCTACAGATAATATAACTTTGGAAACCAGCTTTATTTCTCTAAAGGTATTGCTGTGCTATTTTGGGGAGGATATTTAAAGYGGTGCAACCATCACAGTGTGATAGCAGCTATAAAAACGCACACCTCTACCTGGGCAGGCAGAGAAATGAACCGTACCGTGAGAAGTTACCTTCACGCTACTACAACTGAGTCCATGCAGCTCCCTGTTCCCAACCCTCCCTGCCAGTCTCCACAGGATGCAGGCTCCGCATGGGGCCCAGGCTTCCTCCTGACTGCTCCGCCGCTGCACTCACTGTGATGGGTCTTGTTATAGCTGATGGATGCTTTTGTGAAAGCTCAGTTACCCAAAATCAATGTCAGCTCAGAAAGAAGCCACAGGAATGTGTTTAAATAAGTACACCTGCATCTTTTTGGCACTTAGAGCTGCTGTAAATAGCTTAGCCAAAAATACGGATGAGTGTTTATATCCTTTCAAATATCACCACCAARCAACTAGAGCACCAAATGTTTTTGTAGCAGTTGCGTGCTTTTTCTGCATGTGCTTTATTAGAGAAATAATGTCTTTGGGTTGGAGTCTGGAAGTCAGAGGTATTAAGGAAAGAAGATGCCTGTGAGCAACAGTTACAATCACCCTTTGGGTGATTTCAACTAGCTGTTAAAGAAGACATCTTACGTTTAACCARATATGCCCCTAGGACTCTACACTTGATTAATTGAGGAAATTGTACAGGGTCCCTTACTTCCGTGCCTTTGGCTAGGAGAAGTCTCTGTCATGTACCAGGGTGTACTTGGGGATGGATGATTTGTGGAAGTTTTCCCCTTTTGATTTATAGAAATACTTCCATAAGGGAAACCTTAGGCCAAGGCTCCTCACGAATTGAGAAAGTCCTGGTACAGGAGCAGCAAGGTGCTTGGGTAGCAGTAAATCTTTTCTGTGCCATGGAATAGAGGTAATCTTTCTAATTGCAGTAAGTCATCTGCTTTTGCATTTTTATTCACAGATCTTAAAATKATTCACACAGGATATTAGTAGGATTATTTCCATCTTAAGTATGAGGAAACAGAGAGTGCACATGCACRCACACAAGAAGAGAGCCTCTCCCTCCCTACCCCAAACTGTGAGTCCACTCCAAATGRGATAAATACATATTCCCAGGACACTTTAGTGACAGAAGGAAGAGGCAAACCTTCTGATTTTATGATTGGAAAATCTTCCAGAGTGTATTGAGTCTTCATCTCCTGACATGCAATAGTATGGCAYGGCAGGTTGCACCGCTGAGTGCCTTAAAACAAGCAGTGCTTTGGCTGAAAGCTAGATGAACATCAATATCCCCTGCTTCAATCTCTTAGAGTAGGTTTTGGGTTTCCTTCTATTATGCTGGAGGAGTGACCATGGTGTGAGTGGAGGTGCTGGTGGTGGTGCTGGAGGCAGCAGTGGGGGAGGGGGCTGCAGCGCAGGGCTGGATCTCAAAGGCTTACAGCAGGCTGCAAAACTGAGGGCTGYTCTGGCATCCCAGCAAGCCAGACTGAGTTTCCAGTCACGACACAGTGACGGCACTGCAAAACACTTTCTTGCCTTCAAACTAGCTTTCACACTTGGTAATGTGCACAAGGTGCTTYCTGCACTCTTATTTTTCTGGACAAGCTAGGGTTACTCTATTCTAAAGCATAAAGAGCCCTTTTGTGCAGAGTTAAATGATATCTGTCAGCTCCCCACCATATCTGATGAAGCTGAGGTTCAAAGATACTGCATTAAAATTAGGTTTTAAAAATTCATCYGTGAGCCAGCATAGGGAAATCTAGGAGGTGAGACGTAGTCACAGTCCAGCTTTCCCTGGGCATTGAAATGTAATAGAAGTGTTGTTGCTACAGTCTTAGATGTATTTTATGTTCTTTGTCAAGAACCTATTTGTCTGTTATCTTGATTTATTTATGGCCACTCCTCAGCCGGTGCAGGAGCTACCACTGAGGTTTGCTGCTGCTTCTCACCATACTTTTGCAACCAYTGGTTAAAGAAAAAAGCTGCAGACCACATACTCCGTGTAAAGGATCAGTACCTCGGCAGGATAGAGATAGGACAGGATTGCTTATCCTTCTCATTTGGGTACATGGCTTACATGAGCTGGCTTTATAGAATGAATTCTGGAGAGAGCCATAAATACATGACTGACAGTTCCTTCAGTCCCTCAAGGGCTTCCCAGAGCTCTCCGTCTGAGATCTCATTTTTAATGGAGGACCATCTGCTGCAAAYGCACACGGTTATTAGCAAATGCCTACCTAATGCTGTTGGAAGCAACACCCAAGGTAGATGAAACAAATTAAGAAAATATACCACCTGCTTTTCTATTTGTTTAGTTCATTGCATTTCACAACACAGTGTGTATAGTCAGTTTTACTGTTCCCCTGYGTGGTCTGTCAGATTTTGGTTTTGTGGGGTTTTTACACATGTGTGGTGAGAGATAATGGAGGAAACCATAAGGATTGTAAAATCACAAAATAAATATCTGRAATGCGGAAGTACAGTGCCTGAAGCTATCTGAAAACTGAAAATGGCTAGATTTGTAGTAAACAGCAATGTACCTTCAAAGCCCAACTYATCTTCAGTCTGCAAGTGTAAATTTGTAGTTTCTTGCCATCTCCCTGTTGGTTAGGCTGCAATTCCCAGTGCAGTTGGGAATGGTCCCCCTCTTGCTTTTGAGAGTCCTCTAATTACAGTTAATTAATTAAAAGATAGATGTATCTCATTTGATTTCTGGAATGACTTACCAAATTCACATCTTTGCTTTCAAACTTCTTGAAATCTAGACAGTTTGTGCAATTTACATATTCAATTAAAAATTATTTGCTTCTTTGACCTTTGATACACAAAGCTTCATTTGGCTGCCTACCCTTTCATAGCCAATGTTATTAGCAAACGCCTTTTAATTATTGAGATATGGCTGAATTCCTGTGACTTAACATTTGCAAAACTAAGTACCAAAATATTGTGATGCTGCATATGACCGTTCCTAAGCTCTGAGACTCCACTGCTCTCGAAACCTTACTATGCATAGGGCAAACAACGTGCACCTTCATCTCACCAACCTCTGCCTTGTCAGGGTAACTACCAACAAAAGGTCAGTATTTAGGCTGTGGGAATTGCCTGGGGTGCATTACTACACGATGTTATCGATCTGACACCAAGCAGTCCTATGGAATGATTGTGCCCAAAAATAAGAGTGAGTGTAAATAAACAGGTTGAGATTACTTGATTTCCCAAGTGTAAATAAACAGGTTGAGATGACTTAATTTCACTGTTAATTTTGGATGCAGGATTTGTGACTGTCCCCTCTTAGTGAAAGGGAAGGAAAAGGACTGCCCCTACCCACCCAGGGCAGCCCTTCTGTCCTCCCTCCTTGCCAGGGCAGCTGCCCTAGGTGGGCAGAGGCATCCCTTTTCCTTCCCTCCCACTAAGAGCAGAGCGCTGAACTGCTGGGCCTTGGACAGCTTTGTGTTGGCAGGGGTGACAGCTGCAGTTTCCTTTCAGCAGTAGGTAGTTAGGGCCAGTCCCCTCCCCACTTTGGGGAAAATTACAGTACAGCTACACAAGAGCAGCTCAAAGTCATGCACTTAATGGTACCCACTCTGCGACGAAGGAATCCTTTTTGCTCTCTCTCCCTAATTGAGTGGGCTGTCTCCATGTGAAGCTGGTACAGCAAATGCCTAAGTGAGGATCTAGGAATCCCAACTGGGGGTTTACGTAAGCCTTTTGCTTTCTCTAGGCCCAGAGCTTGGATAAATAATAAATGCATCTCTGCTGGTGTGTCTTTGCAGACCTACCCCAGACAAATCCCCACTTGTTCTGATATAAAATGTCCCAAGTGTCATAGGCCAAAACTAAAAAGTGTTGTTTTCTTTCTCTCACTCTCTTTTTTTTCTTCTTTTTTTTATCTTCTTTCTGGCTTGGCTTTCAATTACATCAGTAATACGCACAGCTGCAGGCTGAACAGGGACGCTCTATAATCTGGCTGATACGACAGTGGTATTGCGTGGCACAACCCAGAGAAGCAGCCAGATTTTCATGCCTCCAAAAATTTGCCACCTCCTCGTGACTCTCCACCTGCCAAGGGCCAAAGGGTGTGGATTGGTGCTCTTGGGAGGGAACATGGCCTTCCCAATTTGAATATCCCATAGGGACTCTGTGCTTCCATTTTTTTTTCCCTGCCTGCATACTGGGTATCGCATGTAACCTAAACTCTTGCAGATTGGCTGCTCCCAGGATTTTCTGGCAGGTTTTTGTGTGTCCTGTGATTTCTTTGCTTTTGTGATGAAAATACTTACCTTTTCACACCTGGTTCCCCCACTGCACACCACAGGTTGTGGGGTGTCAGTGCAGGGCAGCTTGCGCAGGCAGCTAAGCATGCTGTGCTGCATCTTGGGGATTCAGTGTAAGGTAGCTTGCAAACCGGGAGCTTGCTCCACTTGATTCATGCAGTGGGAATACAAAGCTTCAGCAGTTTCTCGGCACAGAGAAGTGTATTAATCATCTCTACCAARTGTTACAGCATCATCAAAGTACCTSCACTGCTCAATTAATTTGCACTGCATCCTCTGGGTAACCTTACTGAGCAGTGCTTGGAAAGAGCCGAAATTGCTCCAGGTGTGCCGGGGCCAGCATTTACTAGGCTGCGTACAGGTTTCCACAATGCTGCAGCCACTGGCTGTGTCTCCTGCAACCATGTTTGTCGTGTCTGGCTGAGCCTAGGCTCAAGTTGACTGTGCAGCCTCCAACTCCAGAAAGGCAGAGAAACTGTGTRCTTGCACAGGTGATGGGCGTGCGGGATGCAGCCCATGAGCACGTGAGCCCCTGGCAAAGTGTGTAAGCCAAAGAGAAACAGAAGAAAATAGCTGGTAGGAGCGCAGCTCAAAATTGCAGGCAGTAACTGAACTGCCTATTTATTTTTTTAGTAATGTGGTCTTCTCCCCGTGCTGTCTTTAAAGAGCATTTTGTAAAACCAATTGTAAAAGCCCTGTATAATTTACTGCTCAGTTTACTACAAAACCCACACAATTCATTAAAAGAATTAAGGGATAATGTCATACTAAAAAGCGTACAGTCTGCAATGTAAACTAAACAGCTTGTAGGGATGGTTAAATGTCAGCACATCATGGGAGCATTTAATAACCACAAAAGCCACTTATATTTGGAATAAAAGACAACACGAAGGAAAATATTTTGCTTTGGCTTGCAAGAATTTGAGAGGTCTGAACCACCGGCACTGATCTTTCAGATTGGCTCTCAACATGGGCTGGAGAAACAGGGTGAGGAGGTGGCTGGCTGAGGAGGTCCAGGGAAGTGAGTAATTAATCTTGGCCTTCATTTATGGGAAAAAAGGCAGGTCAGTAGCTGACTGGCTAAGGAAGCTGTGGCACTCTGCRTCCTGTCTTGTGTTTACCTGGCTTATTAAGCACTGAGGGGTGCACAGCAGCTAATAGTGATTGCTCTTTAAAAAGGCGGTGTCACACAGCAGCCAGTGGGGCTGTGCTCATCTGCCCCTGCCGCCGGGTGCCCCCTTCTGAAGGGAGCCATGGGCTCTCCAGTGACACAGCCCGGGCCTGTCCCACTGCGGGTGGAGAGCTGCGCACCTGGGCTGAGTGGGCTGCTGCTCGCCTGGGGTCTGGCTCCATGTGGCTCTGACCCAGCCCCTTGATGTGCTGCTTTAGGGAAAGAATTCCCTAAATGCTTTAGGGAATAACAAATTCCCACGGATGCAGACAGCCACCCGTTTGGTTCTGTAGTCTGCTGCTGCTTTTTTTCCCAATCTTCAATTTGTTTTCTTTCCTTCTGCCTTTGTTTTATTCCTGTTCTGCACTCGGGCAGGGGGCTCATGGGCAGCCCCAGCAGCTGCTGCCAGGAAGGACTGACCACTCTTTTGTCACCGAGTAATGCTATTGTTGTTGCCACACGTCTTGCCCTGACTCTGGATATGTCGCAACTACTGTTTCAATTGAAGACATTGCCTGTGGCCACAAAGAACTATGTCTGGTGGCAACATGGGCAGCCCTGTGGCAGCACAGGAAAATGGAGCTGCACTGCATGCCTTCACCCCGTCATGAGAAATGGGTGCTGGGGCAGCCTTGCAATCCTGGATGTGGCAGTCGTGTGGTCAAAGCACAACAAACCCCAGTACCGACACATGAAAGAGTACAAAAGGATTTTTCACCTTCTTCCCACCTGCATCCCTCTCTCCATGGTATGCGTCAGTGGGGAGAAGAAGCAACTGAGGGACGGGAAGAAGCTGGGACTGAGATGCTGCCACCTCCTCACTCCCTGCCTCCCACAGCCAGCAAAATTTCAAGGTATGTTCCCTTTTGTGAGAGGGCAGCAAACCACAGGGACGTCCACAGGAGAAAACTCCGTGTTCAGGGTGTGAAATTTCTCGCTTTTTCTAGCTGCCAGCGACACTTCTCAWCTGCATCAATGGTGTTATTAACCTGGCCTCCTCCAAGGTAGAGCAATCTGCTGCAAAGCAGTCCCTCTCCTCAGGGTCTGAGGAAAATGGAGGCCCAGTCTGAAAGGGAAATACAAGCTGTTGGTTTGCGTTTCAGTCTTGTTTTCCAGTGAACGCTGCACAGCTGCAGGACAGTGCGATGCAGAGCAGAAGTAAACGTGGACAACACYGGACCCGATGGTGGCAACAGCAGAAGGGGCACAAGGAGGTCCCCATGGGGACAGCAATGGGCAGAGAATACACATACTGCTTACGTATTATTCAGGCTCCCTTATCTCTTTTGCATGGGAAAGCGCAGCTCTGGCTGTAGGCCGGCCTGGACCAGGAATATGCCGAAACCTCAGGGCAGCTCCATAGAGGATGTTCAGGCTCAACCTGCCTTGCCTTCCCCAGGCACTGATTCAAAACAGCTATTGAAATCCCTGCCAAAATCTGCTGGCAGCAGCTTGGGCAGAAGTACAAAGGAAGAAACAGTCTTGCTATAAAAAGCAGCTTCTCTGTCCTGCTGATTAGGGACAGCGGGGCCAGTTCCCCTTCGCAGAGCCACAAGGTGCTGGATGTGCTGCTCTGCTGCTTCCAAGGAACAGTTTGATAATCTCCTCCCGTCATCTTGAAAGACAGCCTCCCAGTTCTTCTACTGCACAGAGCCATGAGCCCAAAGGGTCTCAAGAAATGGAAAATTTGGGAAACTCCTGAAAGTTTCACCGCTGGGGAAAACGGTGTGCTCCCCTGAGCGACACAGTCGTTCAGTAGTGGATTACATGACTGCATGCTGACAAGCCCATGGTTATTCCTTTAATCTATCATTAGCATATGAGACATTTTAAAAACAAAACCAAACCTCTTCAGGACAAAGAAGCCTTTGCTACTCCGTCAGGCAGTGTACGACAGCTGGTTGCATTACCTGGAGGCTAGAAGTTGCTTGAGTCTCAGTCTGGGCTTTTCTGTCTGTAGATGGAAATAGATGTGAGGAGATACTAAAGAGGAGAAAGCACTGGGAAGAGAAGAGATTGAATGGTTCAAGATGCAGATAGCACTAACCACTGTACAATACTGTACAAAACAAGGCCATCTTTGTTTTCTGTAAATGAAGTGTGTTCAGCTGCTCTCTCCATCTCTTGTCTCTTTCTTTCCTTAGTAAGACTGGTATTTCTGTTATTTTGATTAGCCTGCAGACAATATCGAAATGAAACTTTAGCCTTTCTTGGAAATGGCTTATTTAATCAAAGAGACTTATGCAGAAGTACTGGGATAAATATGCACCTTCTGAACAGGACACCGAAGAGATGTAGATCTGAGATAAACCTGTGTGTGCTCTCAAGTAAATTATTCTAATTTTGGTGCGAATATAGCACTTAGCAGAAATCCTGCCTGCTGCTAGGAAGCATAAACCGTGCTCCATTTAAAAACAAACACACACTCCGCCCTAGCAGCAATATTGCTTGTTGTTAATAATCACACACTAGAAGTGAGTGTTCATTGAGTTAAACACCCATTCCCCTTTTTCTGTGTTTCACAGGTCTTGCCAAGCCATACCCAGTAGCATGTGAACAGAAACCATGGTAAATCCCAGTCAGGGAGTAATGTCCCTGGGCACGGCTGAGTTTACTGGGTTGGCCATGGTCTGTATGCTCTGGGTCCCCACCAGGTGTGGGAGCAGCTCCTCAGGCCTCTCCACAGCCCCGTCGGTCACACAGAGTGGATAGTCGTATTCGGTATGCTCCCTTTGGTTTCTCTGCATCGCTCTTGGGTCTGTGCTGGCTGTACCACAGCCATGTTGTGCAATGGATTTTAAAGCAGTTTTCTGCTTGCTTTCATCTGGATAAACCCCGAGTTTGTAAGGCTGGCTTTTGGGATTTGTAAAGCTGAGTCAAGGGCAGCAACTGCACCTCCTGGGATGGGAGAAGGCTATGGGGGGAGTAAAAAGAAAGGTTGTTTGGGATATGGGTGTGATGGTGTTGTAATAACACAGTGCTAATCACACCTTTCCCGTCTATCTGAGAGGGTTTGTTGCCAAAAACACAAAAATAAGAGCCTTTTCATGCAGAATTAATTTTGCTCTTCACAGACCAGTGGGCACATCTTTTTAATGGAGTCAGAGATGCACCTACACTGAGTGTGTTTACCTCTGTGTGTGTGTGTGTGTGTATATATATATTTTAAAGCAGTATGCACTGAAGCGACGTTAACCTCTGTAAGAAGGATCCAAAAATGTCTTAAGTCTCCAGGAGAGTTGAACTATATTTAGAAACCAGAGGGGGACTGCCATTATGTTACTGGTTGTTTCTGCTGTCAGCTCAGCGCTTAGACAACATGCTACGCTAAGGTGCAGCTAAGATTGTAAAGATGTCTTGCGTGCATGGACTGCAAGCCTGGTACACTCAAACCGTACTACCGGAAATACCCCAGCCAGCTGAACTAGGATGAAATTTATGAAAATGAGGAACTTCTGATTTTCAAAACCCAGATTTGAGTTACCTTGAGCAAACTTGTTCAGCTTTGTTCAATTCCAGGGATTATAAATAATTCGTTTTAGGGCAGTAGATTATACAAGTGACAAATTATTGGGAAGATATGCATCTGGGATGAACAACATGAGGTTTGCTTCCCTGAGATGGTCTGTGCTTCCCTACCAGGCAGCGTTTTTCTCCAGGCAGTGACAAAGTTTGGAGCAAGTTGTTCCGTGTGTATGTGAGGCACTTTCTATTGTGGGATATTACCTGGTGTTTGAAATCTAGCCTAACCTAGGGACTCCGTCCTTCATGCCAAAACCCTGTAAGCACCTGACCCATGGCAGAGACTGTAGTGGGAGACTTTGGTGGCAGTAAAAATCTCCAAAAGCTCAAGCACCCAGCCTAGGAGGCTTTTCTGGCGAGGGTAATGTGTGAGGTAGCTGGAGAGCTGCCCTGGGAGGGGGGGTGTCTCTGTCCTCCTCAAGCCCTTTCACAGGGGTGGTGTGGGGCAGAGTGCTGTACCGAGTATGTGGGTGTATGTCAACGTGGTACTGGAGGTTTTATAAGCAATGCCCAGCTTGCGGAAGTTTCCAAAATTCAGGACCGCTGCCATTCCCTAAATTATGCTGGGGGTCAGCAGACTGAAAGTCAGCTCCCTGGGGTGCACCCTTCTCTCACTGCAAATTTCTTCTGGCATGGTGTGGTGGGTTGACCCTGGCTGGATGCCAGGTGCCCACCAAAGCCGCTCTATCACTGCCCCCTCCTCAGCTGGACTGGGAAAGGAAATATAACGAAAGGCTTGTGGGTTGAGATAAGGACAGGGAGAGATCACTCACCAATTACTGTCAGGGGCAAAACAGACTCGACTTGGGGAAATTAGTTTAATTTGTTACCAATCAAATCAGAGTAGGATAATGAGAAATAAAACCAAATCTTAATACACCTTCCCCCCACCCCTCTCTTCTTCCTGGGCTCAACTTTACTCCCAAATTCTCTACCTCCTCCTCCCCTGCAGCAGCTCAGGGGGACAGGGAAGRGGGGTTGCAGTCAGTTCATCACTTGTTGTCTCTGCCGCTTCTTCCCCCTCAGCAGCTCTGTCTTGGAGCCGGCTGGCATTGGCTCTATCGAACATAGAGGAAATTTCTAGGAGCTTCTCACAGAAGCCACCCCCGTAGCCCCCCCACCATCAAAACCTTGCCACAATCCACATGGAGAGAATCATACTGCCAGTAGAGGAAATTATTATATAATGAGATATATAAGAATACCAATTCTTATCTAAATAAACTCACTGTATGCATGGAATCATCTGTTTTATAAAAACACTTTTCATGTCAGCAGATTATAGGTACTTCAGTTTGTGTGAAAGCCACTGAGCTCAAGCTGAAATCAGATACCTTTATAAGCCTGCACAAGACAAAAATGAAGACTAAATGATTTATTTGAAAAGCTAGGGGAATTTCAATTACTCTGAAATCTGTCCAGAACACTGTATGTTGCTATAGCTGCTCCTGCAGAAAATGCTACAGGAGTTTTGTGGCTCAAGGGTAGCTGGTGCCAGCACTGCACGAGTGCATTGTGGTGAATCGTGGGCTCTGACTCAGCAATGCAGTGATATAATGAAGAGCCCCTATCTCCACCCTGTGCAACCGGTGGGCACCCATCCTGATGCAGTAGCCTTAGTGTTCCTGTGATACACGTCTGTGATTGAAGCATATTACCAAATATTTTGTGGAAAAAAAATCAAGTTTTTTCCCCCACTTCTGTCCTGTTTAGGTTCTTATCCCAGGTTGCCCAGCCTGAAATACGAGTGCCTCATGCCATATCACTTATTTGTCAGCTGTGATGGTCCTCCCCTTCCTCAGGGAGGGAGAGCACATAGATTTTTTGTGGGAACAGAGGTTTTGTGCCCAGGCAGGTGAGGAGGAGCACACGTGTGGGTGGGGAGGAACGGCTGGATCTGAAGTGGTTCTGGCTCTGCGGGCCCCCAGTGACTGCTGCATGCCTGGCCAGGGGCAATGTTCACCACAACCTGCATCCAGGAGTTTGTGGCAGTAATGAGATGTTACTACCTAAAAATTGATTCCATTCAATGTTCTCCCAGTAACTAAAAACTTCACTGTACATCAGTGTCTTAGTAAAATACGGTGTACTACTATTTTTATCTGATTCAAGTTATAACATATAATTATAAAAAAATATTAGTAGTGTATATGTCTAAAATGTGAGTTCSCAGTTCATCCCAACAGCCATAAAGCATTGCAGTGTGGCTGTAAGAGCCCGTGCATGGCTTTGAGGATGAGCAKTAGTCTGACCTGCGTGGTGCAGCTGTGCTCCAGCCTTGCAAGGGGCAAAATGCAGAGTGCCAGGAAAAAACCAAAACAATCTCCAACTACATGTCTCTGAATATTTGGGGTCAGGGAGCATGTCTCCAGTGCCTGCCCTCTATTTTCACTAAAACAGATAAATTTTAGAGTAGGCGCTAACCTACGTAATTTGGGAAGCCTTGCCTGAAACTGTTCCTGAGAGATTAGCAGAGGGGGCTGGGTGTGGGCTGTGAAGACGTAATAATATATTTTACTTTTTTTTTTCACTTGTTAGCTATTTAGAGTCCAACCTCATTAAATCCATGCATTACAATTCAGTGGCCTTTGAATGAATGGATTAGTTCAGTTATTGTATTGCTTTCCCTGCATCCTGCAGCTGTGCAGTCTRAAGTTATCTTGTTTTCTCATTTATATGTGTTGTAAAGGAAGCTCTCTGGAGATGATGCAGTGTGCTGAACACGAAAGCCTCCGCTGCACTTGATTCCTGTGAACAATCATCATAACAACTCCTCAAAGCTGCAGCCTGGGCCACATTTCAGGGGGGTTGTATTAACTGTATGTTTCCCCTTTTTGCTGTTTCTCCTAGGGATCTCTGTGAAACACCTAGAAAGGTGGACAGCATCAAGGCAGCAGTATTAGTTTGTGAGGTTTGGGCTCATTTTTTTGGCCTGGGATGCCTGTGAATTACACCTCCCGGCAACAGCGTCAAAGCAGCTGCAGGTCCAGAAAAATGGTGTGAGGAATTGGAATTTGTGCTTTTTGTTGCTTTTATATAGGAAATGCTGGATTTTGGGTTCTTTGTAAACAGAAATCTCTCACGCTGAGCACAGCAGGCTTTGGAAAAAAATATCTAGAATATTTCAGGCCACTTCTGCTCAGTGGGCACTAGGAGGGCCGTGGTAATGTGTGCTGCATTTTAACAAAAACCTCCCATCTACTTTGACATAACATTTGAAAAGCCTTGCTGGATTTCATCTTCCCTGGTAAATAATGAAAGTTTGATTTGATTTTCAGGATGGACAGTTATTCAGACCAGTAGCTGGTAATGCTGTATTCAGCATGTCTATGAAACATCCTTGACTTCTCTGGAGGAGGGACTGAGGGGTGATAAATCTCATCCTTTAATGTCTGCAGCTGAGCTGCCCCTGGCMAGCCCTCCCCTGAGGGCTGGTAGAAAGAAAAGCCAGCAGCATTTCTAGGGTGCAAACTTTTCTAGGTACAAACTGTGCTGTAGGACCCCTCATCTCCCCCCTTTTCCCTCCTGCAGGCTTCATCTGCCACATCTCACTCTGTGTTTGTGTTTCAGATGAAGGGGGACCAYCCCAAGGCATTGTGGTGAGGGCAGGTCCTACCCAGCACTGCCGCAGCTCTCTGCAGGGGAAATACAGGGAACAGAGGCTTCCCCCTGGCAGATTGGTGTTGGGTGCAGGTAAAGAAGGTGAAATCTGCTTTCTRGTGTAGGCAGGATGGCCATCAGTTGGAGGAAAGCTCCACTGAAGCCATTTTAGGATTTCAGAAGCTGAGCAGTAAATGTAACAGAGTCAGTGGAGCCCTTTCCACCTGRTCACTGCATATTGTATGCTCCGACCTCCTAGGAGCCAGTTACATCTTTTGCTTTATCCAGAAGTTTCCTTTCATTTTAGTTCAAACCTCTCCTCTGATAAATCTGAGATAGCAACCCTCCCACTCAACTTTTTTCTTTCTGTAGAATTTTAATATGAATAATTTCATATCTAGAGAGCTAAGACTCTGTGCAAGTTCCCCTGTGAAATGAACAGCCTGCTCACAGCCCTGGGAAGCAGGGCAGCGAATGCGAGCAGGTGAATCTCTGTGGTTTGTTTGGAGGAAACTGGAGGCAGGAGGGATCTCAGAGATGATCCAGAAGGCTTGTTTTGGCTGCTGGTCTAAGGGAGCTTGGGGACAGCTCGTCTCCTCCAAAGAGCACCTGTGCGGACACTGTGGCCATGCACACTGCATGGTCGCAGRGAGGCTGAGCTCTCTGCAACCTCACAGCTGAGAAATTGGCACACTGTTGGTGCTGCCATGAGGGCAAGGATGAGCTGCCTTTCCTCCAAACCCAGCCTCTGTCCTCTGCTGCCCAGCTGCTGGGCACACAGTGTATTTGGTTTAGGCTGAGTGTTCACAGGTCCTGATCTATATTGCCTTGTAGGATTCATTCCTCTGTCCTATGGCTGATACCACTTTGCTCCTAAGATGAAATCTGTTGTCCTCCTGCCTCTTGCCAGCTACGGCTGCTTCCTGCAGCAGGAGGGACAGCCAAGAAGCTGTGTCCTGGGAAGGCACACTCGCTTTCCAGGAGTAAACCACAGCCTCAATCCAGATGTGCTTTTCTCCATTCTGTGTGTTTAATTTTCTGTTTGAAGTTGATGTTGCATCAAGGAAAAGCTGACAGGTAAAGGTACTTAAAGAGTTCCCAAAGGCAAGGTACGTAGATAGGCTGTAAAATTTATTAGGCTACTCCCTCCCTCTGTAGGTAATTAGTAAACTTCTCACTGAGATTATTTCCTATTAACAGATTTGAATAACTGTATAGTCCTTACACCGCTTTGGGTTTGGTACCTGATAGCCCGAAACCCACGTGTAGGTAAATGGGGAAAACAAATCACTCACCAGTGCTCATGGGCTATAACTCCAGGTCTAGCTATGTGTGGGCTGACTTAATGCCACTTTAAAGGGGAGCTTGTTTATGAGGAGCTGGATGATAGACCTGCAGGAGGGAATTAGACTCGATGTGTCCTGTATCTGTTAATTGAATCAGGCTGAGGTGCTTGCAGGGAGGGTGCATTTAGACCACATCAGGGCTTGGTTTGTGCCTGTACTGCCCTGGCTGAAAGCTGGAGCTGTGTCTGTAAAAATTCGAAGGCAAGTGATGAATCATCTTCCTCACTTGCAGCTGCTCCAGTGTCAGTGTCTGTTTAGCAGAGGTGCTTTCAGCCTGGTTTCTGCTCGGCGCTGCAGTGCAATCAGAGCAGGGCAAGCTGGGGGCGGCTGGGGGCTCTCCTAGGGCCCAGAAAAGCCGGCGGCAGGCCCGCTTGCGCGAGGTCGTGCACTCCCTGGGACGCAGAGCTGTCAGCCCCCATTTCTGGTTATGCTGGCAGACTTGCTCTGTGCTAGCACATTAACTCCTGTAGAAATTGTTCTCTCCCAGGGTAGAGAGACCATCCATTTCTCCCGAAATGGTTTCTTTGCAATTAGCTCCAAAGAGAAGGGCCCTTAGTGCAGAGATAAAACACCAGTGGGATGACCAAGATGTTTGCTATTTTCCTCTGAAAGTCCTTTGTTTTCAGGAAAGATGTGGCTGTCATCTCATAACTGAGTTCTGGAAAATTATCTGCATCATTAAATGGAGGTTGTAGTAAGACAGGTTTTTTGATTTTAAAATCTAAGAACATTTAAGCATGTTTGGGCCATTTATAAATTGTTGTAAAATACAAATCTTTGGGAAAAGGCTTAATGCAGCAGTCATTAATAGCAGCATTAGGTCCATGCACAAAAATCCATTATTGCAGCAGTAGCTTTCTGGTTTAATTTTGGCATTCTCTCTTACGATTATTTTTGTTTTATTTTTAACCAGGAGCGCTAACCTTGGTATTCACAGATGTAAGTAGTGTTATATAGGACTGGGAGAGACCTCTGGAGAGTCTTCAGTCCAACTCTAAGACAAGACCAAGTTCATCTACTTCACCCCCTGAAAAAAACTCTTCTTAGAGCCTTCCACAAAGATTCCCCCAACCTCCAAAGAAAGAAATTGAGTGTCAGGCCCCAGACCATGTTTATTATTCCCACTGAGGCCTTACCAACATCGAAGAGAAAGGAATAATTGCCTGCCTTATTAATGCAGCCCATTAAATCTGCCTCCTGTTCATCAGCATTGCTTTGCAAACTCCTGTTCAATTCAAGATGACTCCTAATGCTTTTCTACATATTGCTGCCTGACTAGTTATCACTGACGTCGTACTGCGTATTTGACTTTGCCTTCCTCGGTGTAGGGATTTGCATATCATAAAACATTTTGAATCACGTCAGACAGGAAAGATATATATCAGAAGGAAATACTGCTTTGAAAGTCAATGTAGTTTTTAATGTACAGTCAGTTACTCTGTGATAGCTGCTCCAATAACAGTGGAGAGATTTAATTTCCATTTGGTAGGCGTTATGTATTTTGTTTCTAACAAATATTAAAAAATGCAGTAGATACTCTTCAGTTAACCAGGAAGCTACYGATTTCCTGTTGTCCCCAGTGCACATCTGAAGGTGAATATATTTATATTCCAGACCATAGGAAATTTTGTGCATTCATTGGTAGAGTAATTTGGGGKTTTGTGGCATACAGGAAAAGTCTGTGAGACAGGATATATGCTGGTTAGCAGTGTTTTCTCATTGACTGCAATTAGCTAAAGTAGTTTTCTGTACCTGTTCTGACATAATCTTCCAATTATATAAAAACTTGAGCCCAGTGATATGTTCAGCTTTGTGATACCAACCTGGGGGGAGAAATTGTGCTAGCATGTAGTACTATCTTAAATGTGGTTAAAAGAAATTTTCAATACTTGAAGAAGCTATGTGAGATAGCTTAGGACTTGCTTGAATTTCTTGATATGTGATCTCCATGTATGGAGCTTTTGTTCTGTTTACGGGTGTAAAAACACCCTGGGTATGTGCAGATAGGGGTGTTAACCTCAGCTTCAGACAGCTGCAGTGATTCTAAATAGGAACAGGATGGGTCACAATAATTTATCAACAGACTTGTTTTCAGTCTCCTATTCTAGGCTGAAGAACTCCTTTGTGCAACAAGCATAATAACCAGCGAGCAGATGACTTTGACTCTCTCGCTATCAGGGGCACATGAATAAGACCTGATGAAAATAGCAGGGAGACAAAGAGCGATAGCTACTTCATGCTGCTAGCAAAGATAGTCCTTTCTAACACTCCATACATCTGTAACGGTCYCCATCTACAACACACTGGACAGGGCCAACAACTGTAAACAACATTATCAGAAGACAGTGTGGGCTGTATGCATGTTTATTCCAGATAAATTAACACAGGCCTGTTCTTCACTGGAGCAGAGAAAATAAAGCAATTCTTTGTCACTCTGCAAAAACCTGATTTGAAAAGTGCAGTTTTAACCAAGAATGTTTGGAAATTGAATGTTAGTGGTGATGAGAGGCTGATCTCCTGCTGTCCTATCTTTCACTGTCATTCTTCTTGTGGCCTAGAAAAAGGGAAAGYATCTAAATATGCTGCTCATGAGAAATGCAAAGGAATGTAGAGASATGTAGATCCAGTCCAAGTTTTTGATTATGGTGTCTTCATAGCCTCTAACAGAGATGTTTAATTCCCTGAAATGACATTTGCTCTTTTGCTCAAAAAAAAAGATGCTCTTTTACCAATGCTTAAAACCTACATCCAATAGTAAGACAAATAGATGGAACAAATCCCTCCCTACCAAAATAAAACATCTTTAAAATGCCATGTTTGGTCTCATAGCAAAAATTCAGCTGAATGCACCAAAATAAATGGGATGTTTGCCTGATAGGTCTCACTAGCTGCTAGTAGGACTAGACACAAAACACCTGGTATAAATTATAAAACTTAGGTGCAAAAATAGTTCAATTTTACAAAATACAGCTGTGATAGATGTGCAGTGCAATAATAGCCTATGCAATGTTAGCCTTAAAGAAAATCTTCACTGTATTACCATGAAAATCATTTCCCCACTTCTACAAATCTTGTTTTTAGTTTTTTCCATAGTTTTATCTCTGCAATTCCCAAATAAACAATGATATATAATGAGGAGACATACTGGGAAAAGAAAGCCTGAAGAAGGTAGTGTTAAGGTTTGATGCTTTTAAAACACCCCCTCCCAGCCTTGACTGGCATGGTTTGGGTACATTCCTCACAGGTGCCACGTGAGTCGCTTTAGGAGTAAATCCTGAGACCTGCAGCTTGTGCTCCTCTGCACGCCCACTCCACACCCATCACACAGTCAGAAACACTGAAAAGCATTATTTAAGGTATTTTGAAAGCTATGGCTCTTATACGCCCTTATACAAATAAGTTCTAAAAGTTAACCTGGAAAAATGTATGGTGCCCTCATCGCTCGTCTAGAGGTCGTGAAACTGGATCAGGTATGAGGTAATGACTGAGATATGGAGAGTATCATATGGGACACAACCAGAAGGACTTTATTTGTTCAACCTAGGAAAGAGCGAGAGGATCTGTGATAATTTTCAATTAGATGAATCGGAAAGAAACATYATGGAAAACTATTTTAGTTCAAATAAAAAGCTGTCATGAGGAAAATTAGGTATTAAGTAGTCACAAATCTAAAATGGAAATAAAATCACAATTTCTAACCTTCACCAAAAGAAATTAGGTTGGGTAAATAATGAGTTTTAAATGAAGGGTTTATCAGCTGTGGAACAAAGGGCATAATGGGAAAAAACTCGATGGCTATTCTTTGTTTAGGAAAACTTGAAGACTCTTTTTTTCTTTTAAAGGCTGGTAGGTGCAGCAGTTCTTGTGTGTTTGAAAAACATTCATTGCTTATTGAAGAACCTTTTGTGCTCAAGGGACCAATCTACTTAACATTAATAGGTCTGCAGCGGTACAGCCTTTGGTTGTGTCACAGTTCACACTGAATAACAACCCTGCCACTCTGAAATATCTGGGAAAACTTCCACTGGCTGTACTTACAGTAGCCCTTCGCTGTGAATTAGGCAACAGAGCATCCATCCCTGTCGACTTTGCAGCCCCAGCTGCGTTTCACAAAGTGCTCAGAGAAGGCAAATGTGCAAGGACTGCTGCGATTGTGCCCACAACCTGGCAAACAATTCATAGTAAACAATCCATTAGGCTTTTTTTTTCCCTGTTTATTGTGATTTATCTGTGAACAGATGGTTATAATGAATTAATTCAGCTTTCAGAATTACTTCATAAATGCTTTTATACCAAAAAATTCCAGTCTGAAGCATTTGCTTTGACTTTGTCTTGACTGTTCATCCCAATGAGATGAGCCCCCTCTCTGCTTTCTGGTTAGGAAGGCTAGAGGACTAGGAAGCGATGCTGCAATTTATAGCCCAAAGGTAGAAGAGCCTAATGTCAAAAGCATCATGGTCCCCATTTCCAGCTTTTTGGGAAAGAGAGTCCTATAGCAAGTTGGGCTGAAGCATGGCCAAAGCCTCGGTGTAAAGGCTGGTTATGCAGRTTGAAAAGCAGTGGTAGTTATGCTAAAATCAACCGAAAAAATCAGCTACACAAGCAAGCATATGCTATAGTTATCTTCTGATATTGTCTTTACACTACTGTAACTTTTAACTTCATTTCATTCAATTAATATATATTACTGTTGTTTCTAGCAAATATTTCAGAACTGAACTTCATTAATTTTAAGTATGATTTTATTATTCTTACTTCAAGTTCTTTTGTGTATTTTGAATAGATACTCTGGAAGTAAGTATTCAAAGTAAACCTCTCAAATGATTATTGTCAGGTTGCCAGGGACCACACTACTAATTACTTTTCTTTTGCTATCAAAGATGTATCTGAAAATTGAGCAGTGCATTTACAGATGGTTTGGTTGGKTTTTTTTCCCCCACCCTATAACTAAAGGAAAATACACCATAATTTGTGAAAGACGATTAGCGTGCAGGAAATCACCTTTCCCTGTGCTAGTAGAGTATTCAGAACAATTATGCACCTGAGCACTACTATAGCAGGCATGAGTAGCAATGGTGCGATAAGTAGCCTATTGAAATGACGGTCGACGCCATATGAATAATTTCCTTCTCATTTGTTGCCAGTCACTGCAGGACTGGAGATGCAGGAACTTCTTTGTAAAGGCAGCTCCTCCAGCAAGCTTTCTTGGATGCCAGGCTTGGAGAACAGGATTTGGCTGCAGCGAGTGTCAGGCAGTGGCTGCCCCGCAGCCCCCGGCACCGCTGTGCAGCCAGSCCTTGCAGCTGCCCCCCCTCAGGTGATTTTCTGTCTCGGATGTTTTGGTTGCACGAGTGCCTGTACGGGAAGTACTTCTGAATGTGATCTTGGGTCAGCCTGCTTCTGCCTCGGCTTCTGTGTTTGTGTGTATAACAAACGCTGTTGTGGATGGAAGAAAAATAATGTGTGATTTCATGAGGAAGATGCTGGCCTCTGGGAACAGTTTGCTGACAGTTTGATTTGTAAAAGCAAGAAAAAAGATTGGGGTAGCTTGGTGTAAATCACATTAAGTAAGCCTAGTTTACATCCACCTTGCCTAGACAAAGATGAAGACCTTTTTCTGTGCAGCTCTGCACATCTCAATGCCATCCCGTGCTCAGTGCAGTCCCCCGAGGGCTGCTCTGTCTCATGCCACTGTGCTGAGCTCTTGGAAATCGCCAGGGTCTCGCCAGTGCTGGGAGCAGCCTCGCAGCTGTGTGCTGTGCCAGCAGCACTGCCTGGTGCAAGTGCAGCTACACCAGCCTAGCGGCTGCTTGTCTTGCCGTGGGCATGCTCCTAAAAGGTAGGCTGGTGAAAACGCAGTTATAACTCTACAGTGCACTAAGATCTTCTGCTTTTTTCACTATGTGAGTTGGGTATCGTGCTTCTTACCACCGCAGTTAGGCTGGCAGAGGTAGGAATGGGAGCAGGAACTCTCAAAGTAGTGGGATTAAGAGATAGTCCCTCTGTCTGTGYTTGGTCCTGGTGGAGTCTCAGCACAACATTTGACTTGCATCTTGTAATAGCAAGTGCAGTGTTTGGGAAGACCTAGGGGGAAAAAATGTTTTGTGCATTGTTATGTTCCTGATTTGTATAAAAACTATTGGGAGATAAGAGCCAAGCTGTAAAGAGAGCCTGACTCTCCCCAGTGGTTAGGCTGGTCTCAGAAGAACTGGGAGATCTTGCTCCAGCTGCTGCTTGACATCTTAGCTTAGCAGGACATCTTGACATCCAGGGCTTAGCAGGACCCTGGCTGCAGTTGCCCAGCCCCACACGCTCTCTCTGCTGAATAACTGCCCGGTGCAATGGGGCATCCCCTGTACTCACCCTGAAATACCAGATAACCTCCTGGTCATCAGAGCGTGCACAGCAGATGCAAGAGACTGAGGCCATGGATCCTGGGAAGCCTCTGGATTGCTGTTCATCTGAAATAGATATATTTTCTTTTGGGATCCGGTGCTTATCTATTGATTACAGCTCACAAGCACGTACTTTCTTTGCCATAATGAAGCTTCGGATGCATGCTGTTTGATTTAAGGTTTGAAAAAAAGCAATTGGCTCTGAAGCCTAAACCCATATTTCCGCAGAAATGAAGCACCTTTCCCACTGGAGCTCTTCAAAAGGGCCTAATGGCATCATTTCCCCAAAGTTACACCACATTAACTTTGTATGTTTTTTCCAGAAATGAGGGGAAATTATGTGAACATCTAATGCAATTAATTGATATAAATACGCCTTGTGGCAATAAAGAAAACCAAATAATGTTCTTCCTTAATGTAATGAATCAGTTAAGAAATTGTAAAGCTATAAATGTATCAGACTTTGAATTTAACAGCACACACTGGAAAAAATGATGCTGTTAGAGTCACAGTTCTAGAAATGTTGCATTTCTCYGAGATAGCAACAGAAAAAGAAAAAACTCAACTATAAATAGAATAAACTGAATATCAACGTGTTTAGTGCCTGATAATTAAGAAATCAATAACAATACTATATGATATGCCAGGCTCAGCTGCTTTTGACATTTCTAGGACCTGAACCTCCAGAATTCTATGTAAACACAGGATTTTATTYATATGAGCATTATCATTGTTGTCAGGGAGACAGTCACTCGTCTACCGTTGCCACACCAGAGCATTTTAATCATCCCTTCTCCAGTCAAAATTCCTGCTTTTAAAATAGCAGACAAAGGTTCCTTTCCTCACTTGCTTTGCATCTAGATATTGCAGTTAGGCAAGTCCTGCATCAGGTCATGTGTAATGAAGGGAAAAAGTCATTCTCAGAGAGCAAAGAGGCACCTATTATTAGCGTTCCCAAGACACACTGTTGTAAGACAAAAAAAATTGATTTTTTTCATTCTTAATGTGTTCTGTGCCAATGCCTGCTATTTTTGCTGTTAGCTTTTCACATTTGCTTGACTATTTTATTTGTTAAATTTTTTTATTAAAGCAACAACCATCTCTCACCAAAAAAAGAAAAAAAACAAAGCAGACCAATAGGAAGACTTTTTAGTCTCTTGTCATTGAATTCCATAGAAACTGCCAAAGACCAGAATGTCACAGAATTGTGGGAACCCTGACTGCTGCTCATGTGGTTTTAGTATTGCTGAATAATTTATATTTTGAGGGAAAATGTGCAGTCTTTGTCACCTTTTATTTCTGTCTTCTCTATAAATTTAAATTTCTCAATGAGACAGTATGGAACTGCCATAAACACAATAGGGATTGTGCAATAATTTCAACCCCCCATAATTTAAAATTTGTGTCTGTCAATGCAGAATAATTGCTTCTCCAAAAACTAGCAGGATTCACCTGCAAGTTCAGCCTCTTAACCCAATCGCTGACTCTCAAGGGCATGTGGGCTGTGATACAGGCTTTGCGTAATTCAGGGGTAAAATGCACCAAAAAATATTCCAAAGCAGTTGGATTCGCATGTTCCCTTGCACTGTGTTAATGCTACAACCACGGTATATCACAAAACTGCGCTGAGCCATCAGGTGACATCTCACCCAGGTTTGCGTGCATGTTCCTGGGCCAGGCTGGCTGGTTTCAGCAGGCTGAGTGGGGATGCGACCACCCTGCACGGGCCAGGACGAGGATGTCCTAGTGAGAATTGTGTTAAGAAAAGACGGATGAGAGATGGTCTCTGTGTATTGATTGTCATACCTTAACTCCCGCTAACCCACAAAGGAGACRTGAATCTTTTTTGTAAGTCTAATAAATAAATAATGGGCTCCTGGTGAATGGAAATGGGAAATTCAGAGTTTATGTTGGGTTTTGCAGCTTGTTCTGGTGGCTCTTGGCAAGGCAGATAGATCCTGTCTCCTACCTCTGTCTGTAAAGACCATTTATTACTTGTCTTGTGGGCACGTTACAGGATTGTTTAGCTAATACTTGTGAAATGCTTTGAATGGGAAATGTGTTGGACAAGAGCTTGTTTCTTTCTAAACTCTGCCTTCTGATGTAACTATAAGCAGGTATTGGAGTGTTTTTTCAGAGCTACGCAGTTACAAAAGCTAGTTTGTGAAGCAGCATTTTACAGTTTGTTTGGTTGCTTTTTTTTTTTCCTTTTCTGCTCCAAGTTATTTGAAGAATTTCTCCAGGGAGAGGGCAAATCAGGGAGAATTGAGAGTCTCACAGGAAAAGCTTACCAAAACATTAAGGAAACTGGGCTAAACCTTGGTATCTATGTCAATATTTCCTTTTAACATTGTATTGGAAAGAAGGAATTCCAAGGATAAGTTATTTAATTTTTCTTTCAGAGGTGAATCTATAGGAAAACGGTTTACTGCTAGCAATAACTATAAATTGTATGATGTAAACTCACATACAGATTTGCTCTGTAGAACATACCAAAGAGAGAGAAACTTGGCTGAAATACTAAGCTGGATCTCGGGGAGCTTCTGGCTGCACTGTGGATCTTGCCCTCTGCAATGCGCAAGTTCACTGAGATCAGTTCTCCATATAAAACAATCCTTTTTCCTTGTGTCCATTGTGTTTCTCAGACTGTAAGATTTTTGTGATGGAGACTCCCTTTTTTCCTGTTTGGGTTTTAACAAAATAATCTTGCTGCCCAATAATAAGTGCTCATCTCTGCTCACCTACCTACGATGTGACAAATCGATGCTGCAACTAATACCTGGTCATCGTTATAATCTGAACAAGTATATTAAAGGATTCACAGCAGATGAAACTTTTTTCCCTAGACAGTAGACTTCCTTTAAAATTAGGGTCAGAAAAAAACATTTGCACATAACCAAAGCTGTCTCCAGGTTTAGTTTGGATTTGATGATCAGATTCTTTGGGAAAACATATGTAAGTAGGGGTGGGGACTGAGACTATACAAATAAAATTAATTTTTATCATTCTGCTAGGGAAGCATTTAAATAAAAGGCAAGGAAAGATCTGATAAGGAATGAAAGCTTAATGTTCCATTTCAGGTGGAACAAAACATTTCAAATTACCTGACCAGGCAAACATCAAAACTGAAAGAAAAATTTTCACTCTAGTCTCCTTCTTATTCTTCTATGTTAGCTTCTTCTAGAAGTAAAATTTTCTTCCTGTGGCACTCTGGCATAACTTTTGCACAGTATCCATTTTGATTAGCACCTCTGGGCAAACTTGTGCCCAGGTTCCAGGAGTAATTTATTGCTCAAGCAACAAGAGAAACGCATGCTGTTTGCAAACTGCACAGCTTTAGTTATCCTAAGTGTAAATCATGTCTTTGTAAGGCAAAACTTTCACAATATGGTTTTGAAACTAATAATATATTCAACAAAATGTCTTCCCAAGTGCATGCAGTGGCATATGTCTTTGTAGATTTAATATTAACTGAGCCTACTTTCAATAAAAAGCCACCAGAATTTTCCAAGCCAGTGGGGACCCATGTATTGTATAAAAGTGTAGAATGTCAATAAAATAAACTTGGCAGGATCATTAATTTCCATTCCAGTATAAAATCCAGTTTTGCTGATTATGGAGGTCAATAAGGAATTCTGAAGTCTTCAAACAACCCATTTTTTTTTTTCTTGGCTGTTTCTTCAGAGTTGATAAGACTGGCAGACTGGGAAAGCAATGTTACCTGTACCTCAAGATGTAACCATATTTTACAGTGCAGCCTAAGCTGTTAGTTATGTTGTATCTTATAAGGCTACATTATCCTCCTAATTACACTGGCATCTTAAAGTTATGTTGTATCTTATAAGGCTACATTATCCTCCTAATCACACTGGCATAAATAGTTGTAGCTTAACTGAATTAAGTTGAATTGAATAATTGCTGTGAGAAGAAAGTTGATCTCATTGAATTCACAGTCCAAATTAATGTTCTAAAAACAAAACCAGTACACTCAGAAGCTATGCAAAGTGCTGAATGTTGTGACTTCCTGTAGAAGTTCAAGAGTTGCATTACGTTGGTGACAAATCCTCATTTGGTGCACATTAATAACCTGATAATTCAACTGTGCGTTTTTGTGTGAAGTTCCATAAGCAATAGAGATGTATAAAGTTTAGAAATTAGATGAATTTGTTCATCTAGCAACAGAATCCAGTTCCCTTAATTCTTCTGAGAAGCACATTAGCCTATGCACTGCTGCAAGGGCTTCTTTTGGGAGTGCTTAAGGCATAAGGTGTGCAGCTGGGACCTGATCCTTCGRGTGAGCCAGCTTTGGATACGGACCAGTCTGTTGCTTTCAGGGAGACTTCTTGGAGTAAAGCACTTCTCAGTGAAAGCCAACACGGCATGGTGACAATCACACAGCAAAAACAATGCACAAAATTGTATTATCAGTCAAATGGAAAAGGACTAGCAGGCAAATCTGTAAGCTGCAGCTATAATCTTTCATTTGAAGTGCTTTAAAAATACTAGTCCAGACTCGCAGCCTCCTTGAGGAGTGAGGAAATATAATCATGTCAGAGACAGCTGCTGCTTGTTTAGGATCATATACTTAGTGGCAAAGTGGGGACTAGGAGCTGGAAACCCCAAGAACCTGAAAGGCTTGAGGATATTCCTGGTAAAATAGCAGTTAGTCCTCAGAAGTGTTTGATTCTTGGTGATTATGAGACATTTTGCCTTGCAGTTCAGTTTCCTAACTCGAGGAGTCCTGTTAAGATAGAAATACCACAAAGGATTATTATGCATAAAAATTATTGAGGGGGAAAAGTTTACTTAACTGATATTTTACTAATCTAAAAAAAAAAWAAATAAAATTTCCAATGCCATAGAGACACCTGAATGACTTTTTAATGTTCCCTTGAGGAGTCTTAAGGCAATTTTCAAAGATGAATACAGTATGACCAAACTTTACCCTTACTGAGGACTCGTTAGCCCCTCCCTAACAGGTTCACCTGAAACACTAAGAAGAGCCAGCGAGCTGGTAAGCCGCTGAAGCTAGCTGGTGTGCTATCACAGCTTTTTATGGACGCGCCCCTAAAGAAAGCTTATCAATAGACATGTGTTCGCTTCTCAGCTGTTCTGCAGAGGCAACAGTAACCAGGACTCCTACCACATGGCTGTTGCAAGTCCTTTCTTGGCCTATATGTACTATGCATGTAATCAACTGCCATTCAAGTTTGCTCATATGATGTCCCCTGCGGAAACAAACAGATAAATTATTTACTGGCAAGGCAAGATGATACTGAATACTATGGCAGCTAAATATTGTAGTAACACTAAGTTCCTGTGAACAGGACATAACTTATTCATAGTCAAGAAGTGCAAGAACTCTTTCACAAGCTAGATTTTTGTCAGTCATGATGATTTTCCATGTGTTCTGTACTATAGGAAGTCCTCTTTAAAAAGAGGACAGTAAATTATTTACCGTGCAGGGAGGATGATACTAAATGGTACAGCAGATAAACCATGTAGCTACAGTGGATTCGCATGAGCATGATGTGATGCTCATGAACCATTTATTTAGCCTGACTTCCATGCTACGCTGGTGATCACTGGCAGCCCACGTATGCTCTTCAGCTGTGAAACAGAGCTGTCTTCTGGAGAGCAGGCATAGGTTAGCCCTTTGAAATCTGCGGCACCTTCACATCTGTTCAATAATCAAGTTATTCTTGCTGTAAATCTACATGAGGTATCTAAGTCATTATTATGTCTCTAGATAGTGCTCTGCCTTTTTAATTTGCTGTCATCTGGGGCCAGACCCTGCCTCTGGTGGGCAGAGACTTAATCATCTCTCTGCAAGGTGATATATGTGCTGCTGAGTGATGGCTGCAGGACATGGCGCTCTCAAGGGTTGTTTTGAGGTGGAATTGCACCCTGCAGCTCATGTACATCACAGTCTGTACACGGTATAGTCTGCCATAGACACTCATATAATGTGACATATCATTAACCAGAATTCCTCTTTAAAAAGGGAGAGAGAAGAGAAAAATACCAGCAAAGATAGCAGATGGCATCTTGAATACTGAAGTTGGTGGACTCAAGTGCTCATTCACTATAATGGCAGAATATTCATTTTGAACACCAAACTCTCTTTGGAGAGCTAGAAGGGCTTGTTGTCATAAAAAAGGATTCTCCTTCATTTTATATAGAAACGTTTTGAGGTTTCTGTGATGATTATTGTGGTTCCTGCACCCTATTCTAAGGGCATCTGGCACCTGGTTCAAGAAGGAAACCTTCCCTGCTGCAACACTTAAGCCTGTGCTTTTGTCCCTTAGTAGAGGAAGAATATGAAATATCAGTGGTCACAAAATTTTTAAGGAATAAACAAGGAGGAAAATTCACTTTCCACTTCCTCATGCCTGTCCTTAGAGTTCTTCAGATGCTTGTGTCTGTCTTAAGGACTTCTGCATCTCCTGCCTCCAACCTGTAGTGCAGTCATACTCATTTTCTCGGGAGGGGGTGGGGTGGAGGGGGTGGGATTGGGGGTGGGGGTGGTGAGAGCTCCTGTCTCTCATGCACAGATGCAAGTGGTGGCACAGCAAAGCTGAGTGACCTGCCCTGAGCAGCACAGCTTGTGACTATCTCTGGTGACTGGACAAACCTCCTTTCCTTCTGCAGTGCTGCTGAGGAAAGGGACTTGTCATCCTCTTTGTAATTTAACATAGATATAGCAGCACAAGAACCAGTGTGAATGCAAATTGGAGAATATTTACCTTCAGAGAGTTAAAATCTGCTTGTCCGATTCATTCATGTAAGCCTATATATAAATGTGTTTATTGAAGATAAATTAGCTATCGTAGATAATTTATTCTGCATACTTCTTATTAGCTATGTTAATTCCCTTAACTCATCCCACCACATTTCTCCTCTTTGCCTCAACTCTGTTTTGATCCTCTCAGCACTGGTTTGAATAAGTTTTACAGCATGACTGCTGTGTTAAAATACTTTCCAGAAACAGCCCTATGCTTACTCTTGCTTGTGTAGAATTTCTCTCTTACAGCATGGAGGTTTTCTGTTTTGTTTTTACTTTATGGACCCTCTTGCAAACATAGTGTTTTTTTGGTTTTGCCTTATTGCGCCTTATAATTTCTGGAAGCAGATGTATTTGCTTGCTTGTCACCTACTTTTACACAATAAAACTGCCCCTTGAGTAAAGCCTACACTGAAGCCCTGAGCCCAGCCCTGTGTCTAGAGGGACTGTGCAGTCCTTTCTTGGATGCAGAAGGAAGACCTGTGTCCTGCTGAATGTTTATAAGGGATGATGCCATTTCAARTAGAATAGGAGACTATGTAAAACAATGTTTGTTGAAGTCATTTAGTAAGAAGCGCTAAGAAAACACTCCACACCACGCAGTACACTTAGGGAAATACCATTCCTTTTCCTGCTTTGGAAGTTGTACAGTTTTTTGTTGTTGTACAACTGTACAAAAAGTTGTACAATTTTGCAAATGCATTTGTTGTTCAGTTTTTGAATGAATGCCTTGTGCAAGCAGATTTTCCCAGCAGATTTCTGAGGAACTATATGCTGCTCATTCACCTTTAGGTGCTCCTGCATCTCAGTTGTGGAATGCCATCCCAGGTTGTGTCCAGGCATGGTTTGCAGAGTGACTCTGAACCTGGGAGCTCTGTCTACCTTCCTATGGGACTGAAAACTCCATTTTGAATGTGAGGCTGCTCCTTGCCTCCCATTTCTCAGGGAACTGACTAAATACTTGCAGTATGGAGTTGTTGGCTAAATGCTATACTGTCAAAATCTAATTGCTGTAACCAGTGAGAGCGAAACTGTGGCTCTCCCTGCAGATGACAGGCTGCTGGGGAGGAGGTCACCCTGGCAACGCTGCTTGCAGGTACCTGCTGAGGACAGCTGATGAGAGCTCATCAGGGAGCTCTTGCAGAGCAGCAGTGGGTTTTTGCAAAAGCAGCTGTGGCTTTTGCTCTCTCAGGCTATTTCCAGCAGCTCAGTGAGAAACTCAGAGAGGCAAAGGAAATCCTGCTTAAGACTGTCAGACCCTCAGGGACTAGGAAAGGAAAGGAGAGTTAGTGATAACCATTGCTTTTCCACAGAGTGTTGTTTCTGTGATGACCTGTCACTTTACTCCTTCGGTAAAAACAGTGGCATAGTCAAAATGCCATGAAAAGTATTTTAGTTCACAGCTATTACAAATTTTCTGCAGATTTAGCTGGAAACCAAAATCATCCTCCAGTGGGAAGAGGGTGTTAAAGCATAGTGGGAGTCTGAGTCTCAGCTGGGATGCAGCAGCCCAGTACCTCACAGTAGTTTGGTGAGTGGCCAACATGAAATGCTCAGCCAGTGCCACCATAGCAGCACGTGCAAGTCTCCTGGGCTTTCTGTTCAATACCTGGACAGTCTGACCTTTATGAACTGTAGTTCAGAATTTTATAACCGTATTTCAGAATTTTTGTTTTGCTTTTCTGCCTTTTTTTATAGCCACATAGATGTTTGTCTCACATTTTTGCAAGTAGGGCATGAGGTTTCTGATGTCCTCTGCATGGGAAAAGAGGACTATTTCATAGCCATCAACCATACAACAAACTTTTCCAATCAGGTAAATTTTGGTCAGAGTTTGACCCTTCTGTAGTGCAAAGCTGTTAACCATGATCATCCCCYCAAGGACATTAGACAGTCTTTCAGCCAAGACGAGCTTTGAGCTATTTCTCTAGAAACAGAGTTAAACCAATGCAGACCCTCAGCATCAGAGTGGGGCATCTGCATAGCTGCCATTTCAAAAGCACCTTCAGCTTCAGAGCAGAGACCACAGGTGGCCCTGTGGGACACTTCAAGGAAAACCCACGCTCTGGAGCAGAGCCCTTCTCCTCCTTCAGATCTTCTTTGTCGGGGGAATCTGTGACTCCTTCAAGTCTGCTTTTACAAAAAGAATGCAATTAGGAAAAGCTGGTTGGGGAGTCAATTCATATTGGCAAAATATTCCCATGTRAAAAAAAAACAACCCAAGAAAACAAACAGAAACAATCAGTCCTCTGCCTGTCAGATGCATGATCCATCTGCTGCCTGAGTGAGCCGGTCAGGTGAGGAGAAGACAGGGCTGGAGATAAATTTCACAGGTACAGTGTCGCCCATGCTTAGCTGGCAGATGCAGGTGGGCATCTCTTGCCATTTGCCTGTTCTGAAAATGTCTGTACGAGATCTAAAATCTCTTGCTGTGTTTAATTTACAGAACTCTCTGATAATACTACCCCCAAATGGTTGTAATGGAATTACTTAAGCTTCAGTTTCTCAGGTTGTTATCTGTCTGTAGAAATGCAGCTTGAGAGATAATTTTCCAAAACTTGAGACAAAACCTACTGGCTTGATTCTAACATGTATTTCTAAGCAAAATGAGTGGTATTTACAGCTCTGATATACCTAGTCCTTCATTTAAACACCCTCAGACATGAACTTTGATGTGGAGATTATGAATGACAAGTGCCATATTTTAATGAGTTTGCAAGGTAGAACTAAGGAACATTTGGGTAAACTGGAAGTTATTGCATGCATAAAAAGCATGAGCAGATGAATCAAAAAGGATTTTTTAAAATAAGATCAAAACCAACATATGCCAGAGGCTTTCTGACTTCACTGAGGAAATACATTTTCATCAAGTAGTGATTTGCCACTCTTCATAAAAGGCTAGGCCTTTACTCTAATTTTAATCAGATCTGCAGCAGCAAAATATTTGCCACGTCAATGTTTAGAAAGGGTGTAGTCCAGTAGTTAAACACTACACAGGAACATACTATTGGTGAAACCTTTATAATCATTTATCAGAAAGTTTACAATAGCATAGCTTTTGGTAGTTGAATATTTATCTAGACAAGGGTAGGCACAGACCCCAGCAGAATAAGTCTCTTCTGTCATGATAAGAAAGAAAATAAATCTGATATGTGCTTTGATTCATGGGCAGATCGGGCAAGTTCCAAAGCAGGCACAAAGCACTGCAACAATTTAAATTGAGAGCATCACTTGGCAGGCTCCAGTTTTCACAAACAACACCAGCTAGTGAGTTAGAGCAATTAGTAGCTATGCGAGGATGTCCTCATCTTTAATGAATCTCTGATAACTGCTACTTCTCCACAAGATCTCATTAAAGCCTTGCGGATTTGGAGCTAGGACCGGCTGGTCACACCCCACTAAAACAAGTTGTCCTTCACAGACAGAGTTAACAAAACAGAGCAGGGGGGTACCACCAACCCGCTGCAGAGAACTCCTAAAAGGCAATATAAAAGGACAAAAAAGCAGTGATGTTTGGGGGCAAGGCATTTACCAAAACATTGTCAAGAGATGTGCAAAAACTGTTTTCTTTCCCTTGCGGGTGCAGTACAAATTTATCTGTGTTACTAGCACAGCTTTTTTTTTACTCTAGTGTAATAGGAGGCCTTTGCAGACAGTGCTTTTCTGCTGTCCATCAGGAACCAGCCTGAGAGCAGGAGTTTGTTCCTGTTCCTTGCAATCAGTGCTGGTTTGTCATGCCTGAAGCTCGTGAAAGGAAATCAGCCTTTTCTGGTTATGGTAATTCTTCAGACAGCATGAGGGCTGGAGGAGGTGGGGATTCAGGACACCCTGCCTAAAGTTTGTCATGTCAGTTGAAAGCGTCCAGTTCAATTTGAAAAACCAAGGGTGAAAAATTTCTGCAACAGCCAAAAGTAACAACGGGCCTTGAAAATAACCCATGTAGCTTGTTGTTTCAGTGAGTGACTGTAGGCCATAAAGAAGAGTGATATTTCAACCAGTCACTGACTTCAAAAAAGAAATACGCTTTGAGCAGTGCCAATTACAGCACAGAAATTTCATCTCAGGTTTTTGAACAGAGCATATATTAAAAGGAAAAAATAACACATGTATTTCACCCTATGTCTTCTCTCTGGCCAATACATAAATAAGGTTTGGAAAACTGGGTTTAAAAATTGGACCAGTTGTCTGTTTGCTCCAGCACATGTATTTTGCTAAACCTTATTTCTCAGCCCTTCCGATTTGTTACTTTGGCACGAGTGCTTCACATTCTTATTCTACCTTTCTGTTCTGAATTGTGGTTTCCCAGCACAGCAGAGTGAAAAATACACAAAAACCTCTTTGCTGAAGCTTTCTGTGACATATGCAAGTAGAAAACTTGATTTACTTGACCAGGCATGCAGTTGTTTGTCGATGTCCTTTCCTCATGATTCCTGGTGTGGGGCAAAGTGCTGATACAGTGTTTTCTCCCCCGATGTCTAGGATACTTCCTATGGTATTCCCATGGCTTCTTTCTTCGCCAATGTACTTTGTTTACACACATTTTAAGTAATATAATTTTAATTCTCGCTTGCTTCCTTTGGCAGTGTTTGCTTTAAACCTTCTCCTGCAGGCAGCATCATAAATCTTGCATAAGGTGCCTATACCTTCCTTGTCATGGCTTTTAATGAGTTCAGCAAGTCTGCAGTCACAGTCACTGGTCTCGTCGTGTTCGCTCACTGCTTTTTCTGCTTCAGTGCAGATGCTGGTTCTTGTTCGTTGTTAGCTACAATAAAAATTCTTTATTATCTGTCCACTATAATGTTTTTATTACAGGTGTTCCACTCTTTCTTAGTCTTTTTTCCATTTTACGCTGTCAGTTTAACCACTGGTGATCATCCCATGGCTTGGCTTGATGTCTGAAAGCCTGATGGAGCTCTCTGATTATATCAGATGTTCTGAAATAATTTCCCAGTTGATGCAGTCTCGGGAAAAACAAGCAATGCAAGGCATGGTTTGTGTGTGCCCCTATTACCCGTTTCAGCTGAAAAGGAGGTCATTTTCAGTGCGTATTTTTTGCTTTTACGCACAAAGCTGCTTTCAAACACAAAAGCACCCCCAATATTTCACTGTACTCACCAGCCAGCGGTGTATAAATCATGCATCAATTTTCACTAAACATCCTTCTCTTGTGTTCAGTGCATTCCTGAGTTATTGGGCTAGGGTGTATTTGTAGGAAAGCTGGACTTTTGACAATAATTAACTAGTCATTTTACGCTGGCAATTGACAGCGTAAAGAAGCTGTAAGTGCAATACCTTTTAAACACAAAACTGCTTTCTCCAGGCTGTGAAATGGTTTCCATTCTCCAGTGTTGACCTTGGGAGTGCAAGGGAGAAGCCGGTGCTCAAAGCAGAGTTCCAGGGCTGTGCATTACCACACCATTACGTGGTGATCAAAATACTCCTCCCACATGTTAGCGGTAAGGCCCTGGCAACTGCCAGCACGGTATCAGGAAAAGTATTGGGAAGATGTCAATTTTAGCAAGAGACTGGGATTGCCAAGGCTATTGTTTTTAATAGGACTATTTTGTTGGTCAGGGCCTTGGCACTTAGGTTAGGTAAATCTTGTATTCCCTTCTCTCTTCAATGTCGTGTTTATCAGGTCTCTCCATACAGTTAGTGTCACTTGGCACTGAGAATGAAAGAAGGCAATTACAGGCAAAAATTACATAGTTAATAGATAGTAAAGCATGTTGTCTTCTGATCTTACCTCCATGCACAGATCTGAGCCTCCTTCTCCTCTTCATGTTAGCTCTTCTCTGCTGTCACTGTTTTCTTCGCTGAGCTCCAGATTAACCTTCTTGAAAACGCAGTTTTCTTGTGTTGTACATAAAGCTGTAGCAACACATTTATATAATCTGTCAGTTGGAACAAGGAATAAAAATAGAAATAGTCACACAATGTATTAGTCATTCATAAAACAAACTACACCGCTTTGCACCTAGGGACAGCATATTAAGAGAAAAATTTCCTGTACTGGAGGTTCTGGCTTTGCAGTTTTCCAGTTGCACTTCCCTTGTGGAAAAAGGACTGAGCACAGGCGGGTGGGAGAGCAGCAGAAGCACAGCGGACTGCTGCGCTGGCCAGGGAGAGCTGTGCCGGGGAATGTGGCAGCTACCCTCCCAGCTTCAGCTTGTGCAGTGAATTTTGTCTTTACCCCAACTACATAAATAACCAGGAGACCCAATTCTAGGTGCTACAATTGACACACACRCATGGATTTCCTCCAGAAAAACAGTTAAATTCTACTGTAATCTAAAATTACTTTCAAATTATTGTAAGCAGCTCATTCTTTTTCTTCTATGACAGTGCTTTTAAGTCATATGCATTTTAAAGATAGGATTTTAGGCCATAAATAACAGAGCAATCTGTACTAAGGTAACTGGAACCAAGTTCGCCAAGTTTATCAAAAGCCGTTGATCTGCACAGAATTCAGATATTATTTAGGGAAAATTAGCAACCTGGAAGGGGATGGATCTGAATCAGTTTTCTGATGATGCATGTGTCTGTTAACCGGAATATTATAGAGACCTTTGCTTGTATTAATTAAATTGGCAAATAAGAACAGATTAGTTCTGATTCAAACACGTTACTGCTGCAAAGCCCATCAGAAGATACTGGTGGGGAACCCTTGGTGGGTCACAAATAAAATGGGAGAACATGACACACAATTTCCTAAGTCCCTCTCCAAAATACAGTGAAAAAAAAATCAGGGTTTATGGGAGAAGGTCAATTTAAGCCTTAAGCTCGTATGTCAAAGTTCTTAGGCACTCAAAGTGGAGCATTATTAAAGTTCTTAATTGTAAAACCAAATTTTCTATTTCAAAATTTCTTGCTCTTTATACACAGTAGCTGCATTTTGAGCCTAATTTCTGAGGATGGGAGTTAGTTGGTGGGCCAGAAATCAGTGTTTACACAGAAGCTGGTGATCGTGGCTTGATTACATTAATAATGGATAGAAAGAGGACCAGTCCCAACCGCTCTTGTCTATGGTGGCTGATTCCCAAGGTCTGCTTTATCAGATCTGAAGAAAAATAAGGACAAATATGACATATGTGTGTGTATATGTGTACACACAGAGAAAAATGTCAAAGAAATCTCAAAGATCTCTAAGATTTTTCTAGATGGCCAAAAGGCTAATATTCCTTGGCAATGTGAAAGTATTGTTTTGGCTAAAAGCATATCCTACTTTAGGAGAAAACAAAGCAAGGAATTAGAAATATGAAATGTAAAAAGTGGGGGGAAATATAACAGTATAYGTTGAAAGTTTTGAAATGCAAGAGAGTAGCAGAAAAGATCAAGAATATCACCATCATTCTGCAAAAGCAGGGAACTTGCTTAGTGACATTTCCAAAAAATGGACTAGCTCTCTTTGTAGAGAAAGGCAAGAAAAATCTTAGGGAAAAAAATTCTGACAGAGAGAACTGAAGAAAGAATAAGAGTGTAATTAATGTGGTCAGACAAACCTGATTTCAGCCTCTGAGATAATTTACTTTTTGACTGAGATGTATATTTTTATCACTTAGCATTGCAACGTGGAACCTGTAAAGTGCACTTCAGTGAATGATGAACAGGCTAAATGGTAGGCGCAGTTTCTYGATAGTCTGAGAGTAAACATTAAAAATGGGATAACACAGTGATTGGTAGAATATTAAATAACAGGATGAGCAGGGTATCAGAGATATTCGAGCCACTTGCTAAACTGATTAACTGATTCATTGGAAGAATACACCTTTTAGGAACAAGGATTGCCAGCTACATATATGGAAAGGGGTGCTGTGCCTATTGCTGAATATGASAGGCAACTAAGACAATATTCCATGCCCAACTCCCAATATTTATTCGGCACTGGGAAAAAAAAATCTACAAATGGCTAAAAGAGGCTTAATAAATGAGATAAATTGGATGATACCATTTTGTATGCCTTTGGTAAATTGATATTGGGGAAGATCAGGGTTAAAAAAAAGGGGAAAAGGAAAAAAAAAATAGCAGCAGCTAGGAAACAGCAGAGTGTGGTAAGAATTCCCAAACTGATTTGAGRACTAGAGATAATGCCTTCCATGGAGAGGCTTAAGGAGCTTAGTCTATTTAGTTTATCAGGAAGAGGCTTGAGGGGTGACTTGATTACAACATATAAATACTTTAATGGTTCTAACGAGCTCTTGAATCTAGTGGAGAAAGGCATGAGGAGGATCATCAGCTGGAAGCTTCAGCCAGATGAGTGCAAATAGTAAGACAAGAATGTTTAACAGCGACAGTGATTTACAATTGGAACAAGATATCAAAGAAAGTGATATATTCTGCTGAAGTATCCAGTTCCTTACTGACTGCCTTTCAGCATAAYGTGCTTTAGTCTGACAAAAAGTCACTGGATTCAGTTCTGGAGCCTTTAATAAGCAGGTCTGGCTACAAGATCTGCTTGTTTCCCTTCTGGCCCTCCATTAATATCTTTCTAGAATAGATACACTTGTATCTTGAGTAAAGAACACTAGAAACTTCACTGTTTGGGTATAATGACGAACTCCAGCACATTCTGTTACTGTATAATAAGTTGAACTGGCTGAAACATTATTTTATTTTCTGGAAAAACAAAGAAGTTGTAAAGTTAGAAAAATTTCTGAAGCTTCCTTTAAATATGCTTTTGATAAATTCCTTCTCCCTCTCCTCAAAGCTCTGGTAAAAATGGGTTGTCTTCTGACAATRTGTACTTAGATTTTTTTAAAAAGTATTTTCAAAGCAAAGACACTGAAGAGGATTTTGAGTGATGCGTTGGAGAATCTTAGCTCCTGATACACATGTGCCATATGGCAAAAGATATTTGTGGTATATTCATTCTCACATTTCAATTTTAGGATTTGTGTCTTCTGAAAGGCCCTGCATTTTCAACCCCAAAGCCAGGTTACCAAAGTCATGTGTGCTTTTGCAGAGCAGCTGCACTGAATTAGCAATACTGTAGGTTTTCCAGTGTTTCAGTCCTGACCACAATAAACCATCCATTGCACTGAGACTATTTTTACAGTTCCAGAACCATTCACTGACTACTGCAGAAACTGGCAAGGCAGGCAATAATTCATCATAATCGTGATAAATTTCTGTCAATATTTTAAAATAAGTGGTCTCAAACAATGTGCTACATCTTATATAAACCACACATGGTGCATGCAGATTGGGAGCTATGCCTTGCCGCAGGCTGGGAGCTCTCTACTAGTGCTTGCTGTCCCTTCYCCTCCCTTCCCTTTCCTATCTCTCAGAAACATTACAGCACTGAGGTGTGTAGGCTTCACATCACAGTAAATGCTAACTTTTGCTACGTACACTGTGAAAAGAGAATGCCTGCCACTATGAGCACACTGAAAAAGTATTTATCTGAACCAGCAACACTGAGTTAAAAAGGCTCTATATTATTGCCCTGAGTTAGTTCACTACAAAATGCATTTGCCAAACACACGTGTGCATGTGGGGAGAGAGTCCACAAGCTGAAGTTGATCCACAAATGAATTTTGGTTTTGTTCAGAAAAACATGACTTCCCTTTTTGTAATCCAGACATATATTAATTTGCCAACCATTYATCTCATCCAAATTTGATGCCAAAATCTGCCCCCAGATGTGAACATGCAAACACCATTCCTGGATAAATCAATGTCAGAGACACATGTGCTTAAAGGCCGAAATGGATCATTTCTGAATAGGCTTGGGGTGCGCTCCTAAAACTTGTTAGTGTTTCATTCCAAAGCTTGCTTTGATAGATGGAGGTTAGCCTGTTTSTGAAGCATGGTACTGAATTTGCTAAGACTGATTGGGGTATTTAAATAAATGAGAATGAGTGTACAACTTTATGGAGTTTGAACATTACGCAGAATCTTCCTGCTAATGATATTAATGGAGAATAGTTAACTTGTGCATGAAAATATATGTTAAAGCAATTGTAGGACAGAAAAGTAAATGTTTACAGAGGTTGCAGAAAAAATCTGGCAATAGTATCTTGCTCTGCAGAACAGACATTCATGGCAAAACTGTGTAGCAAAGTGATCTAYTTAATCTGATTTATGAGTACTCTTCTTTAAAAAAAGCAATCAAACAAACTCTATGAATATGATTAGAATYAAAATAAATGCTAAAAGGGCACATATTTATATGGGCTTCAAGTCAGAATTTTAGCTGTGATGAGGCCAAAATGAACATAATCCAAGAGACAGAAATCTCTGATTGTATTTAGAACAATAGTTTTAAACAAAATAATCTGATCAACTTACTGTATAAAAACCCACAGGGTATATCAGTGCCAACAGTTTATGCTTGAAGAGACAGCATGCTTTCAAATATTAAATAATGGGGAGTTTTTCAAAAACATCGCAATAGTGAAAATGAGGACACAGAACTGTCCCTTTGCGGGCAGAGAAAGGAACTCAGCAGTATTTATGATGAGTTGACCACAGCTGAACTCTAGAAACCGAGCTGCTGTAGCTGTGTTTGTGAGTGCAGAAAATGGCTGCCTGTGTGCATTAGGCACCTCTTGCATGCAATCAAGTCTTTAGATGAAAGACTTTGACGACGACGTAGAGTTATTTAGTTCTTCCCATGCACAATCTTTCTTTTTCTTGGAACACAGCCGTGGAGGGAGATGGCATGCTCTGCAGACRAGTGACTGAGGTGCAACTGAAGAAGTACGAATACTCAAAATAAGAAAGCARGACAATCAATTTTGTCAGCAAAGTAACTAAACATTAGTTTGAACCTGATTGAACCTACAAAGCTTTCTGAACATCCCATGACTTATGCTGAGTGGTGATTCTTCTTTTAATCTCCCTTAGGTTTTTATTGTTGTGATGAGCAAAATACATCTTGGTAGAGCTAAATTTTCAGGTTAGGCTGGTTAGGGGCTCTCAGTTCTGGGACTTCCCCCAGCATATAAGCCAAAGCTCCTGCCTTGGCAAAGGTGCAAGAGGAGATGGGCTCTTTTACCTTCAAGTTCTGCTCTGACAGCCTTTACAGCCGTCCCCTGCCTCCCGAGCTGCAAAGTAGCAGCTCCAGCTGAGCTCCCGCAGCTTTAAACACATTTTTGATATGTGTTTGTTTAAGCTTCACTTTAAACACTGCAGCATTTCTTTCCTGGGTAATTTCTCAAGGGCTTTGATATCCTTACGTTTAGAAACATTTTTATTTTTTTATTTGTAAAGTAGTGGGGGAAAAGGTTGAAAGTGAGTMAAGGGGCTAAATGTGGCTTCTGACATAATTTTCCTCTTAGTGTGTTTGCAGTTTTTTTGATATGAGAACACAGAGTATCATTCCAGGATTTGAGGGTCATACCTCAACCATCTCAGGCCAGCAAAAAAAGGCAGTTTCAGAGTAGAAATAAAGGCTCTCCTTGGCTCAGGTTTCCTGTCCTGTGTCTAAACCATTACAAATCAAAATTCACATGCTCCTGATGCACAGACACATAATAAACCACAAATAGCAACATGCAGGAGTTTTGTTACTGTCTGGGAAAAAAAAAAATGCCACAATGCCCTCAGTGGTTTTGGACATTTTTCTTAGTTCTGCCTCATGATAAAGGCCTTGTACATTAAAACTGACACATACTCTGAGATACCTTTTCATCCACAGTGTTGTTCTTGTAAACTATGGCAGCATTTTCAGGCTGAGCAGTGATTTCTTGCCAGAAAAGCAGCCAAAGGTAGGTTTAAGCTTTCATGGCTTGTCCGTTCCTATTTTCCACCAGTTGCTTGAGACTGAAATAAAAATACTGACCACCCAACTTGAATATTTCTAGGACTGGTGTGCCTTTAAAAAATAACACTAAGAGCACTTTATGTAAACCACAGTATTTAGTAATGGCTTTTTTTTTTTTTCAACCACAATGTATAAAACATTTTGACCTCACAATATTCTCTACTAGCATCTGGCTTCATCACTCAAATTATCTCATATTATGTTGGGGGAAAGCAAAAAAAGAGATCATAAACGGACATTTTAAGCACAGGGCTCAAAAGGCTGGGAGAGCCCTACAGGTAACTTCAGCTCTAAATCATTTCTTTGGGTCTGCTCAAGCTCGGCAGGTTGTGCAGCCTCTTTGGTAGCCTAGGCAAAATGTGGTGCTMCAGCATGTACCATTCCGTGCAGTTCTTTTATAAAACATGTGCAGGGAGAGGTGCTTCAGAAAAGTCTTATGGCTAGCTGGGCTTCAGTGCACCTTCGAGTGGGCAGATGGATTATATAGCACCAAGGACATCATTGCCCGCCGGGCCATGTGGACTTGCACACYACCCTCCCCTTCTCCCTTCCTGAGTGCCTCCAGGAGCTGCAGAGCAGCGGGGCTAACATCTGCCAYGCACAAGCAGCGAGGTGTGTGCAGGAGAAAATGTTGAGGGTTTATATGTAAAATTYAAGATGGCGAGGTTGCCAGGGTGCTCTCTGAGAAGCCGATGCGCATGCTGGGGGCAGAGCTGGCAGTGTGCACGCTGGGAGGACTCGCTGCGAGGCTCTTTGCCTGCCGGAGTGGTGTGCCCATGTGCTGGGAGCTCTCCTGTCTCACCACAGAGGAGCATTTCCAGGCAGAGGGGTTGGCTGTTGAYGTGGTATGATAGAGAAGCTTGTATATATTGGTAGCTGAATGGTCCTGTTAACACTGTAGAGCATGTTAAATATCTTCCAAACCCTTCAGGCTAAGAGATGCCATATAAATGTAGTAGRCTGGTGTGGAAAAATACTTATCTCTGCTTACTGTATAGGTATAATTCTTCTCTTCTTCTCCCTTAGTGCCAGTGACGTCTCTGACTCCAGTAGGAGCGGGGCAGGACGCTTTATTTTTGAGGAAGGTATTTCTTTGTGCAACAATTGAAACCTTCCAATACTGCTGCCTTTGTACTAATTTTTGCCCTGGACGTGAACTTGGACGTGGATGATTCCCTTGGGACTCACACACTGTGACTGTCCTTACGCAGCAGCTGGGATTCTTTCAGCTACCAGCTTTTCTCTCGTCTTTCTTAGCTATGGGTTTTGTGTATCCTTTTGTCTCTATCCTGTCACAACAACAACACAGAGCTGACTTCAGATTTTACATCTGAATGCTTTCTCAAACAACTGGGTACTGTTTTCCCTCCYGATTCCACAAATCGGTACAATAAACTTTATCAAGCACTATGTAACTACTCCCTTTTAAATAGCAAAATGTTTTCTCTGGCTCCTGTTTGCGTTACTCCTGGTGACTCAAAGGTCTGTAAAGTCGCTTCCCCTGCCAGGCTCCCTCTCGGTGGGATGCTTTAGCAGCCTGTAGTTTGGATGCRTGCGAACAGACATGTGCTGTTTTCCAAGGCAAGCACCCATTTGTTAGTGTGAGCCGCTCGCGCTCTCCTCTCCACAGGAGCTCTTCCCTATTGAACTTTTGAACCACCGAAGCAAATGGAATTGTGTAGCTCTACAAAATGGAAACCGGCATTTGGGCTGCGTGAAGGGAGTGTTGACGCTTCAGTGCAGTTGCCCGGGGAAGCAAAGCCAACAGAGAAATACATTGTCGTGGATGACTAAAGAATAAGGGCCTGTTAAACAAATTTTGTCTTTCAAGTTTGTTGTATCTTTCTTGTGCCATCTCTTAGGCACGACTGYGTATGTAGGATGATAAATTTTTTGCAAGATTTTTCCTGTTTGACTGTGATTGCTGAAATCTGTGCAGTACCTGCTAGTATGGTTTCCAGGATTGGTGAGAGAGTGGGAACTAATGCCAGAAATAACAGCCCTAAGTTTGTAAAGGSCATACCTACTTTCAGTCTTGTGACAAAGGAATGTACCAGTTCTTACAAATGGGAGTCCTTTAGACCTCTCCTTCCCAGGCTCCTTACACACCCCCTCCCCCAAGGCAAAGCACATGTGTGCTGCCCTGTGAGCCAAGTAKCTCCTCTAGATGCATCAGGCTGTACGTGGGGGCACGGCCAGTAGCCACAGAGAGGAGAAGAGGATCTTGGAGCAAAGGGCCTGTCAGGCAGGGCATCTGTGGGCCCCCAGGGTAGCTCTTCTCCTCCCCCAGCAGCCCAMGCAGCGAATGCGGCTGAGCAGAGGAGGACAGGAGCAGTGGCAGTGCACCCAGCAAGTCTGGCASCAATGCCGGGCAGAGGTGGTGAGGGAGGATTCATATGAGCACACTTTAGTCCTGACAGGTCGAGTTCAATGAAAAACAGAGGTAGGGAAAAAAAAGGTCTYTCTTTCAGCCTGCAAATAATAATTGAAGAAATTGATTGAGCTGTTATCATTGAAACAACTGCTTAAAAATATTGCCATGAAACTAACTGCCCTTTGGTGTATGTTTCAGACCTACCACTTCCCTAAAATGAGTTTAGAATGACCACACCTCTCCTCAGGAATGCTGTGTAACTGGAGTCAAAATTCAAAAAGAAATCCTAACCAGAGGTATTTCCACAGCCAAGCTGAATTGTGTATTGGAGTAAAGAATACTTCTTGRCTGATCTGCGGTGGATTTCTTTTCCAGTAACACATTAGCTCAAATCTTGTTGCATTTCAGGTCTGTCTTCTTCAGAACAATGTCCTCAAGCTTGAGAGGACAGCACTGATTCAAGTGGGCTCATCTAAAATGCCTTCATCTTTCATGCAAAGATGCTTWCAAGCTTACACAACAGCAGTGAGTCATTCACACAGGATCATGTTTTTATTCACATAGCAAAAATAAAACTGGTGGTCTCTGCCCCCAGCTCCAGCATTGCTAATATGCAGGACACATATAATGGATGTGCTTTATGCCCYGGAAAAAATGACTTATTAGCAGGAGATGACACCTCCATAGTGGACAATCATTGTGTCATTCATTAGTATTAACTTATTTTTCATGTTCCTTTTCCTTGTTTCCAAGTGGAAATAAAWCTGAATGATATTTCTGCACTTCAGCTGGGAGTAGGAAAGGTCAAAGGTAGCAAAAGCCCCTCTCATATGTTAGAGGCACTACAGCTGTAGGTTTGCTCTTTATCCTTAATACTGTGGTCATTAATACTGTTAAAGATGGCATATGATTTATACAAGCTTTAACAAGTGAACATCGGTCTATCTTTTTGACTGAGGGCATGATTCAACAAGTCCCTTTTGCATTTGCCTGACTGTAAGAATGCACTAATCTCAYGGAAATTAGCTGTAATGCATCGGTGAAACGAGGTATTGGGGCTSCGTCAAACCTGTAAAATTAAGCAAAGTTGATTTTAAGGAAAATTAACAGCTTTGCAACTGGGATTCATATATTCTGTATTTGGCTGTATAAATTTCAGGTATGTAGCCAAGGTCAGCCATCTAGGTGGAGCTGGTCATTGGAAAGGATCCCAAGATGAGGATGGGATCCTTGCATTGACTGTAAAGGGAGCCTAGATAGTTGTTAGACTAAATCTCTAATGTATACATGTCTATACATGGCCAGTGAGGTGAATCCTACCTAACTCCTGACTCTAGTGGTCAGTTCATGTCAGATGTATAATCAGACCACATTGTTTAAAAAAAACAAGAAGAAAAAGGCATCTTAAGCAAGGATATATGGCAGCACAGTTTGTTTTTTGACCAGCTCTTTGTTGGTTTCAACTAATTATCAACACCACAAGGTAAATTAGCTATTAATTTTAAATTATTTTTAAATATCTAGAAATAACACATCATGTTTAAGTCCAGTAAGCAACCATGTTATAAAACCCTTGAAAGCAAGGACGTTCAGATTTAATGATTTGTGCAGGGCACTAACTTACTTCATTGTGTTCAGCCAGAGATCTGTACATACTACAGACTTGAAGACAACATAAAATAAATGTGTCCTATGCCAATACAGTTGCTTAATCATCTTCCCGGTATTACTCTGTTTTTGTACTGAATGACATTTGTRTTATAGCAGATTGACTGCAGACAAACAGAAAATACATGTGCTAAAGTTTGATACACAAATCAATAAATCATGTGTCCCTTTAAATATAATGAAAGTAAAGGCTCATATTGATCTACATCAACTCTGATTAGAGTCGCATGGTATTCTCTCTTGAAAAAAAGCAGAATAGCTGCTGATGAGTGAATTGTAGGCATCACATATTACATAGCTAGCTYCTAGTCAGACAGAGGAGCCAAAACAAGTATGGAGCCATAGGACTTTACCAGCATCTATAAAATGGTGTCTGTTTGAAAGCTGGGGCTTTACAGTGTATTTTCTACAGCTCAAGTGTTCATTGCACTTTTCACTGGTAAGAAAAAGAAAAAAAAAACATAGAAGGGAATCTAATCTCTGAGCTGAAGAAATATTGGCATACTTTGCAGTTTATTTAAGGTTTTGATTTTAGGGAAACTTGCTAAGTACACAGTAATAGGGCTTATGCTGCCAACATATTCTGAGGACAAATAAAACTCTTCCCAAAATAACATCTATCTTCACTTTGTTGTGACACTTAATTTTTAAAATAAGGTGTCTAAATGCTTTGCACACTTACATGCTCTAATTTGCTGAAATGTGCTGCTCTTTTTACCCGTGGATGCTAGCTGTACCTGCCCTCCACAGCCTTCCTTCAGCCTTCCCTGTGCAGGAGAGCCAGTGCAGGTAAGGCAGCCTCCTCCAGCTCAAAAGCTTGTCAAGTGCCAGGATATCCAGAAAGGCAGACAGTCCAAAATCCTCTTCGGCTTCCTTCGCAGCTTGTTAATTCATACTTCATTTTTATTTGTGACTTTGGCTTGAATATGATATATATCCAGATTGTCTGGGTTGGGAACACTTTATCATCAAAACTTGCTATTGGCAGGGTGTTATTTTGCCCTTGATTGTAGGTTTCTGTTTGATTGTCTTCCCAGGGTTTGTGCTAGGTGGTGTTTCCCAAAGTGGTGTTACAAAGAGGACYGTGGAACAGAGAGAAGCCAGTTGTCAGACTTGTAGGGCACATAACTTACCACCCTGTGTGAGAAGGGTCTCTGGAGGTGAGGATGCAGGGCAAAGTGCAAGCCCTCTCTGCGGGTTCAGAGTGYATGTTTACTAGGGAAATTCTGCAGTTTGCTGTATCCCAAAGAGTCTGCAAACGTCTAAATGCATTTTCTCCTCAAAATGGCTATCTTGTATTTAAGACAAGGATAGGGACCACTTTCAAAGAGTAAACAAAAGCCTGGTGAGAAAAATGGGGAAGACAGTGGTTGAGCTGCATTTTTCTCCCTCTTCATTTGCTTTTCCCTGTAAAGTAACGAGCCTTAGRTATGGAAGTGAGTGCTGCTCTGCACTTTATAAATATGCTGAGGTAGCAAGGTACAGCACTACATGCAGGACCATAACAGATTCCATGGGCATCCCATCAACTATTTTGCCATTGCCTGTTCTTGTGATTACCAGCGTTCCTCAGAAATGGAAGACCATGCCTCTTCCCCCAGACCAAACTTCTCCAAATTTATTTTAAGACCTTATGCAAAGAACATGGAACAAATCTGTAAGAYGAGACTTGTGGGTAGAAATCGGGTGAATAGCAAACCAGATCTGGCTACAAGTTYAGAAACCCCCACACCCTTTCCTTCGGAACAAAAAAGCTACCAGAAACAGGCATCTCTCTTGAGCATATTACCTGATCCTGAAGAAGATTAAGTGTTGCTTTCCTCTAGCATTGGATAAAGTTGCTACAATAAACTTAGCCTCTCCCTACTTCACCTGTGTGTTTTTCCTCAGGACGTTGTCTCACCCCTTCTCTTACTGTAAATTTAGAGAGACAGACAAATTACTATCACATGTAATACCCTCACCACTAGGGCTGTGCCAAGGGCCTTAGACTTTCTCTTGTCCCTGGTCTGTCAGATAAATTCTTACTGTGTTAATCATTAGGCACTACCACAGCTCAGAGCAAAGTAAGTGTTGTTTTGGGTTATCTGTGGTGCCACCAGTGCATCTTGCTCTTGTTGATTCCAGTGGAAGCTCTAATTTCACGTTGCATGTTATCAAAGGATATCAGGTCATCATTTACACACGAGTTTTTTACAAATTAAATCTGTACATTCTTCAAAACAGGAGCAGAAGGCTTGTTTCCATGCCATGCCCCAGGAAAACTGCTTTCCTGACATGGTGCAGGACTACCGATAAGCATTTGTAAGGATGGAAACATCCATTGGTAAATTTTATTGGGTTATTTGGAGCTTGAAATGAAGGAGCATGCATGGAAGTGGGACACCAGTGGCTAATGCTCCTGACTGACATTTATACAGAAAAACACTTAGGGATTTACTTTAGGAATGGAGTGTGTGGGTAGGTCTCTTCTCTGTCCCTGAGAGTAGCTGAGGAATGCTGTACTGTTCATTCACCACATCTTCAGATTTTTCTCATAATCCTCTAAGAAATGTGGGCAAATCAATTAATAAAAGTTGCACTTTGGAAACAGTACCTCTTCGTTCCCTTATCAGAGGGAATTTTGTGTGYCATACCTCCAAACATACTAGGAAATCCATGCTTTTTTAATGTTTCCCATTTTTTGTGTTTATTATTGAATTCTTTTTTACACTGATTAAGAAGTACTGGCTGCCCACCAAAGATTAAGAATCCATACAGATCATTTATCCAAGCTCAAATCTTGTATACAATTAAAATCCTCCTGCAATTTTAGCTACACTTTGAAATTCAAATGGATTAAGAGAAAAGCTCCTTAAGGAGATTGCAACTAGTTAGATACTTCATTGTATGTAAATTGTACATACATGATTACAGACAGATATGCATAATGTGATAGTGTACTTTGCTTTATCAGAGTCATAGACGGATTTAGAAAAGTCCCCAGTTCCAAACTAGCAGAAATTTACACAGGACCTCTCCCTCCACTGCAGATAAGATCTGTATTTTGGCCTTGTTCTTGAAAAATCACAGATACTTAGTGTTAGTTTAAACTTACGTACAGAGGCTATGTCTCATGTCTAATAGCCTTCAGAGCAGCACGCTGGAGTTAAGAGATGGAATGCTACTGAAACTCAATAGGAACTGGGGAGCTAGCTCTTTCAGACCCCTTGGAAAATCCCTGTCCAAACATGGAGGGATAAGACAGCTGAAAAACAGATTAAAAATTTACTTGGAGCAACTTTTATGAACATATGAATGTGAAGTATTTTTAAGGCCCTTCCTGTCCCAACTCTYCCCTCTCATTCAGCGCTAAATGCATCCTCAGCTCTGTGGAGCAAGGTGCTGTGCTTTAAAAGCCATCACATTTTAAGGTATAGAAAAGCTTTTTTTTTTTTGGCCCAGGACTGAAACTAACTTCTCCTGGGCTTTGAGGCAGAGCTAGTTTTCAAGAAAAGGTCTATACTTTAATCTAGACAGCAGACTGGAAATGCCAGCTGTCTGAACCTGTTCAACAGTATAAAACTTCAGAATAAGTCCCGAATGGTTACTGGCCCGAGACTAGAAAAGGTAATTAAAGGTGTTTAATAGGTGCATTTATCAAATACCTCTGTGGTTTATCACRTAGTTCTACAGTTTATCACAGGAATATCACTTCCAGGCATTCCAGGCTGTATGTAAAATATGCATGCTAGCCCTGGCTTTTTTCCACTTGAATATAATGTTTCATGGGAACAGCAAAATCTGTAGAAGTCAGAGATCAAAACTGAATGTTATTTCCAAAATACCAATAATACACAGAATGCTGTCATGGAAACCTTCCTTACACAGAGCCCTTAGCATAATCGGCAATCATCCCACATTATGCTGTGGAAGTATTCATCTGTCACCACATCAGACTATGTAGTCTATAAATTGTAGTCACAATAAAAATACGGATTTTCCTTGCATTATATTGGTTTTTGTGGACAAATGGTGCAGCCTGCTTTTCATGCCTGAATATCTGGCTACACATTGCAAAGCTATGTGGGATCAGATGGACTTTGTTTCCTTAAGAAAACTGGAATTTAGTCTTTCCTCTGAAACCCATATTAATATCAAAAGCTACTATGGTCTCATGAACACTTTTTAGCTTGCTTCTGACTTGGGGTACAACTCCTACTTGATCATGTCCCATCAAAATCAACATTTCATCACTACTCACAGGTGGTTGTGTTTATCCTTCACAAAATCCTTGTGGTTATTAGTTCATGAAGTCATTTATCTTTTTCCAGACCATAAATAGAGACATCGTACCAAATTTCCAGATAATAAGTCAAGCAACAATTTCTTGTCTTTATCAAGTGCAAAATATAGGCAGATTAACCCATTGCAAAGATATAATGATAGTGATATTTAGACTGAGTGTGAGAKGCAGAAGTAGCAGAGAGTTTTTATATTCATATGAAAGATGAGATGAAGTTTTGCAATTACACAGCAAMAGGGTTTATATTGTGTCAGATTCATTTCCAAGCCACATGCCTCAGAGAAATTCCAAATTATTGAATGAGAGACCACAAAGCTATTCAGATAGATGAGCTATGAGAATGCAGGTATCATCTTCCTTTGGACTTGGTATATTTAAGTGAAGGGGACAATATGTTCAGGCATGTGTCACAGTATGGTTTTAGTTGCATTTTCAATTTTCAGATGGAATAGAAAGGCTGAACCAGGAAGGCTGAATCAGGGCATTTGGAATTTATTACAAGGAGGAAAGAGGGAAATCATTGATATTTTCTTGGTTTGGGTTTAGMTTGTTCCCAGTAGCTGATTCCTACAATATGTAAGTGAAATTTTTTCTATGCCTTTCAGTGCAGGTGGTTCAGTGCCTAAAGGGCATCGATGAATATTTAAACAGATTGCACTAACCAGAACATGTGTTAAAAACAAACCCAAAAAACCTCAAAATTTGCATGGTGGAAATATAGTGATTTGTAAGCCTTAGTTATCATAAACATGATAAAAGAAAATTAGAAATACGTATGCTCCTCTATACCCATATAGGCATTGGAGTTAATCTCTGTTCCATTTATAGGAATTGTATCTTCTGAAACAGCCCCAGGAAATGCTACAAGTCATTCTAACCTAAAACYTTATTAAGATTGTCCATTACTGTAGGTCTACTTCTAAATAAAAAAAACAAGAGAATGTCAAATATCTCCTTTCTCGTGCTGCATGTTTGCAATCAAGTGTTAGAAATTAAGTCACACAGGACTTTCCTAGGTCTTACTGCACAGTAAATAAAATTACAAGAAAATAATCAGATGGGCTACACAAAAACAACGATCATATAAGATCCTAGCACAAATCAGGAGCTGCCAGAAATTAGTTCTCTGAGAGTTGKGCTCCAAAGAATAAAGAGCTAAGAGTAAGAGATAATGAGCTTGGGAAATCTCACAGGAGTTAATGGTGCTTGTAGCACTGTGTGGTATCAACTTTGCTCTGTGRCCTCTTATAAAAGATTGTCACAATGCCACAGGAGGGACAGGGAGGGAGATGGCATCTGTGCATTGTGGGGAACCCAGTAAAGTCTACTTTTCACTTTGGTTTTTGGTCTGACATAGCATTTGTCATTCTGCCTCTTCCCCTGTCTACCAGATCTGCTTTTCAGGTGAGTGAATACTACAAAGTTTTATGCCAAAGATGTTAGGGGCTAAGTTCCCCTTGTGTTTCTATACAAGTTGGACGAAGTAAATCTTGAGAAAAAGAGTAGTCTTAATTTACTTTCAGGCTGAATAGACATATCTGCTGTTTTTTTACTYTATGCTGTGTTGCTTACTCCCCGCCAAAAACCATTTTCCATTACAGAGCTTGAAAGATCTCTCTATGCTGACTGACCGTTGACCCCAATTCTCAACTTCTGTTTTGTTATGTTGTGATAGTTGCAACAAAATGAGATTAAAAATAATTTGGAGTAAGTTGTATGAGTTTTCCTTGCCAGATTTTGGGAGGCTTTCTTCATCGTATGAGAGAGAATACTCATTCTAYCTGACTTAAACCTGTACATGGGGTGTACTGGGAAAGAAAGTCTCTTCCTCAGATCTTTTTCCCCCTAAAAAAGAGATCCCAAATAAGAGTTTCTGACTTTCTATTCAATATTTAAATCACTCAGAAGCTCCAGTAATTTTTGGAAGAGGTCTYCTGCCTTCTGCTTTCATTTCCTCCCTTTTAATAGGAAACTCTTTGTTCTTGCGCCTGAAAGTGAAKAAAAGTACACTTCATTAACCCTGCAATTGTTTAGAACTCAGAAGTGTAGATTGATTAGCAAATACTCTACAATAGCTSTTATAATAGAGAGCTTTAAATAAATGGGTTTTAAACTATTCTTACACTTTCTAGTGCTTTTTATACAGTCTAAACATGCTGTGTACACTATTCTTTGACTCTGCTGTGTTCCTGGAGGGGAATGAATCGGAATATTCTGAATGCCTTATGTAACGTATTTAGAGAACTTTTTTGTTTGTATCTTTGTTTGAATTTCTTGGACGGAATTAATTAATGGCAAAGTATAAAGGCCAACTTTGAAATCCTAGCTGACTTATACACTAGAGCTCAATTTGTATTCTACATCAAGGAAATGTTTGGATTTGAAAGAAGGACACCATTATCAAAAAGATTTCTGTAGATGGCTCTGTTCTTCAGAGCGCCATCTCTTTGCCACAGAAGTGTGGTTTTAACTTTTGGGTAATTCAAAAGGAAATAGATTTTTTAATCAGAGTACATATTTAATTCCTTATTAAAAATTAAATGCAGAACAGGAAATAGTAACTGATTTGGGATAGGCAAAAAAATTATAAAGGTTGGATTTTTTTAAAACAATGTTAATTTCAGAGGAAAAGTAGAGAGAATAAAGTCTGTAGCTTGAGCTTTTATGGTCCTGTAGAAATCTGATGGGGTAACAGCTTTTAGGAAAGAGAAATATTCTTCTTCTTTTCATATCCATATTTGTATTGCAATTTTGTAACTATATTCCTTTGTACAGAAGTACACTACTGCAGTAATATGTCAGGATTAGTTTCGCAGTGGGTATAAATTTGTCTAGCTTCATTGAAGGCAGTGGAATAAAGATAATTTACATCCGCTTCCAAAGAGTTTGATCAGCTGATCACTGCAGCAGTGGGGAAGTCGGAAGGAGAATCCTGCCTTTTGTCTTTGCGGAAAAGGGGTTGTCCATGAAACGCCACATTCTGTTTTACAGACAACTGAAGCACTATCTTACCATATGTTAGCATGTGTGCTTCTCCCCTCTGCCCACTCCATTGTGGGATGGGCAAAGGACAGCAGATGGAGGTCCTGCTTGCACAACTACACTTTCCCAGATTTCAGGTTCTACATTCAGGAAGGGCTCTCCTTGTAGGCAAAGCAACTCTGCCTAAGTGCTGACAGAGGAAATGAAAAAAACCATAATTTGGGGTTATAACACATACACCAGCTTCTGTTAACGCTACTGGAATTCGCCAGAGTATACCGTAGGAGAAGCGTTAGCTCTTGGTCTGTACGTGGTAGGGCCCACGGGAAGTTTGACATCCAGTGTTTGTAGAAGACTAGGCCAGTACCTGTGTTACAGCTGTAGGAGGCAGAATGCTCAACAAGGAAGGCCAGAGGGTTTCAAGTCCATGCATTAAGTTCAGGAAGTACAGCGGAATTTTTTCCAGTCTAGAGATCTCAAAGCTTGGAGAGGGCCAGTCTTGTTGATTTTTTTCTGATCTATTTCTTGTGTTCTCAGGCCTTGAAGTTTGTATGGTCACTCAATTCTGTGCAAAGTCAGCGTAATGCTCTGGTAGCTCATATATAGTGCCTAGCAGTAGGGTATTAAGACTTCTAGGTAGATGAAAGATCTTGTCTTTATGTCTTCCAGGATTATCCTCCCTGTTAAAGAGAGATTAGACAGGATGGAGTAGAGTGTTGATAACATCTTTTACACTTTTGAATATTTGTAGGGTAGAGAGAGAATTGGTTGAGAAGATCTTTTCTGGTTCTAAAATATTTTTTCTCCTCACACTAGTAACTCTCTTTTTTTCTTCTCAAACATTATGTATTTTCTGCCTCATTCATTTATTTCTGTGGCACCTTGGCATGGCCCTGAGAAATGTTAAACACTGGCCAGTCTGTGTCTTTAGAAACAGTGGCACATTAAAGACAATTTTGTAGCATCAAACTCTGAGAATATTTATCGCAGTCCCTTCACATTCCCTTTTCCTCTTTCTCTGATACTGGCAAACTTCCATATTCCTACAAGAGATAGTGAGATAGGGTACGGACAGTAGCTGGTGTACAGAAAGTAGCCCAGTTTCTCTGGCCTATTTGACACCGGGCAGTCATGGATTTCCTCCAGAGCTGTCGCGAGCGCTGTGGACAAGCCCGTGTTTATACTCCTGCAGTACAATGTGAGCAGTGGCACAGAAAGGCTGCTGGGCTCCTGCCAAAGGGCCCCACAAAGCCAGCCAGATCATCTCCCTGCAATGCAAATACGATGACAGTGGTGGCAGGGGAAGCCTGGTTGCACAGCCACCTCCTCCTCTGCCCTGCTCACCCTCCCCAGTTCTGGTACCGGGAGCGTATACGTACTGAGAGGGAGGTCACCAGGAGCGCTGACTGCAAAGGGATTTGGAGAGGCGTGCTGCCTTCAGAGCTCAAAGCTCACACTCGCGTGACTTCGGGATAGGACTAGTAGCATCCCGGGTCTCTTACTGACCTTTCATTTCGGGTGTCTTTGGTCTTTGGCTAGTGGCCAGAGTGGGCAGGACTGTTCCCCGCATGAGGCCCCAACACAATTTTCAACAAAACCTCTCTTCTCTGTGCCCGAATGAGGGGACTGGCGGGAGCTGGGGGAGGAGCACCAGGAGGGCAGCGCGGAGCCCTCTGCAAGGGGAAGGGCCTGTGGAGAAGTTGCCATCTCCAGCGTGAGCGAGGGCGGCTCCTCAAGCAAGGATCCCAGCCGGCCACCCTGTGCCCAAGGTATGGCAGTCTTGGGGCAGAGGGAGACTGGAAAGAGGGAGGAAAGGGAACTAGAAAAGAGCTGAGCAACTAGGTGGTGAAGAGAGCAGAGAAACCAGGACTGAGGCACTTGGAAGAACATGACCCACCGCCTGCAGGGAAAATGAGATTCAATTAGAAGCTCAGACATGCTGAAAGTAGGGAATACTGTCGCTGTGGGGAGAAGAAGAATTTATTGTAGAATTAATGGCTTGATGCAATCTTGAGTATGCAATGACTGAGGGATTTGAGTGGAAATACCCACGTTATACAGGCAAATCTGATGTGCATTTTTCTTTAAATTTTTACTCTGCTGACATTAAGTATTTTTGTCTGGTTCCCACATGTCTCCAGAGTTTAACAACATAAAATTGTATTCTTCTACATCGCTGATCTTCTCCTAAGCCATGAAGTTGGAAAACTGTCTAAAAACAACTTTCAAAACCAAAAGTTTCCCTTCCTGAAATCAGCAAGTAAGGGATTCAATGCATCTCAGTCCATCAGGTTTCCCATCTGTTCAAAAGCTTATGGCTGCTTCCATGAAATGAATACATTTATTTATTTATGGAGGAGAGGAGTACATGATTCGGCAATAAGATGTAAGAGATGGTATCCTCTTCTGCAGGAATGGTTAGACCAAATGTGACAAAGCTCAGATATGATTTGTTCTCTTGGACTTGAATGCCTTTGGATCCCAGATGCTCAAGGATAAAGGTTTTCTTGTTTGTTTGTTGCTTGTTTTCTGAGTGCAGTTTTGTTTATTTATATATGTGCAGAATGATCTATTCTACTGGGTGGGATGTCAGACTATTTATTTTGGCACCTAGTTTGAGAAATAGGTGCTTTTACTGTGCAGCTGAAGTGGTTTTGCTTCAAGTCCCCTTAGGATTGTGAAACCCACTGCAGTAGTGGTTCACTGCAAAATGGAGAGTGAATAGTACTTGTCTTTATAAATTTCTCAACACTTTCCACACTCTATGTCAAATTCATTCATAAAGCCTTCCATTTTCATGAATCTCACATGGTTCGGCATGCTTGGATTTACTGATTTGTTTTTTTCCATTTAAATTCTTATTGGAATGCTAGTTATGTAGGATATTAAGTTCCAGCTGTCCTTATTTTGTTTACTGCTTGATTAAGAAAACTTGTCCAAAATAACACTGTATATGTCATAGCAGAGTACTTTCTATACAGAATGTTATTTTACAATATTTCCCTATTGACATTTCTCCTAAGAATTTTTTGGTACTTGGAAGGCATGCTGGAGACAGCTGCCCAGTACAGCCATGGCTTAAGCCTTATCCCGTCATTACCAAATGCACAAAACATACACCACCATATACAGGATAGGATCTCTATCCATGGAGTGGCTACAAGCCAGACTTAACTCACTAGATAGTATCTGCTTGAAAAGAGAAATCAGAGCTGGGAACAGCAGATACAGTGATGCATCTCAGCCATCTCTGAGCAACGTGTGGGTGTGCGCATTCAGGCTGCTGGGGCTCTCCTCTGTCCTAGGGACACTGGAAACACCCTGGGGGAGAACAACTAGTAGATTCATCCCTCAACTTCTTTGCTGTCCAGCCAGATGGCTGCTTGAGGCTCTTCCTTCACCTCTTGGTAAATACAAATGAGGCAGCTTAAAACACAGCCTTAGTCTCCAGCGGGAAGAGAAGTGGTGACTTTGCCGGGTGGCCAGGCTCTCCACTCCTCTGTCCTGCCTGGGGCTGGCCTGTCCCCGTGAGCTCTTCCCTCCTCTCAGGCAGTGGGCTGACTGCACGCTGGCGGGAAAAAATTATACCCGCCCCTGCCGTGGTCTGTTTTGGCTGCCTGCTGCTAAAATCAGTCTGCTGATATCTCACTTTCTGAGGCAACATTTCAGGATCTTCATCTTCATTCAGAAGGTGCAATTTTGTGTTTTGGGTTTTGGTGTGAGGGAATGTTGCAGTTTGATATTTCTCCACAGAAAAAAATTTCAAACTTTTAGGCTTAAGGGATAGGGTGGAGAAAGTATCCTTCTTTTTTATGCTTATGACAATAACTGTGAATGTAAATAGCTACATTAATGAGGCTTATTGAAAGTATTTTATTAGAGAATGTGCAAGTCATTAACTTTTCAGTAAGAAAGGTAAATGGCCCTTCTTATATTTGCATGTGAAACTATAAAACTTAATTTCCTGTGCATATAAGAGCATTTTTTCCCAAAGCCAAAGCACTTTAATTGAAGTCATTTTAGTTTGAAATAGTGCTGTCATTTAATACTGTCATTTTTTCCACCACTGTCTTACATTCCCAAATTCTTTCATAGAAGATGAATGTAAAAATAAAAACATGGGTGATGCTCTGTGGGTAGAATGCTCATTTTGGAAGCTGGTTTGGTGAGTCGATAAGCACCATTACTAGTGAATGGAAAATTTTCTTTACCTGAGTAGCCAGCTCGTTTTACTAGTGGCTTGATAGAGCATTTTGTTGCATTTGTTTTAGAATTTCCCGGTGTTAAAAAGCATGCATACTCTGTGGTTCATGTACATGCTAGCAGCAAGATACTAGTGGACAATCTAGAAAGAAATAAGAATGAGGAACTGATTAACTTAGGGTATTTTCATAGGTCCTGAAAATAAATAATGATTTTATATCACCTTACTAAATGTAGTATGTTCATTTTCAATGAAATGGACTAAAAGATCAAGCCAAGTGTTACAGTATATATTTTGAGTTTGCTCCAGTTCTGTGTTTGTTGCTATTTGCATCTGTAAATCAACCTTTCTGAAGCTTCACAAACAAAATTTCTTGAAAATCTCAGTGGTTTTGGCTCTTCAAAATCGTGATGTTTCAGTTGTTGATGTCATGATAAATTTTTATTATAGAGAGCTTTCTTCTAAGGGAACGTACAGGGCATAAAGTATAGAGCATTGGGCTCTGAGAATTAYTGAAAATTAGTAGCTGTGTAGGGATGACACTCAGAAGAGTAGCAGTGGTGGACTGAGGCACAGAAAGAAGGCCCTTTGAAGAAGGTAGAGAAAGAAGGTAGGCACAGTCCTCACTGAGAGAAATGTTATGGCAAAATGAAAACAGTACATGACTAGAAGACAGAAACCTAACACCAGATAATTTTTTTCCTAATAAAAGAATGTAGTGCACCTTTGTGTAAGGGTTGTAAGAGATCCACAAGAGGAAACCTCATGGCAAGAAATAGTTGTAGAAACATACCCCACTGAGGTCTAATGCCATTTTTATCTACAATATTGTCTTTGTTGTTTAACTCCAATAGTTATGAAATGTATCAAATTCATGTGAAACAGAAACAATTTCCTTAGTCCTAAAACAATATTTTTAACATCCTTCCTATTTCTAACAGAAAAAAAAAAAAAAAAAATGTGGAAATAACCTAAGTGCTTCCCTTTTATGGATGCACATGTATATAGCACATAGAAACCAAGTCTCATAGTAACGAAAATTGTCACATGCACTTGACAACAGCAGGCCTGTGTGTTTTTCCTTAAGGCTTGAGTCAGCTGAGAAAAAGTGCCATGTTGAGCATTACACCGTTTTTCTCTGGATAATTCAATGTGTGAATTATTTCACTATTATTTCACTGTTTCCCTATATACTAGATTTCAAGAAAGCAATCTTCTGTATAGAGTATTTAAGCTCCCATGAAGGCCTGCTGACATTTGCTGGGATTACACACAAAATCCTGCTGCAGATGCAGAGAATACTCAGAATCTTCCTCCAAAAGGCTAGTCATGCCTTCACATATGATAAGCTATTTATTGAGTACAATGTTAACACCTACCATATTGCTGTACTCCTATGTTGATGCAAATGTTGGCAAAAGCTACTGTGCCAGCTGCCCACTTACACACTCTAGTGGCACCTTTGCTATTCCTCAAATCCACAAATTGCCATTCTCATCCAATTAATGCTCAAACACTGGTGGGTTTTTTCTGCCTCACATATTAGCAGATTTCTGTCAGAAAATAAAAGATGAAGATACACAGAAGCCTGTCAAACCAGAACAAACCCACTAAAGTTAAGACTTTTTCAATGCCAGAAAATACCCTGGAGTGGTCTGTGGGAATATTATGAAAGAGAACCAAGGATTAGTGCAGAGAGTGAGGAGATTAAGCCTTAATTAAAATGAGCACTTGTATACAGTACATAGGACAGACAACTATTCTTATAGCTGTAATGGAGCAGAAGTCTTCCTGCAGTTACACAGGTCCTACCTTTCATCCTACCCAAGGAGTGGGCTTCTGCAGTGGCTGCCGGAGGACACATCGTTTAGGTCAGTATAGAAACATGCAACTACAGAAGACTCCCCATGGCACGGTGCTTCTCTGTAACAACATAAGGTGACTTCCGTAATCAGCATTTGTATCCAAACTGCACACATGGATTTTACCCTCCTGCTTATAGACCGTGCTCCTCTAGCCCATGATGGTATGTCTACTACCAAGCCAAAGCATGGTAGCTGCATTCCCCTCTTGAGTGCACAGAAGTAGAGGGGATGATCATTTCTGGTAACTGGAAGTATTTATCTCAGATCTAAGACAGTCTCTGCCTGCTGACCTTCAAAATATGCTGCAAGGGCATATTCAACTCTTGAATTTGTGTCCCTTTTTAAAGTATGTTTACCTGATTTTCTAATGGACTTCTATTTCTCATGTTTAAAAAAGAAAAAAATCAACTTAGTTTGGTGCATGCCATTTCTGTGGTTGTGTCATCACTTTTCTCTGTCCATGAAGCTTTATTCTGATTATCAGGAGGGATTTTATAGTCTGTAGACTTGTGATGAACAAGATGCATGTAAAGATCATACTGTGGTGGTGGTGATTATCAAAATGTGAGGGAAAAAAACTGCAAGTTTTGATGTACATCCTTTCAGAATTCGATGGCCACTTCAACAATTTGAAATAGAAATACAGAATATCAAAATATATCTAAATGACATGCCAACATCTTTCCAAAATACCAGTAGTACTGTCCTTGTCTGGAGTTTGTGTACTAAATCAAGAGGGATTCTTTTGGAGCGTCACTGTTTCGGTGCTTTCAAAACTCCTGATGTTATAATCCATTGCTATCCAATATTTTATTATTCTCAGTCGGACATTTACTGGAGAGATGAAACATGAGTAGGCCATAATTAATCCTTTCGGCAGTTCTAGTTGCATACTTGCGGCTGCATGAAACTATTTACTTGTAAGCAGAAACATGAAGGGTCTCTACATTGTGACGGTGTTTGCCAGTATTCTCTTCTGACCTAGTCTGTGTTTTGGTGTAATGTTATTTTAGGGACATTTGATAGTTTAGAAGCAAAGTCTAGAAACGGACATCCACATGTATACCTTTTAAAGCAACAGGGCTTCTGCTGCTCAGAATCTCTGATAACTTCATTCCTTTACATTATTCTGGGGTCGCTGCACATAAAGCATTCCTCCGGATCATTGCCAAATTATTTGTTTATAGTTTCAGGGCATATTATGTTTAAATTACTTGAGATAGTGTCATAACAGGTACAAACTAATTATTCTAATCAACATTGAAATACAGTGCCGTCAAGTTCCTGGTGTCATTTTAGACAGGAAGACATTTTAGAATGTCTTCCTGTGAAAATCCTTCTGTGCTGTTCCACTGAGGCTAATTGGACTGGATCCTTCTGTTTCAACTCATGTGTCGAAGTCAGTGAACCTCCTTCTTGCTATCACTCTGGGAAGCAAGAACATAATCTCTGTCTTAGGGGAATTCATAAGAGATATTTTGTCCTTACACTTTTCCTTACCCTCTGTTCCTTACTTGGCAAATACATAGGTGTTTATATATAAATACAAGAATATTTATATTGAATATGCTATGTGATTAGGTGAATGTATTAAAAAGGCAACTCGACAAAAGAAGGTTGAGAGGGGGAGAATGAAAACCATGACTTCAGTGTAGAAGGAAAAGCAAAAATTTGCAGAAGCAGAGAAAAACTATTACTTCAGAATTCTAGTAAGAGTATTAGTGACTTTTAATAATGTCTGCTGGGGCACGTACAGAGGAGCACTAAGAAAGCTCAGCTATCTGGTGACTGCCAAATGATACTGCTCTGCAGCCACTGCCTCCAACGAAAATAGCTCAGCTACATTTAAGTATGCTTACTGGAGGCAATCAATCACATATGGAACAGAGCAGTTATAAATAAGGTCTGCCGTTCATATACATTCAGTTATTTTTGCAACTAAGCTACATTTGTGTCCAAAAGAAATATTTGGATAACTGAATGTCTCCCTCCTACAAGGAGTGGAGAAAAAAAGAGTGCAAATCATCAGCATAGGTCAAGAAATAATTGAAATGCAGAATTCAGTGCCTGGATGCATTTCATCTTCAGAATCAAAGCGTTGCCACCCTGTGCAACCTTTCGAAAGACATTGGTGCCTTAGGCTTAGGTACCTAATGTCACAGTGAATGAAGAGATCCAGACAGCCAACTTACTGCTTATGATGGAAAACAACACAGCAGATGGAAGGAGGAGGAGCACTGTAAGAATATTATAAAAATTGCAGAGATAGTTTAAAGAAAATTGTTAATAGAAAAGATATCTTTGAGCAGAAAGTTAGCTTCTTGAAATTCCCTATGTTTCTGTGTTTCTCAGTGTGACAATAGCAAAATGCTTTAAAAACATTGGTTTCTTTTTTTGCTATCAATGTCCACCCCACAAAGAACACTTGTTTTAGAAATTTCAGTCAAGTATGTATCTGCACACTGTGGGTTACCAGCTCTCCAGAACTGTCTCAAGGAGTCTGTCTAAAATACGAGGAACTCGGTTGCACATATAGCACCAGTGAGACACACAAATAGATTCACTTACTGGGCAAAAGAAACAGCAAAGCAGAAGACTCGCAGAGCTGGTGTGTGCAACAAAAGCACTGAGCAACAGAGCCGGAGAGCTCAGTAGGGCTAACATCATCAGCCGCTGTGGTAACACATCTGCTCACATTTAGTAATTCAATAGTAAACATGTGAAAGTCTCATTTTCTTAATTGACTGAATCTAGTCAGATGATCAATACGTCATCACTGTTTTTCCCCCATGAAACAAGAACATGCAGTATATCTTCCCCTAGTTTTGGGTTTTTTTTCCCCTTACTTTCCCTCTTTTTGGACGTTCTCTCTATGTTATATTTCAGAGCTATTTTGCAGGGCTTAAGAGAAGACAGGTGCAAGTACTATGTTTGGATTTGTTCTGTCTGTGATACTTCATTGTAAATGGAGCCAATGTTAGGAGCTTTAACCTTTTTTTCCTCGAGTTTGGCCTTGATCTCACTGCCAAGGATGTGCACATCAACCAATGTTTTGCATTTTAAGGAAAAAATGCAAACAGAAAAAAAATTGACAAGTTTTTGATAAAATATGCATGTTTAGGCTGTGTTTTCCATTTGAGAGGCTGATAAAGTTCAGCATGAAAAACATTTTAATGTTAACTAATTTCAGAATTACAGCTTTTGAATAGAAAATAAACCCAGATATGAGCCCTTTGTTTATAACTAGTGTAGCGACAGGGCAGAGGTGAAATTTCCTTAGTTGCTTCTATCATTAAGAATCCAGCCTTTAACAATGCATTCCAAATCCTTCACTGAATAATTTGCATAATAATTTCAGTTTCTGAGAGTCTCATCACCAGCAAATTCGTTCATKAGAATGTATATGAAGGACAAACATAGAAGGAACTGAACACAGCTGAACTGGATTCATAAAAAAGTTTGAGCAAATGCTGGTGGATTTTTTCCCAGTATTTTCTCAGCTCTCTTAAGAACCAATTCAAATCTCACCTAAAAGCAGTGAAAAAACTCCATCACTTACTGAGTTTTGTAAATCTATGAGCCTTCTATACCTCATGCTCAGAAGTAAAGACATGACAGACTTCCTCCTGATTTTGACCTTTTTTCTGTAATTATGAAACTTGTTGAGGTATTCTCGCATTACTACAAACAGCCTCACCCATGAACATTGTTAATCTCTCTGGTATGCTCAGGTCTTGCATGTGTTGGCTTTTTGCCATTTTATCTGAGCACAATGTTCTTAAAGCTTGCAGTATGACACATGATATAGCAAAGGAAGTTAAAGCAAGGAACAGAGCAGATTAATAAATGTGAATGAAAACGGAAAAAAAAGCCTCTCCGCATTTTCCATCCATTCTGCTACTCTTGCTTCTTTTCCCTTCTATCTTTTCTTTTACATTCTCCTCTCTCTGCCATCAAGATTTTAAACATTTCAAGCCATTCCCTCTGTCCTTCTCTACTACGAACATGAGTTATGAGGAATGAGCAATAATGAATGAATGCACTCTTCCTTAGGAACAACAAGCAATACACTTACAGCAGGAGCTGCTGACACAGCACATGGGGAGACTGTGAACGGAGTAGCACGGCACGGTTTCATAAATCAGCATGCAAAAAATGTCAAGCATTGTATATCACCACATGGTAGCTGGTTAGGAAGAATAACTAGGTTTTCTCCAACCTGAACCTACACGAGGAATAACCCACTTGCAATCTCTAGGTTCCAGATTTTGGAGCTTTTTTTTCAGTTTTGGTTTGGTTTTACTTAGGATTAAAGCGTACTTGCTTAGTTACCTTCCATTTCCTTCACTGAACATCTGATTAGCTAAATATCAAGTAGTGGATTATCACACAGGATTCTGTGGTGAGGTGCAGCTCTTATTTAATTTTCTTGCGTATATTTAAAAGAGGGTGAATTTTATTTCTGTTGGCTTTTTATTAGCTTTGGATATTCAGAAAAGACTGTCAAGATGGCAATACCTGTGCTGAGCTCCAGATCCCCTGCTGTTTTGCCGTTCAAATTCTGCTCTTTACATGTTTTCTTTCTCAGTCCTTACGTAAGGAGATTACATAAGAGAAGACTGTAATCTCCAAAATCATTTACCATATTAAACAGCAACTACCATCAATGGATCTTTATCAGCCGCCTGGAGCAGAAAGGAGATGTGGTTGTACATTTGGAAACCGGTTGTTTACAGTACTCATCAATGCTTGCTGCCAATTGTCGGCAGATGTCATCAACGGTCATTATGTAGCTCTGAAAATAGAATCAAACTTGACCTGGACAGGTCCTTAAACAACTCACAAACTGCCTCTGAACGATGGAAATGTGTGGAGTCCGTTCTCTCCATCAGCCTCCTGCCGCTTGGGGATCCTGCAGACCCAGAGCTAGGGCAGCGTGGGGAGGGGGTACTCAGTAGGGGTGTACGTGTCAGGTACTCAGTGAGGATGTACATGTCAAGCTAAAGTCTCCTCACCTCTAAGAGTTACGGATTCTTTGTGTGTCCCTGAGCTGTCCTCATGGAGAGAAGCATGACCAGCATGTGCTTGCTGATCCCTGCAGCAGTGCTGTGTCATCTCTGGAAATGGCGAGTTATATTTGACCCTTGCTGTTCTTCCTTTTTCTCCTTCCCCCAAAAACCACTGATAAGCAAAGAGAGCAAGCAGGAGAAAGCACTTTGGGGAGGAGAAGGGCAAAGAGGTTTTGAGAGCTCCTCTGCCATGTGTGTGCTGCTTTGGCTGTCCCAGCCACTGCGCTGTGCCCCAGGAAGGGATGAAACAGCATCAGAGTGCAGAGGGGCTCCTGTGCCTCCGTCTTGCCCACTTTCCCAAACCATGTGAACTCAGCATCGAAAGCTGGTGTCATGGCTCTGACAGCACTCCTGCAATTGCTGTGTTGTGTGGAAGGGGACAACCTGCCATGGTCTCATAGTCATACGTTTTCCCAAATGTGGCTTCCTCTGCTGAGCTCCCACGAGAGGATAAAGAGTATAGAGAGCGGCTTCCTTCCCCCTTCCTTCCCCCGCCCTCACACAAGGCTTGAGAGGAACACTGCCTTCTCCTTTTCTTTGAGAAGTGCTGGTGAGCGCAGGCTGTTACAGTCCACTGCATACAGTGCCTGGGCATCAGAAGCGGTCACCTGCTCCCATGCTCCTGTTTGCTTGCTGGCGTGTGGCAGAGGGCATGAGAGAAAGGGAAGCAATGCTACATTTCTGAAATGGGGCATAGCAAGCATCGTGCGCCCGCAGCTCCAGCCCAGCCTGCCAGTGTTTGTCTACTCTTTAGTTGGCAGGTAGAACATTACAAGTGACTTGCACGTAGCTGCTCCCCTGTGCAAACCCCTCTGATCTCCAGCAGGCCTAGAAGACGTGATTTAAGGCTGTAAGAAATGTGTTGCTTAGCCTTTTTGGAAGTGCACAGCTAGCGTTCATGTGGTAATGTTATCTTTGATATACAAGAGTGCTTTGTAAATGCTACCAATACTGCTAAACGTAATGACAGGAAAAATTAATTTTTAAGATATGTCTCTTCCAGAACAATACTCTGTCAGAATTAGCCAACAGTCCTCCCACAATGGAAGAGGGCTGGATATCTCTTTGCTATTTGCTTGTCCTCCTTTCCAGTCTCTAGAAGGGTGCTTGCAGAGGGGCTTTCTATCTGTTCATCCACTTTCCCAAAACAAGGACCACACCACAGCAATAATCTTTTGGTGACAAAAATGTTGGACTGAATCAAAGTTTGTTATGAGCTATATAGCAGAACATACCGTTATGCTTTATCTGTGCAGGGAGTGATCTCTTTATTTAACAGCAGTTGCAGCAACAGAAATGTTTCTGACTACAGTTTTTGGCTTTATGCTTTTCCAAGCATTCTCCTTTTCCCTTTTGGTTGTTCTTGAAGTTGTGACATGAGATCAGGGAAGCTTAAGAGCTTAAGTGACTTCTTAGCGTACCATCATTTCAAGATGAATAAGCGTTCATGAAGACAGCCTGCAGGAAGGGTATTGATGTACTATTTGAATGCCCTGACTTTATAATTCATACAAAACTATCTCGGCAGGAGTGTGCCCGGTGCTGAAAACTTTGCCTTAGGGTTCAGATGGATCAAGCCGTAGTAAGACTCCATGGTTAGTTGAGGGGGAGGAATAGGAGAAAACAATTTAAAAGCAATGAAAGAAGATACTCACGATCATTGTTGTAGCAAAGCTTTTGCTCCCACAGCCTGTGGAACCACCACATAATAGGTTGGAGAACTGACCCCACTTTCAGTTGCCTGCCTTGCAGCTGCACACGGGATTGCGACCTCAGTTTGGGAACTGGCTGAAGGAGAGGCAGCTGGCTGCTCTGCTCAGCTGTGTTTTGAGATGAGCAATTTTCTGTGGAGGTCAGCGAGAGTTTGACAATATAAGAAGTTCAAACTATCATCCCTAGAGAGGGTGGAGAAATACAAAATGAGAAAATAGGGATAAGACCATACGTTCTCTCTAAAACTGGTTGCATGGTCTATTTCGATCTGAATATATTTGTCCATAATGTGTTTTTCCCAGCAAGATACAGGAAGGAGGTTTTTCTCCAAGATGAATTCACAGTTTGCATAAAGCTTGCATAATATTTCCACTTAGACAGTGCTGTCAGGCAGACATTTTAATGAGTGCTGAAAACCCCAAACCAACTGTGGTCTAATCCCACTGCTTGCTCCTATTTCTGTATTGACACTCCTGGCACCTCCCAGGCATTTGCCTTCTGCAACCAAACAGCCGCACATTGGGAGCGAGCATCTTTGCCCAAACTGTGTGCTATTTAGTAATGCTTGCTGATAACAACTGTTCTCCTAAGTTCTAGATGGCACAGTTTCAAATGCTGAAGCACTGTGTACCAAAATAAAACCAAAACCCAGATAGCTTGGTTTTGCCCACGTTAGCCATCATGTACACTGCGTATTTTTTTTAGATTATTTTTTGCAAGTTTTAATTAAGAAGGTAGTTTTGAGCTACCTGGTGAGAGGAGCAGAGGGACGAACCTCTGCTTTCACAGCTGGGCTTCCCAATGTGTGTCTTATTTGTCAGTAAGCATCTCTTATCCCTCCTAAGCATAGGAGGAAGCCCTGAAAACATCTTGGAGCACCTTCCTGTGTTTTCTCCCTGAATTACTTGCTGTCACGTTTTTATTAGACATCACTGCTCCTGTGCTGGAAGCAGGAAGGTTTGCTTGCAACTCAGGTAGAGGCCAGTCACGTGCATTTTTGGTGTTCGTGATAGCCCTGTTACTAACTCCTGAGGGCACAAGACTTACTGGTCAGGCTATAGATAGCCTATGGGTCTGATAGCTGCTAATCTCATTAACCCTCGGACTTAGCTTGATTTATACTTCATTTGCTCCCCCTAGTTTATAGGGATCTGTTACTCAACTTCAAGAAAGAACAAAACCACAGAGTAGATGATAAAAAAGTGGTCACGGAGCATTTTTGCTCAGGCCTCAAATTCTCTGCAGAGAATGGAGAATTTGGATATAATTTACTGCTACTGGCACTCATTTCTATTGCACTATTAGGAAATGTGAATAGTCCTTGGTCAGTGCTAAAGAATTTCAGTTTTCCATCTCTCCTTAGGCTCACTCTGTGCCATATCTGCCTTTTCTGAATAACTTTGCTCGAATAAATTTTATGAACGTAAACACACATGTAGTAATAAGTATCTAGAGTTTTTACTATAAATGAACATTTGGCTCTGCTCCAATGAAACGCACAGGTTTCAGTACTGTCTTAATACCAGGGCTAATTCATTGCTGGCAGGAGCTGTTTAGTGTCACACAGAAATTAAGAGGGTTTTGTGCTCAGTTTTTGTATAACATTAGCTATATCACTGTAGACATGTATATAATTAGGCTGGTGCAACCCTTAAATTAATTTGATGGAGCTACAGCTATGAAATATGTTTAAAAGGGTAGTGACTGCTCTAAAAATTTAAAGAAATAAACTGTAGCAGTGTAGCTATTGCTCATGCAAAATAGTAGGACTAATCTAGATGACTAGCATTTAAAGTACAAAACTCTCTGTGGCTCCACCTTACACCATTACTTTTGTTGCTCTGCTGGATCTCGGATTGTAAAACTTTTCTGTCACTTATGTGCACAAATTCATATTTCCACAGCATGACAAGGAATATGTTATCAGGCTGATAAAATCCATGAAGACAGCTTTCTTGTCGAGTGGCAGCTACTGTAAATAGTTATGCTAAAACCAAGACACCAGAAAATTTAATTTCACTAAATAAAACCAACCGCTTCAACACAAAAAGCAATTTTTTGCTTTTTTGCTATTCTCTACCTCATTTCCCCTCCCCGCCCTAGAAATGACCAGGTGGATATTATGTGGTCAAATGTAAAAAAGTACTGTCAGTGGCTAAATTGAATTTATGCGGAGATATAGGAATCAGAAGCTGGCATTGAGACAGATGGGAGTAGATGTGGTTAGACTAAAAATGGAGAAAAATAAGAACAGAGAGAATTAAGAAGAAGAAAAATACTGGTACTAAAAGGGAAAAATAGAGAAGTAACTGTAGTAAATTTGGTAAAAAAAGCTCATGTAAGATATCAGGTTAGCAGTTAGCATGGAAGAAAAAGAGGAAATTAGAGAAAAAGAATTTACAGATGATGTGCTTTTGATGCGAGTTCAGTGGGTCACAGATAAGCAGGGATCAGACAAGTCTGAAAAGAGACCCACGTTCCATCACACAGGAGCCACTGTCAGACCTCTGTCATTAGGCAGCAGCTGTGCCTGGATAAATGACTACTTGTTCTGCTTTGCAGCCAGCACTGTCCCTGTGAGCATGTAGTTTAGATTAAGCCCCCTGAACTTCGGACAAGGAGGTGAGGGGCTAGTGTTAGCCTAGGAGAGAGACTTTTGCCGTATTTGTTTGCTGTTCTCATTTCTCATTCCAGAATATATTGCAGATTATCAGAGATGGCTGTTGCAAACACACATAAGAATAATGGAGGGGGCATTCACAAAGACTAGATTTAGCCTCAGGATGCTTTTCCCCCCCCCCCCAGCTTCCTGTAGAATCAAGAGAAAGCATTTCCTCTGGGGCAACCCAGAGCACCTGCAATGAGGTCCAATTGAGACACTCTGCTGAGGATTTTACCACTCCCCGCTGGCTGTGGAAAGATCCTAAGGCAAATAAGCTCCTTAGGCTAAAGGTGGCCTTTGCAACTATCCTCCTGTGCAGCCTGGTTTAAGAACCAGGAGCAGTGAATCAGTCACTAACAGATTTTGGAGTCAGTTCTATGATTTTCAAGGCTTACAGAATGCTACAATTCCTCCACTGACTTTAAGCACTGCATATGTACAGCAACTGGAAATCTGTAAGGATTGCTATAATATCAATAAATAACATAATGCAGGGCTGCTATATATTCAGAACACAAGTAACGGTGATAGGACATCATTCAGAGCAGAACATGGTTTAATTAAAATGCTTGTGGATGTTATTAACGAAACAGTGCTACAAACTAATGGTCAGTTTATTGTTTGTTCGTGTACTCTATCTAATCTGTCTGTATATGGGTGCTAAGTGGGCATACATTCCTACCAGAGCAAAAACATGTAAAACACAGCTCTTAATTGCTGCTTCTAATGTATTTCCTTGTGAAAGTCTAATAGTGGTTCACATATTTAAATAATCTGAAAGATCAGTATAAGAGCTTGTAGTAAGTGACTATGAGTCAAGTGAGTGAAATTTAAGACTAGACTAGCTACACATCCAGGCTCTGAGCCAAGGAGAGGGAATGTCTGGGTGTTCCTCCTCTCATTCATTTAACATAATTTTCCTTCTGTTTCCTTAGCAGTTAATTAACTGTGTTCATGGTAGCAGTGGGGGATAAGACAATGGTGTCTTTCCTGTCTTGCTGTGTCACCTCAGTCATAGCAGATCTTGATGGTACAAAAGCTGTCAGGCAGCAACATTAATCTAGAACGTGCTTATACAAATTATACAAATAATTCTGTGCTTATACAAAAAGTTTAAAGCTCTATAGTTATAAGAAAACTAGATGACATGGAGGAACTAGTCGCTTAGACTTTCTTTATTAACTTTATGTATTACTGAACTGTACCTCCTTCTTGGCTGTCTTTGAAGAGTTTTGACATCATCCAATGAAAGGATGTAGTATTATGAGGAAAATCTAATGTACAGGATCTGTTGAGAGAGTTTAAGAAAAGCCTTTATGGAAAGGGGAAGGGCAGTAGGAAAGACTCTAGAAGATATTGTAATGGAAAGCCAGCAGAAATGTGTCTTGTTCCAATGAAAATGGGAAACACTGAAGAGAGAATGGGTCACCGTAGGCTACTTAAGCAAGTAAAAGTAAAATATGAACTGCCCTGGAAACAGAAAACTGGAGGGCTACCAAAACAGGCTTTTATATTCCAAGTTTAGTGCACATGAGAAAAACAGGGACAGCATGAGGATACACTGAAACAGTTGCCAAGAGGTTAAAGATAATATGAAGAGCCTGTGTTATAAGTCCTGAAGGCACAATAATGCAAAATTACTTGACCAAGAAAATATTAATTGTAATTAATTTGTAATACGGAGATAAACTTTGAGGCCAGTTCTTATTCCCACTAAAACTAATTGGACTTTTGCCATGAAGTTTATTGGGAAGGGGATTAAACTTTGAATAATGGTTTGGTTAAGAAATCATTGATGTAATTGTGAACTGCTGGGAAAAAGTAACTAAGAAATACATAACGAAATATCATCACTTGAACAAATGCATCTGAGGTGTCCCTTTGGGTATTTATAGAACTGATGGAACAACTAGTTGCTAAAAAAACCCACAGAGAATTGAGGAAGTATCAGGAGACTAATAAAGTGTCAGCATGCCACAAGTCTTTAAAAACTGAATTAAGAGTAACTATGGAAACTATTGTCTTAAGGGCATGGCTCCAAATTGAAATAAATAGTATAAATATTAAAGCAGAAGGAGAAAATGTATTCATATGGAGGTGAATAGTATAATGAGACCCAGATATGACACAAGTGTGCTACAGTAAACTAAGCCAGACAAATTAGAATATTTGTACCTCCACTTCTTTTTAAGATGAAGCCAGAAGATTAGTAAAGTACAGAATAGCATCAAGACTTTACAAAGGCATTTGATGCTCTGCCACATAATCTTAAGGGACTTACCGAAACAAGTCAGCGTGGGCTAAAATTCACTTAAAGGTGTCACAGGCTGGCCACTGAACTGTAGACAGAAAGTAAATCTGCATAGCAGTCAGCATTGTCAAGGATAAGTAGCCAATAGTATCCTTTAAAGGTCAAGATAAGATATGGTCCAATATCTGGAGGATAAAGCACTAATTAAATGTGAAAATGATACTAAAGTAGTAAGAATGATTAACAGCACAGAGGAGAGAGGAAATACAGAAGGTTCTAGTTGTTCTCTAGGGATACTATGGATCTAATAAAGTGAGGCTAAACTTAAAAGAAAAGCAAATTAATAAATGATAATGCTAAGCATTAACAGTACTTTGTGCCCATTAGGCAACAAATAAATTTTATGAAGCTACAAATACATTATTTTTGTCTATGAAAGAATTTGTCTTTCTTAAATGCTTATTCAGGCTTTGTGAAGCTGATCAGAAAACTGAAATTTGGAAAGCAGCAGCATAAATAGCATTAATAGAATGATCATTTGCTTGATCTCTTTCTGTTTATCTGAGAGGAACATTTCTTTTTAATTGTTTACGTGGCTCAGGGTAGGTTGGGATTTGCACACTCAGGTGGTACAGTTGGAGGGCTCCATACTCTGAAGTGTTCATCATGAACAAGGACGGCATGGTGGTGGTGGGTGGTAAGGAATGAAGGCTTAGATAAAAGGGCATTTCCTTGATTGTGCTGGGTCAGACCAAAGACCTGCCTATAGCCTAGTATAGTCTCTTTAGCAGTGGCTGAAAATGGATGTTTAAAGAAGGTGAAGAGCAGGACAAGCACATATAACAGCCTTCAGTAACTCTTCCCCAGACTTGCAGATTAGGGACTCTGAATCACTTGTGGGTTTAGTAACTCTAAAAGATTTATTTTCCGTGAACTTTTCCAGCCTCTCCTTGAACCAATGCAAACGTTTAGCATTGACACTATCCTTTGGCCTTACAAGTCTAACACAATTGCATGAAGTACCACCTCCTTCTGCTTGTTTTGAAGCTGGTTGCTATTAACTGCAACTGACACCCTCTAACTCTTGTACTGGGAGACTTGGCACACAGTCAGACTTTGGCTACCCTGTTTGTGCTACTCACGCTTTAGTGAATCTCTATCACATATTCTCTTGGTTGCCTTTTCCACAGACTGTCTTTTTATTCGAGTAGCAGATTGGCTTTTCCCCATGCAGGAGGGGAAAATACTATCATACTACACAAAAAATTGCAGATTCACGAGTAGATCCCCTGGCACCAGAAGTCACAAGATTACCTCAGAATTGTATCTTTGACATTTTAAAGTATGCTTTATGTCCTTGCAAGAAAAGCCCGAATGCATGAACTGAACGCAATTGCTGAAATGAAGTCTTCCTAACAAGGAAGGAGAGACATTTTGAGATGTATGAGCTACTGCATAGATCTCACTGGAGAGTTCCCAGAAATAGTGAGGGCTTCCCAGCATCACAAGTAACATCAAAGCAGAAAACAGACCCCTTTCCAAGAGAGCTGCAGCCTCACTGCTGGCCTTAGCGTCAGGGTGCCTGGCTGTGGTTGTTACCTTTGCAGAGACTGGCAGAAAGAGGAGGAGAGACTCACTCCAGAGCTAAGACTAAGCACTGCTGCTCTGCCTTGGATTTTCCTAGAGAAAAAAGGGGGACCTGTGCCATCATCCTCCTTGTTTAAGCATTTGAGGAGGCTCTTGCTTTGCTATCTGAGAAAAAACAAAGAGGTTCCCTGTGAGATACTGTGCATAGTGCTCTAAATAGTCATACATCAATGTCTGTCTCCCTGTAGAAAAGGAAGCTGTGTCACACTGTACATTAACTGTATATAGTTATGGCTTTCACTTGGGGTCTTAAATCTTTTTTTGTCTTTCTGTCACCAGTATGTGAATTTTACTTCGGTCTTATGGTATTTCAAGAATATCTTGTACACAATCCTTTGCAAGTATGTGTCTTTGCACGCTTGAAACACTGACATGTCCACTAAAGACAAAGAATGACTGTGAAATTGCAAAGCATTTTTCTCCATGAAACTTCAGGAGTTAGTTGCTAAGCTCAGTCAATGCTCCTTTTAGGACTGACTCAAAATACTGGATACTGGTTTTGACCCTTCCATTTATCTGTCCTTTAATATTTAGCTTTTCTCCTCAAAAGTAACATACTAATAGAAAAGAAAAAAAAAAAAAAAAAAAAGGCTGTCTTTATTTCCTCCCTTGTTTTTCTTTCCTGAAAACTATGTCTGTAGCCTTTCTGCCTTCTGCTTGCACAGTCCACTGAGCAATAACACAAGTCTTTTTTATTCCCAAGTGGGAAGGAAGAGCTGGAACTCTGAGTCTTGCTGAAGTCTGAGAAAGGAGGTTTCTTTTATAACTTGCAAATAAAAAGCTGCTAGTGTGAAATACAAAAGTGTTTTCAAATAGGAAGAATGGGGTTGCCTTACAGCTCTGTGCTGTACTCTGCTGCTGCTGTGGAACAGTTTTCCCAAAATGGAGTGCAGTACAGGCGGGACAGAACTTCGTAATGGCGTGTGGTTTTGTTTGTGGGGAGGAGAGGAGCACACAGCACCTTTTCCTTTCACTTTTATGGCTCGAATGAGGTTGTGGCTTTTAGGAAAGAAGGCACACACCTCTCTGGCTGGCTGGCTGCCTCTCTGCTGTAGAGCAGTAGCCCTGCAGCCAGATCTTGGTGATCTACCTGGGGGGCTGTGAACGGGGCTGTGAACACCAGGCTAAGGCACTGTTGAACCTAGCCAGGCAAGAGGTGTGTGTCACAGCTCATGTTTCCTGGTACAGGTATCGTGCTAGAAAATGCTGCTTCTCTCTCCTTGTGTGAGGTTGCAATAATAACAGACCCACTCTTGTTGAAGTACAGAAATTGCTAGTACTCGACTTATGTTGAAAGTGCTAAAGGCTGCTGTTGTGGCAAATTCTTAGCAAGCTTTTGCAGTTCTAAACACATGAGACTCTGTTGTCTCTCATGTGCTGCCATTGGCAGACTTCCCATTACATAATGTTGACCCATATTTGTGGTATGTGACATTTTTTGCTAAACACTGTCAGGGATAATCCGTCCCAGAATAAACTTTCTGATTATATGCTGAGACTTTGTCATCCTTTAGCACAAACATAACTTTTGCCATAGACAATGCTATGCCTTGTTAAGACAAGCAGAGTACAGTTCCTTCAGGTAAGAAAAACACCGAGAGAGTATTGTGTGCTTTGAGAGTGAAATACCTAGGACTAAATTCACTGCAGAATGATTGCATGATGGAATCACACCTGGGAGTAATTTGAGCTTTAAAAAATGTTGAGACACAGCCCAGGTGATGGGAGTAGCGATTGGCTGAAGGAAGCCTGAAGTCCTGAAGTGTGACTCTGCAAAATGCTGTCTCAGGCAGGTCCAGCTTGTTTCGTGCTTCAGAAAAGCAGAGCTGTGGAAAAGGTTTCTCTGCTGTACTCTTCCACTGAAGTCTGCCAGTATTTGTAGACCAACCAGTCTTCCCCAAAAAAAGTGTAATGGTGTGGGGAGATAAATAGGTACAGCTCAGCCGGAGGTTATTGCTAAAAGGCAGCTGAGAAATGAGAGGCCTTGGAGGAAAGGGAGCCACCCCAAAGCTGTCTGCTTTCAAAAAGCTATGCAAAATCCATCCATTCTTAAAAACCTGGTCTCAGTTGCATAGAATAAAAAGCAGAGGAGAGAAAGGTGTATAAAATAGAGGCAGAGAGAATAAAATGGGAATTCTCTCAGTATTCAAGAACAGGGTCTGCTTCAAATGGACTTTATATAATGTTGTAGCAAAGAAGTAACAAGATTGTGTGAGCTGCTAAAGCATCTGCCACGTTGTGGAAAGGAATGAATGTGGAACGTAAGGCTGAGAGACTAAATACACAGCCTTCAGAGAAAGAAATTTTCCAGCCTTACGTAGGAGATGACTGTGTGCTAAGAACGGTTGCAATATTGAGGAGAAAGGTTTTGCTTCTGTGAAAGAAATGAATGCTTGTCAGAGCCAAAATTAAAACCCGATGAATGCAGTCTCACCCACTTTCATTTCTTCCCTCTCAGATTCTACATTTGTCCTCATTCTGTCTGTGCATTCATTCATATATTCCTCTCCCTTCCCACCTCCCCATTGACTCACACTCTCCCTCCCTGTTTGTTATTGCTTCCTTTTTCATTTTCTCTTCCTTTAGGCTCCCTTCCCACTCATTCCATTTCTCCTCTGCCTGACCCCTCTGCACACATTTCCCTTCATGGTGAAAAAACAGCAGAGAGACAAAGAGGAGGAAAAAATAGAAGACGAGCAAGGAAAGGAGGGGGCGAAGAGGAGATGGTGCAAGAAGGGTGCTCACCGTTGCACTTTCTCCCATGCTGCGCTACAGATCTTTGAAGGTGCTGTAGGAGCAGGGCTTCTAAAACCTGTTCCTTTCTCCCAGGCAGCAGCACTTGGCAGTGGCTTTGTGAAGGGTAATGCCAGAGCTCATTTCCTCAGACTGGTGTCCCTAGAAACCGTAATAAAGAATAGAATAATCCCAAAATCCAGCGGGCAGCCACCCCTGAGTGACAAACATCTGGCTGTGTGTAGGGCTTGCTACCACGCCAGATCAGCAAGGACATGGTAGGAGACTGGGTGGCTCTTGGGACTCCAAAATTGGAAAAGGGAGCTTTAGGAGTACTCCAGACTTGCTGGCATGCAATGCTGACCAAGATACATCACTGCCTCAAGCTTTGTCGGGGGCCAGTGTGCAATGAACTGGTGTTTCTCAATGCAGCTGGTGCTGGTGTCTAAAAATGGATGGCCAATGTTGCCAATTTCGGTTTAGTGAAACAACAAAGAGGTGCCAGCAATGCTTATTGTGATGTGCGGTAGGAAATGGGCTGAAACCATTTGATCTGTAGAGTGGTGATCCCATCCGAGCACGATGAGTTTGATCTTAAAATCCATCTGTAAACTGGAGAAGGTGCTGTGCTCCCGCAGCCCCCGAGGCTGCTCCCTCGTCTGCCCTGCAGACCTGTGGTGAGGAGGGAGCCGAGCTGGTGCACCCACAGGTGGTGCAGTGCTGCACATTAATTTATTCTCCTATTGCCCTTTATTTAAATTTTCTCCTTTTCTGGCCCCGTTCTTGTTCCTGAAACTGTTAACTGAGATGAAATTGTTCCTCCCTGCTAAAAATCTTACTTTTTACAAAAGCTCGGTAGAAATAGCACTGGTATACTGCGGGTTATTTCTCCTTCCCACAAAAAGAGCAGGAGGGCAGTGTGCAGGGCAGATAGCCAGAAACGACTCCTTCCTGTACCCTGTCCTGCCATCTGGAACCTTCTGCCAGCTTTCCTTATCACTTTAACAATGGATATTTCTTTCTTCAAATTCTTGCATAATTAAGGATCAAAGTGAATGCAGGCAGCCCTCGCAGTTTAGTGTGATTTATGTACAGCGGTTGTACTGTGTGCTTAGGGAAGGGAAATCAATAACCGGGGGTTGTTGGGTTTTTGCGTTGATGCGACTCTCCTTGGGTTATGGAGTGACCTCGAAACAAAACGCAGGACGCGCCGAGCAGGACAGGTGCGGGTAGCTGTGCCCGAGGTCGGCCGGGTGAAGCCCGGAGCGGCAGTTGGCAGCGACGGTACCCAGCGGCGCCTGAACCGGGGGGTTGTGACCCCCAGCCCCGGCCCCAGGCAGCCCCGGCCGGGCGGCAGGGCTGTGCCTCGGGAGCCGCCCGGGCCCGGCCGAGGGGCCCGCCCGCCGCGCGCCCTCTGGGGCGCCTCCCGCCGGCCATTACCAACGGTCGCCGCGGGAAGCGGCCGGCGCGTGCCCGGGGGCTGCGGGCTGTGAGGGGCAGCGCGGCGGCGGGCGAGGCCGGGGGCTGGCGGGGCCGGGCGAGGCTGCCGGCGGCGGGCAGGGGGAGCTCGGCGGGCCGCGACGCCGCTCCCCGCCGCCGTTACATAAGGGGGGTGGGGGAAGGGAGCGGCCCGAGCCGCCGTGTTGGCGCGGCGGCCCCTTTAAACGCGGAGCCTGGGGTGCGATCAGCGCGCGCCTCTCTGCTGCCCCCTCCCCGCCTCACTGCAGTGACAAATCCGCTCCCCGCCCGCCTCCGCCGAGCCGAGCCCAGCCGAGCCGGGCGGCGCCGGGAAGCGCTGCCGCGCGGCTCTGCACCGCCCGCCCGCCCGCCGCGGAGCCGGCCAGCCCCTGCCCCAGCCCCCGGCGGCGCGACAGCAGGGAGCGGCGAGGGGCGCGATGGAGGCTCCGCGCCTGGCGCACACCATGAGCAGCCCCACCAGCCCCTGCGAGGAGGTGATCAAGAACCTGAGCCTGGAGGCGATTCAGCTCTGCGATAGGGACGGTAAGTCCGGGCTCGACACGGCTAATCCCTGCAGACGCAAGATGCTGCTGCCCTCTTGGATGCTAATGCAAATTAATCCCCACGGCGTATGGCCCTTTGTTATCCCCCATGTATTTGTAGGTGCAAGTGTTCCCCACTCCTGCTGCCGCCGCCGCCGCCACCCTCCTGCCATTGAGAACAAAAGAAAAAAGAGAAGGTTGCACCTTGCTGGAGGGAAGGGAGGGAAACCCGCCGCTCCCTAAGCCATCCCTTGCGTTGCAGTGCGTTTACCCCTGGGCGAGCCTGCTGCACAACCCTGCCCCTGCCAGGAATGGACGCTGGGGTTTATTCTGGGAGAGGCAATAAGGAGAACCAGAGCAGGCGCGGCAGAGAGTCCTGAGGCGGGGTAGTAGCCCCGGTGGGTTTTTTTGTTATCCGTGATCTCCAAACTCCTTTGTATTGTAGGGCAATTCCTCTGCTTAAAATACACCGACGAATCTGCTGGCTGGCGTGGGCTAGCGGCGAAACTTGTTGCCGGCCGCTTGTGCGAGCGATAAGGCGGGGAGTGGACCGACAGTGGGGCTCGCAAGATGGGGTCGGGGGGAGACGGAGCGGGAGGCGGCGGGGCCGGCGGTTCAGCACCGCGGACAGCACCGCGCCGGCGGCGGGCCCGGGTGAGCCGTGCCGGGCGAGACCGCAGTGCCCTGCAGGCAGCGGCAGTCCTTGCCCGGGAAGGCACAGCTAGAGCGTCGAACGGATGAAGTTTGGTTTTAGAGTTGCAGGTGCGGATATTAAAGATCATCTGGGTCGAAGCAACCAGATAAATGTAAGGTGATGAGGGTCAGCCAAAACAAATTTATGTGCTGAAAGCAACGCTAAAAGCTGGCTGTGGTAGAAGAGAGTACTATCGTTTATGCACAACTGTGACTGACAAAACTGAACAGAGAAACTGATAGTCAAACAATGAAAAAATATTTTCTTGTAGAGTGTCATGTAATTTGTGTTCATATGCCAGGTTATTCTCATCTTCTCATTTGGCATTGAATTATCAAAAATAACTTCTCATTTTTTAATGCAAAATATGCTTTGGGTGTGGAATATACGTTACCTGGTAAAGGTACCAAGGAATGGAGATACTGGGTCAGTAAATGGTACAGTTGAATTAATGAAACTATTTCCTTGTTGTGAGTGTATTTTTGGAGCATAACTGTTATAGGTGATGGTTACAGAAAGAGGCAGTCCAGCTTTCTCAGTTATTTTTTTTACAAATTAGTTTTGATGAAATACTTCACTTTTTTGACCTAGGCAGACTTAACATTTTAAATGCTGGATTTTTGTAAGCTCTTTATTTTTCTTGATATATTCAAGAAATTGACAAGGCATTGAAAAGTCTTTTCAGTAATTATTTTTATAGCTGCATTGGAAATTCTCTGCATTTTTTTATGTTTGAATTAAGATATAATATGCACTTCCATCCAGTCATGCCTAACTCACTGCCTAGAGAAACTGAACTATGTTTATAGTAGTGGAGGCTAGACTGTTCTTTTGTTAAAACACTTTTTCATGTATATTTCTTTTTATTAATATTAGAGAGAAATGAAAATAAATAAATTATGCAATCCTTCATATTTGTCTACCCCAAGTAATTGTAGTGAAGTACTCCATGTTAATCATTGCAGACTCTATTTGGCTCAACATACTGTAGGTAAGGACTGCTCAATTTCTATGGAATAGTGTCATACAGACAAACAAATGGAATAATGTAGTATTTTTAATTTTAATTCCCTTTTGAATAGGCTTCACTGGAAAACAACAACTTCCCTGTAGATCTGGCTTTACAAAATAATCTTCATCAAGTAAGCCACTATCATACAGGGTCATCGCTTCCTACAATACATGGTTGAATTTCTGAAGGAGGCACTATATTGGGCATGTAAAAACTCAGTGCCTAATTTGGCACAAGACTGCACTTGAGCATACTTCAGTGTTTCCTACAGGTGGCACTTATGTATCAAAAAGGTTGTTTCATTGGGAACATAAAAACAAGCAAGCAAAGGTTAGGGCACTAATCTTTCTAGGTAAGCGTGCAAATGTATATGCAACACATTTAGATCCCTAACTGTGCCCATGGATTTAGTTAGTGCATTTGTATTATAAATACTTACAATTTATTTTAGGTTATCTTTGTTATAAAACATGTAGTTCTTAACGCGATATGTTGGCATCACTGAGGTTAATCAAAGCTTTGTAATAAATATCAATATATTACCCGTAGTGAATTAAAAATATGCTAGATTTTAATATTTTGAAAATGTCCTTGATCTCTAAGCTGTAGTAACTGTAAAGGCAACCAATGAAATGATGACATTACATATCCAACTATGATAAAATCTGCAGCACACTTAGTTTGGAATTGCAGGCAATGCTGCAGAATAAATATAATCAATAATGGAATATTTATGCAGATAAAATATTTTTCTTTTTTCTAAGATGAGGGAATTAATATTGAAACATTTTTTTATTCAGAAAACTGGGTTATACCTCCTATGGAGGTATATGGAGGAGGTAGAAATCCAGGAATTGGCGTGAGCAATTAGTAATATCACAACAATTCATATCTTTTTAGATTTTTTTCTGGTTTTTTCAGTGTTTTTTTGCAAGCATTGTCATCTGTCTTAATGAATCAAGACCATTTAGAAAACTTACAAACGTCAAATAAAAGAAAACAAATGCATGCATTTTGGAGATTTTTTTTTTTTTTAATAAAAACACCTTTTAAGATTTGGCTTAAAGTGAATAGAACATTATAAAGCCAATTACCAGCTCTTATTTTCAGCATTCTCTGTTACTTACAAATGCATCTTGCGTTATTTTTTCTTATTATTTTAGGTGGGTCTACTAGCACATCTTAGTATTAGTCTATAGCACAGTCTAACATGTAGTTTCTTAGAATTCTGCTGAACTCAATTTGTGTATAGGAAAAAGTGTATAATTTGGTTTTTTTCCTTTGCCGTATTTGAACATTGCAGCCATATTTCTGTAAACTTAGGCCCAGGAAACAATGTTTAAGCTGTGCTAAAAATTCTGGTGACCTTTATATACAATTTGTATTAGCCCTATCTAGGGATTAAACCTTTAGTAGATGGATGCCCTTTGCGTTATGAGCAGGCCAATTCTGTGAAAATGTATCTAACCTCAGAAAATCATAAGCCTTTGAAAAAACTGCTTTTCACAGACTTGGTAGAACAGTCTTAGATTTTAGCAGCTGAATTTCCTGAAGTTCCACATTGTGGTTGTGCAGTGCTCCCCCTACAGATACTGCACTTTGGCTGCCGGGGTCCTGCCAGAGTGAGAGCTGTGACGCTGTCATCTGCTTTCTGTGCTCTTACATACTTGACATAGACAGCTGGAAAGCGGAAGACGCCGTTCAGAACGCAGAAAGGAGAAAAGCAGAGCAACAAACCTTCAACGAGGATGTTGGAACTTGGGAGACATGGACTGGGGAGAGGGGCAAGAAAACTGGCCCAGAAGGCACATGGGCTTGGTGCTAATAGAGGCTAAGGCAGTGGCTGTTCAAGGGTGGAAGAACAGGAAAACTTAGAAGCTGAGGATGTTTGTGAGGGTTAGATTAAATGGGAAGGCAGAAGTGGGCAAAATAACCCTGAATGAGAATAGGAAAAGAAGATGAAGGAGCAAAGGAGGTAATCCAAGTTTGGGCAGGGTACCCAGGGAAGTAAAACTGAGAAAAAAAGATGAGGGAGCATTCACCCAGATTAGATTAATTGGATGAATGAGGATGGAATGAGAATTGGGAACCTGTGAAGAGTAAACCTGGAGACTTATCTGCAAAGAAGGGACAGAAAGTGCAAGAATGTGGAGGGGAGAGCTGGGCAGTTTGGACCACAGAGGTTAGGGTTAAAGGAATGGAATTAGGACTTGCTGAGCAAAGAGACTGGGACTGAAAGGACTTAGGAATGAATAAATGGACTTTTGAAGTGTGACTGGGGAGTAGAAAAAGGGGTGGGACAGGAACAAGTTCAAGGAACAGGGCAGAAGTGGCCACATTTTGGTGTGACAGCCAGAGAAAGGTCAGCGTGTATCCACACGTGCTATCTTCCAAAGCCACACACAACCCCACGATACCAAATGCTCCTTGTTCATTTGCAAGCAAAGAGGTCTAAAATCCACCACAAAGTGTGACATCTATTTTCAGTGCTTGTCTGTGTGAAGGATGGCAGTCTGGTATGGCTGATGGTTGGCCCATTAGCTCAAATGGTAGCATCTGTGTCTGTTGCTGTGCACCTAAATGTTCCAGCACTGCAGGTTACCCATATGAGAATTGATATGAAGCCACAAGTAGATTTTTAATCTTTTTTTTAGTTGCCATTTTGTAAAACCTAAAAAATTGCAGACATATAGTAAGCTATTAAGGTTACCGAGTTAAGCACTCAAAGCTAGGAAATGGTGAAAGTTCAGTCCTCTGCGCAGAACCAGCATGGTGTTGGGATGTTTAATGTTGTGCAGGGAATACTGGGGATGTTGAAAGGCATGTTGTAAACAAGGTGGGGGAAGAAAGAATGAAGAGAGAAATTTAGTTCTAACCTGGAGTCTATTCCAGACTTTCTGCATGAAACTGAGCAAGACCTACCTACTTTTCAAAGGGGTTTGTTACTTGTTGTGTTTCTCCTTTTCTGGGTGCTTGATCCTGGTACCATGCTGTCAGGACTTCAGGCATACTGAGAGTCAGCAGCTGCAGCTGACTTCAGTGAGAGTAAGACTTTGAACATACAAAGCACAGTGCTAAACGCTTTGAGAAAAGTGATGCTATCCACCTTAAATAGGCACTGAAAGTTAGTAAGCGTCTTTTAACTTCTCTGTGCCTCAGTTTTCCATGTGTAAAATGGAAGCAGTATTATTGCCTCCCTCACAGAGATGTTTTCAAAATAAACTAATGAATGTTTGTTAAGCAGCCAAGCAATGTAGTAGCTTGGAAGACCCATGAGGTGCATGCAAAAACCCATGCTGAAATTCATAATTTTGTCTTCAGAGTAGAATATAAATAATGTGTAACAAATAAGTCCTGGGACTACACGCTGAACAATAGTGAATGGCTGTTACAAGAAAAATAGTTCATTATGTACGCACTATTCATTATGTATGCTGAATGAGTCAGAATTTATGTGGAAAAAAATAGTATGTAATCATGCAGTTAAAGACTATATCATAATCTGAACAAACAAAGGGGCCAATTTAAGGTTATTCAAGTATGCTTCATTCTGATGTCTTCTAACTATTGATGGCTTAAACTATACAATCTCACTAAAGTGCTTTTAAAGGTTTTTTTCTGTGTTCACTTCATATATTTGAAGATAGTATTTGGGTATCAGGATCAGAACAAGAATTGGTGTCTTCGCCAGTTTCAGTTGCATAAATCAATTTCATCATCTTCCAAACACTTGACACCATCAAAATTGTTTAGTTTAACAAGCTTGTGTAAAAGCATTACATTATACAAGCTAAGATGTCATTTCTGTCTTATATAAACAACTTGCATCTTTGGCTTTCCATGTTAGTTGAGAATGTCTCATGTTTTCTTATTTATTTCAGAAGTTTATTATTATGCTGGATGTATTGGAGCATTCTGAAAGATATTTCTGGAGTTTGTAAATGGGAGTTTTCATGGCCATATCATGTACACATTTGCCTTTCAAACAGAAGGGATGAAGTGCCATCATCCAGGCTCTGGATGCATTCTTCAAATCCCTTTTTTGGCATTATGGAGCAGTATCACTGCTATTTCTGAAATGTTATCCTGTGAGTCTCAGAGACAGGGAAAAATTGAATTTCTAGATAGACTCCCACACGAAGGACAACTGAGAGATCCAAATTTCGCAGTAATTCTTAGTGTCCTGAATGGTTGGATTTACATAGGTGTTTGGGTTTTTTAAACTATGAGAGTTCTGAGCACAGGAATAAACAATTCATATTTTCGTACCCAGCGTAGTAGAGAGCTGCTTGTAATTGTGATACTTTGATAGGACACAAAATTCAGAGGCATGTTTATTGTTGTTTTTATTCCTCTCTCCAACTGCAAGTTTGGAGATTTAAGTTCACTCTCTTCAAAATGCAAGCTGTATCACTTTTCTAGGGTTTGAATGATGGAATGGCCAACTGAGAAATGTATTTCTTCCATAAAATTTCATCTAACTTGGGTGAACTTAAAAATAGCGAAATTTTTTTTTGTGGCAAGCAGGAATGCTGCTTCAGGTAGGAGCTAAAATATAGTACGTAGCTTCAAAAGCTCTCTTGTTGCAAAGAAAAATACTTACTATGGTTTTAGGTTTACGTTCTTGCCAGAGACCAAGATTTTCACATGTAATATTCCTTACTGTTAGGACACAGAAAGATACTAAATGGAGCCAAGCAACTATTTTAAAGTCTCTATAAATGATCTTTAGAATTGTGGAAGAGAAGAAAACTAGTGATTTGCTTATGTCTTTCTCTTCAGCTCACCATTGCAAGTATTTTATCCTGTCTTGTTTTATAGCATAAGCAATGATGCCATTGCTTATGGCACTAATAATTAGTGAGGCTTTGCTAGAAACTCATTCAACACTCCTGTGTCAAGAACTTTAGTCAACCCCATTCTTCCTTTATATTCTTTAATTTTTAGAGTTATTTCCTTCCTTCTTCCTCCCTCCTCATTTCCTTTTAAAGCTTTATGCCACTCAAATCTGTATAATTATTAACTATTTTAACTGGCAGTGACCAAGTTATATATTATTAGCTATTTAAATCTTGCCTGGTATTCTGTTTGTGCCCGTATTGATTCAATTATTCTTCACTGAAACTTTTCTAGATCCTTTATAAAGCAACTGAAATGCTTGATGTGTAATTATGCTAGATTCACATACAGAAGCACTGTTCTCTCCCAGTGCTATACACTGATATTGCTAGGTTGAAACTCAAATATATAATGTGGGTTTTATAGTTAATTTCTACTCATTGTTATAATTAAGGCTTTTTAAACATTATTGTCTCCCATGTATGTTCCTCCTTCTTTGTGTTTGTTTCAGATTATAGTTCCCAGACACATTCTTTTATTTATTCTGTAACAGAATCCATTTTATCATTTTCTGCCCATGTTTCTAAGCCATCTTGTGCTTGCAGCTCCTTCTATTTGAATGTTGTCTGCAATGCAGAAATGTGATCTCTCTTTCCAGATCATTCATAAAGATGCTTATTTAGCCTGGAACTAGCCACAGGCTCAATGGTAGCCCAGTAGACACCTGAAATCCTTAGCTGTTTTGCCATGTATCAATCTCATCTCTGCCAGCCAATGTTCAGCCCTGCAGATCCGTAATTCTTAATAAGTACAATGGCAGGAGGAATCATTTAGGGAAGAGAAATTCTACTCCCTCCAGCATCTGAGAAGCAGGAATGCCAAGCCAGCCCCTCACTTAGTTTCACGTATCTTCTGCAAATCTCAAAGACAAAACCTGTTTTTTTTGAGTAAGAGTTAAGCCATTAGTATTCTTTTCATCTGTTTCATCTTCCATCTTATACCAGATGTAGTAATTTTCTTCTCAGCCTACTAATCTGATGGCTCTACCACCTCTGGTAAGCTGTGTTCTGAGCTCGCTTCTCTGAAGGGGGTATTTACCCTGCAGTTATGCCTGTATCATCTAGATCAGAGTCTGCCCTACAGGCCACTTCACCTTTTACAGCAGCTTTCCAGAGAGGTCTCTGGTCCCAGAGCCATAGCTTGTAGAACAAGCAGAATGTCGCTTTTGTGTCATGTAAGGTGGGGGGCGGAGAGACTATATCACATTCCTATTTAGAGTTCTCTAGTATTTCATCATTCTTTTTTGAATGGGTTCCAGTCAGGCATTGTTGTGTTCAGTTGTCTCCAAAGGCTTGCTGAAGCTTATCTTCCTGACCTTGGGTTTTCCTTCTAGGACTTCTCTGCCTCATTAATTTTCCATTTTTTTTCCTCTAGAAAGATCTTCTCCTTTACCCATTCTTCGTAATTTCCTCTACCTTTTATTATTCATAGCCTCTATATAGCAGGTTTGGAGGCCCCAGCTTTTCTGAATAAGATAATTTTCAGCTCCCTTTGTGCTGCTGAAGTAGTGCCAGCATCTTTGACCACAGTTGAGGAGGTAATCTTTAAAAGTCCTTACAGTCTGGGTTTGTTTTTCTTAGTCCACTTGGTACAGTAGGTACGTCTGCCGTGCTGCCAGCATGCATGGCCTTTTGTGCTTTATGTGACCTGGAAGGCTATATTTAATTCTGGCTGAACACAGCCCAGAATCATCCACTATGTTTTCTTTTCTCTTTTGATAAAAGTTTCAAGCATTTTACTTGCAGACTACTTTCTTAAAAAATTTATAAACATGTCTGAAAAAATAGAACTAACATTGCCAGTACATGATACATGTATAAAATATGTCACTGCTGTAGGAAAGTATGAACACATACAATGTTTATGATGTTGGAACTAAAGAAAGTTCTGCTCCAGGGTCACTTCCTGTGGTTTCCACACTAGGTTTTGTTATAGAGTGGTGCATCCTTTATTTGACCTTGAAAATGTTTCCTTCAGCAGAGAAGGTTTAGTTAGAATTGTTGTAGTGTTTGTAGCTGGATCAGTTTTCACAGTGGTGTTTGTAGTTGAATCATTAATCAATTTTATTTTATTGTTTTCACAGAGTGTTCTTGTTTTATTTATGCTTGAATGAACAAGCTGTTTTGCATGGATGTTTTCAAAAACAATGATTAGCTATACTGTTTTTATAACCTAACAACAGTTTCTCTGAGCCTTGGCAGTTCTAGCTGCTGCCAAAAAGGGGAAACCTTAAAACTAGTTTGGTGTTACGCTTTCATTCCCACAGAACGACAGAAAGTATTACCAGAGTTGCACTCTTTCTTAGTTCCAAGTATGGAGTGGCATCTGGAGTTTATTTCTCCAATACTGTTAAGTCAGACACAGCTGGCAGCTCTAGGAGAAGCATAGTTTGAGGAATTCCCCTGTTAAGCTTTGTATATCAATACACTCTCGTTAGGAGAATTCTGCAGGTTGCAATTGTCAGAGGCATCCCATAAATCTATTCCCTGAGCTGTTCCATTGGCTTCTATAAGACTTTGTTTATAAACAAACTTGCATTTGTACCATGGCATAATTAAGATCTTACAACTACTGTATTTTCCTAACTTTTGTTGTGTGTATTCTATCTTATTTCATACAGCTAGGTGTCTAATTTCAGATTTCTCTCTTTAAGCTGCAGTTTGTCTGGATTTCGTCTATCTTTAGTTTGGGGCTAGAAATAACATTTTAAAAAGATTATTCTGGATTTTTTGCAGTTCATTTCTGTGTGTACTCATAGTTAAAGACATATGGACTTCAAAATCAGCAGAATAAAAAGATGTTAAAAGGCTCTTTCAATCTTGGCCAGCCATAAGTACTAGTATACAAGTATCAGTGGAGTGATTCATGCTGTGTCGTTGGTCCTTTTAATCCAACTTACGTAAAGGGAAATTATACATGAGTTTATATAAACTGAGGGATAAAATTAAGAACAGAGTGTGCAGCAGATTGTATTTTAATGCTACTAAGGTGCATCTGATGACATAAAGTAAATATTATGCACTTACACTTTTATGATGGAATTTATGCTGGTAGTTCAGTATAAATGCTTAGTAGTAAACGTGTGGCTTTCAGAGCGCTAATGTTTCTGATGAATTTCCGGCCTTTACACTTTCAATGTAGTTTCAAGGCATATTTCTAATCACAGGAATTGAAAATCCCCAAGCCTACCTGCTCACTGAATCCATTACATCACAGAGAAGTTATGTCCCTCTTGTGTGGAACATACTGGAATTTTAGCCAGCGTTACCTGTTCTGATGACACAGCTACCACCTTACCCTTCATGAAAGGACATATTTGAGCAGTAAGACTTCACCCGCAATTTAATGGGGTTGTCTCCCCTCTGCCCATGTGTAGAGGTTACTTTCTCTTCTCCCCTAGATGGAGGCACTTGAAACTTCAGGTACATTTCTTTGTTTCCTCTGACTGTGAACCGCTTTGTACCATGCTTTGGAACCTTGACCCATTGAATATGTTGCTTCTGTACTTCACTTTGTCACTCTGTTTAGGTAGCTTGGAGTTCTTAAATCATATTTGATTTACAGGGATCTGAGTATAGCAGCCTTTCTAGAGTATGAGAGTTTAATTTCAAGTTTCATGACACATCAGGTAGCCAGGTGCCCCAGCATGACCTGTATAGTAGGAACATGTCCGGTACTCTGTGCTTTCTCATAACTGTAAAAGTGCAGGGAAGACAGAATCAGGTCCCAGTAAATAAAATACTGTTTCTCCTTCTTCTATTTTTGTATATTCTGTAAAGCTCAGCTGGTTTCTGTGTTGCTTCCTTGAGCAAACCATCAGCAAACCACCTAGGCTTTCTGGTGAGGCTGTCAGCCCTAATGCAAGTGTGCAGTGCTTGAGATGGAAGCCATACAGTGAAACTAAATTTTCAGTATATCTTAGTCTGCTTGTTATATTTAGCTCATATAGTAGGGAGTGTGAGTTGGAAAGCAATACTTGAGATGCTTTTAAATGCTGTAAATCCAAAAGATGAAAAATGAATCTAACTATGAATTCCTTTTAAGTAACATACCCAAGGGGACTTGGTTGGCTTAGTGAATTTGTAGTAGGTTGTGCAGCTATTCTTCTATAGGTAATAATTCAATTTTGTCTTACCGTGATCATGATAGATCACTTGTTATGATCCAATGACTGAAAGACTGAATGATAAGACTGCAGAAGACTTTGTAACGGAAACTATTTAAAGTATCCAACTGAGCTGTGCTTTTTTAAAAAAATAATTCTGCAACTATTGAGGACCATGGCATTCCAATGGATTTGAATCTGATGGTTCAGAATTGTTACAGGTTTCTTTTAACTTAATTACATCAAAGCTTCAGTTTGAGTTTTCTCTTCGTTAGACAATCTTCATTAGATAATCTACATGAGAGATCTGTTACTAATGCCATCAGAACAGGAAAATGATGAGCTGGAGTCAAGACTTTTAATAAACCCACACAGTCTATATGCTATACCAAGTCTGAGTGAGCGGTGAATTCTAATATGCTGAAAACTCTGCTTAAAGATTTCTTTTTACTACAGTATTCATAGCTGTGTCATTTGTATATTCTACTATCTGTGAAAAGCTTGGACTCATTGTAGCCTTCCCCTTGATAGGGAGTATTTAACGTCATTTCTGCGTGCTTGCCTACCTTAATGAAACTGGCAGCAACCTAAGTTATCTATGAGCTCTCTACTCTTGTCAGAGGTTCAAAAGTTAGTAACAGTCAACCAGTGGCAGACCCACATCCAAGGACCTTGACTGTGTTTGGTTGCCCTAGGAAACCAGCTAAAAATGAAACAGAAGAGAACCACTGCATCTCCTGCCAAAAAAGGCTCTCAAAAACCCTGTATCCTTTATTTGTCAGGGCCTGAGAGAAAGTCTGAAACCTGCATAAAAATTAAATTTAAAAAAATAGTACAAGTCACAGAATTTCCTGAACTATTGTGAATATGTAATACATTTGAAATCACAGTTAAAAAGCACAAACTGGTGTAAAACAGAGCCAAATCCTATTCCTTACAAGGGATCTGTGTGAAAAGCATACAGCAATTACCAGTGCGCTGAAGTAAAGAAATGCTCATTCGTGCTGCAGACTGCCAGGGTATCCAGTGAGTTACAAAAGCCCACTCATGCTGAGCACCCTACTTTCTCAAGAAAAATGCTTAGTAAAATTGTGTTCCCCAGCCTTCAGTTCTCTCTGCTGCCCTCAAAGTGACAAGTTTTGCCTTTCTCTCTGGGCTTCCCTTTGCTTGAAAGAAAAGCGGGTCTTAAATGAAAACCCTTGTGCGATCAAGGCAGTTGCAGTTTTCAGACAAGCTGGCAGGTCAAATTAAAGCTCGTGTGAATACAAGGTTGCCTCTTCTTGCTAGATTTGAACTCACATGACTTAACTTAAAGTACAGAACACATTTTTGGTTTTGATTAAGACACAGCTGCAATAAATGGCACAAGTTGTTGCCAGCCAAATAAGAATGAGGTAAACAAGTATGAGCGTGAGGTTCATAGTAATATGCTATAATGAAAGTGTTTGTTTGTCTCTCTCTTTTGTTTAGTGACATGTGAAAGCACAAATTGTGAAAGACCACTCACTAATATACAGTTAATATTAAAAGTAGTAGAAGATTAAGGCCAATGCTTTGCCCTCAGTTACACTGTTAGATGAAGAGCTTTGGAGCAATTAGGCCAGTGACCCAGAGCAGTGTAACTTGGATTGGAATCTGGCCCCAAGCAACTTGTCCAGAGTCATACAGTCAGTGCCTTCATTTATGAGATCTGTTTTCTTTCGTTGTTATTCATGGAGACGCAGGCAGTTCCACAATCTCAGAGGCAGCTGTACTTGTTTATTCATCAGAAGAGAAGAACCATGCCATAAGAAGCTCCAGATCCCTTCCTGCTCCAAACTCTGCCCCTTTAGTAATCAACAGGGTGGGAGTCTGCTGAAAAATGTCACTCCCTGTTTCCCAGCAAAACAGTACTGAGGTAGCATCCTTCCAAAAATACACCACAAAATGGGTTTGAGTGCAGCCTGAAGTATAGTCAGAAGTTCATAAGGATGCGTAGGTACCTGACAATGCAGGCTTCTCCTGCTAAATGAATAAGGTACATGTGATAAATTGATCTGCTTTGATAATAGTGTTTCTGATGTAGTTACTTGCTTTCAAAATCTGGAATTCCGTATAACTGAAGGTATGCATTATACACAAATTCTAGTATATGTAAGTGGCTGTAAAGTTCATTTTAATTTTTAAATGACATTTAAATTAAGTTAGAAGATGGTTTAGAGCCTTTTACATTCTTCATTACCTTCTTTCCCTTTCAGCAGCTGAGAAATACTCATTTTAATTAAAATTTGTTTTTAAAATGCATCTTGCAGTCAACACATGCTGAGAAGAGCCACTTACCACCCATGTACTGTAAGCTTGCTGTGCTGAACAAAATGGGAGCATTACTTTAATTAGTAGTAAATACTGTGGTGGCTTAGTGTTTGCAGTCTACTATAATGTCTTGTTTGATTTCAAGAAGGTAGAATTGCACTAGCCTAGCTCTGACGGTCAGGGGCATGAAAACCAATGGTGTGCCAGTAGGAGTTGTAGTGCAGCTGTAGCTATTTTTGCCACACTGCAATTCTTATTCCATAGAAGGTTGCAGAAAAGCTTGTTTAGCTTCAACATGACAAGGTACAGTAGAAAATAAAACCACGTCTTCAGTATAAGCAGTCTAAGAGAACTTCAGTGGCAACAGTATATCAGTATGAATCTCTTTGCATATATGAGTCACTCAGCAGACAGGATGAGAAACAAGATGCTGATGTTTGGTGGTATTATTTGCACTCAGTCTCAGCTTATCTGGCCGATTCAGTTTACTTGGTTTTGATATTCATGGGTCATAAAAAGAGATCTCACCACTTCTCCTCAGTCCTTAGAGCATGGTGGGATCAGTAGATCTGCATATCTTAGATAAGGGGAAAGGTAGGCATGATGGCATGTCAATTTAATCTTCTGGGCTAGGTGTTTTTTTAGTGTCTTACAGTTTTCCCAGTCCTTAGTGAAGAAATGTGTATCCACATGATTATTCACAACCTTCCAGTTGCATATTTTTATCTGATAATGAAATTCCTCCTTTTTCATAATTTCCCCACATATTTTTTAACACAGTGAAAATTAAATTTTGTGTGCACATATGTGTGTTTAGCTTAGCATTTTACTGAGTTAAGACTCCTCAACTTACTTGTAATAAAAATGAGAAAAGGAAAGAGGAAAAATTGGGTAATAGTGGCCCAGCCTTGTGGAACACCAGGTACTTTATAGAAGCATAGACGTATCCAGTTTTCATAAAAATTTTCTTCCAAAAATTATCCGTAAGTAGTAAGGAAAACTCTAAAAAGGTGTAATTGTATCAACAGAGACTTGCATTTATTTCCATTTGAGTACTCAGTCTATCAGAACGTCTAGGTTTTTGGCTGCTATTAACATTTTGAAAATGTGGTTTGGTTTTGAATGAGTTAAGTATAAATACTAAATACTTTCAATAAGAATTTAATCTTAGTGAAAGAATAAGGTCAGCCTTGCCATATTAGCCATTGCGCAAAGTTTTGCTGGTCAGATTTTCAGTCAGGTTTTGTCTTATGCTTTGGGTTTGTGAAACTCATGTGTGCCTCCGCAATTTACTTTCAGCCATAGGTATAAATTGTTAGATATTTGCATTCCAGTTTTCGGAAGCCCTGAAGTAATTCAGCTTAAATCCCTTTGATTTCAGTAAGGCTATTCTAAATCATTTAGATATTTCTGAAGATGTTACCAAATGTTACTTAAACTTTTGCTTCGAGTAAGGATGGGTCAAAAATCAAAGGAAGAATTGGCACTGAATTGGAAGAATTGGCTGATAACAACAGAGGACAACTCATAGTGATATATCTGAATTTTCTTTACGGTGATAACAAAAGAGGAAACAATTATTTTGAGAAATTAGCTTAATGATGCAATTGAATGCATTATTTATTTTTAATTAAAATTAATTAAATTACAGTTATTAAATAATTTAGCTATAATTGCAGTTAGCAATATATAAATCTATCCACATTCAAGCTTAAATGGTCCTGAGATGTTTGATCCTATTAATGCTTTCAGAAAAAATACTGTGGGGATAAGTGAAAAACTCTGACCTATTTGACATAGAAATCCAGAGAAATTATCTTGAAAAGTTTATCCCTTTTGAAGTATCAGTTCAGAGGATATTTCTGAGTTGGTGAGATGTAGATTTCTTTGCTGTGCGAGTTCAGAAATTGGCTGCAATGTAATACTTTTTTCCCCCACGTTCTTTTTCTTGTTTCTTTTTAGTGGGAATCTTGCAAATTATCAGAGGTTGCTGTTGCATCATTAGAATCATGAGAGTTGATGAATGTAGTTTAGGAAATAGTTACAAAAGGTAACTTCAGCGAGCTCTTAACTCCTGTGACCTCCCTCTCTAGTATCTGAAAAGAATTAGACTCCTCCAGGGCAAAGTTAAATGTGAGAACTAACTGTAGGTACTCAGATTATCCAATTTAGGAAGCTGCCTTTCTTCACTGAATGGAAAGTGAGCCTAAGGAGACTAACTGCCCAAGGCTGATGTTGGTGTTTGTTAGTATTTTCTTCTTTCTTAGCATGGTAAGAGTATCAGTGGTTTCCACAGTAGTACATCATATTGGTACTGCACATGAACATCGTTTCAAGTTATATGTTGTCCTGGTTCCGGCTGGGACAGAGTTAACTCCCTTCCCTGTAGCTGGAGGGGGTGCTGTGTTTGGGGTTTGGTAAGGAAAGGAATGTTGGTGGCCCAGTGATGCTTTGGTTGTTGCTGAGTGGTGCTTGCACCGACAGCCTCCCCTGCCCTGCGAGGTGCAGGGGGACCTGGGGGGGGAGCATAGCCGGGGTGGTTGACCCAGCTGGCCAATGGGGTATTCTGTACCATGTGACATCATGCCCAGCTTAAAAACCGGGGGCGGTTCCTTCGGGGGGAAGCACACGGTTCGGGCGGTTCGGGCGGTTGGTTCGGAACACGTGGGGGTGAGCAGTTGCATTGTGTATCGCCTGTTTTGTATATTCTGTTATTGTTGTTATCGTTGTTATTATCACTGTCCTACTTTGTTTTATTTCCATTACTAAACTGTTTTTATCTCAACCCGCGGGTTTTCCTCCGTGTGCCCTCCCGATCCTCTCCCCCATCCTACCGGAGTGGGGGGAGTGAGCGAGCGGCTGCGTGGTGTTTAGTTGCTGGCTGGGGTTAAACCGCAACATATGTATAAAATCTTTTGGACAGTAGCCTTTGCTTTTGAATTAGAGGATGCATCTTTTTTATTACATTTAGTCCAGGTGTAATTCCACAGACATCCGTGGGTCTTATGGCAGGAGTGAATGTTGTTCCTGCTTTTTCCTTGTTACTCTATCTACTGCCATTTTTAAGATGTAAAGAAATGTTTGGGTTTTATTATCTTTAACTTTGAGGGAGTACATATGGCCTAACAAAGCCACTCTTGAGAATTTTGTATCTAAGCCAAAATTTATATTCCACAGAAATGTTATAATGGGACTATTTGATTTCTGCTTACTAATTATGGTAACTTTCTCTGTACAGATAAACTTAATTTCTTGTTTAACCGAATGTTGCATTCAGTGTCCACTGAGGGGGAATGCTTGAGCTATAAACCAAAGCCCTACAGTTCTGATGGCATAATCGTATTCCAAAATATACCAGTATAAATCTTTATTTGCTAGTACTAGCTGTCAGGTTTGCCACACTTGAATTGTGTATTCCCATTGATGTTAGTGGAAAACATATTTACACACATTTGAGGAAACAAAGTCCCTGAAGTCCCATCTGCACAAGATGGCAAAATACATGATAGTCAAGTGCTTTTGCTAAGGGCAAATGAGCATCTCAGTTGAGTTGGTATTCAAGCAAATCGCAAATCTTCAAGACTGCACTGAATGCTTTTCTTTCATTATACACTGTCCTTCAGTTGCTGTACTACACCTCCTGTCAGGTAGCAACTGAGTCTCTGAGCCGTCTTCGTGAAACAAGAGGCTGCTTGCAGAAAAAGGTTTCAGTCCTGTAGTTGACAGCAGGCAATGAGAAACGAGGCTTGCGAGAGCGCGGGGCGCTGCTCAGTGGGAGCTAAGAGCCTGCACGTTTGTTGCTGTCAGTGGCAGGACTGAGATATTGGTCTGCTCCTGATTTGAATCATGGGACCACTTGTAGAGTACATTTGTTCTCCATGTGAGATGGAGGAAGAATTGAGTCCTTTGTAAGAGGCTGAGCGAAATTCTTCAATACAGAAACTAGGCAATCTGGAGATTGCTCAGTGCTATATGTAGGCACAGTTTTGGGGTACCCTCTCTGCTGAAGAAGATGGCTATACTAAAGGTTCAATTGTGCTCGCAGGGTCTAGTTTTGTTCTCTTCGTTTTGCAATGTGGAATATTCCTGCTGAAGTCAATGGTGCAGATTAGTAGGAAATAGCTAAATTAAGCCTTGAGTTAAAACCAGGTAACGAGAGAATCTGAGTGTATATGAACATTTCAAAAACACTCAGTAAATATAGATATACGTGTTATAGTTATAAAGAAAAGCTTTATTTTCAAAACTTTTTTTTTTTTAAATTTTGGACAGAGCGCACATTATCTTACTAGAAAATGCACAGTAGTAGTATCAGACATAGGGAGGAAATGAGGAGAAGATTTAGAGGGGTTTATCCCTCTAACAGGATTTATAGAGCCAGGTATGCTTTCTTTATCTAATGTAGGAATTAGTTTTACAAGGATAGTTATTTAGAAAATATTCTTAAATATGCTTATATAAATATAAAAATTGTATTAGGAGTTAGTTTACCAGGATTCTGGGGAGAGGAGTGAGAGATATTTAAGAGTCCGAGACTATTCACTCATTTTTTTATACATGAAAAGAAGCACAAATAAAGCATAAATGTTACTTACGTGATTATGGATAGCAAGTTGAACTTCGAAATAGAATAGCTCTCCTGGAGAAGTGCCACTCACATGGCCTGACAAACAACAGCCTTGATTCGATAATTTTGTAAACGTTGGTGTATTTGTATTTCCTCTGTGTGATTTCATTGCCTCTCCTGAACAAGGTGTTGCGGTGAACATTGAAATTCTTGATATTTAGGTTAATTATTTGCTTGGTGGGGACATATTGTCCTGGTCCTGTAAAACAATTTTGTGTAGCTAGCAGTTGGACAGGGACCCATTCATTCCAGAGCTTGGGAGAAAAACATGATATTGTATTTTTGCTTAGTTAAGTTTAAAATATGCAGCTAACATATAATTTCCTGGCACTTTCCTGTCATTTTTGATGGTTATACATAAAGAAGAATTCTCCCTTCTATTGAATTTTTGAGGAAATAAATATCTCCACAGTAAGTTGGAGAATTCAGTCTGAATTGTAGCATTCAAATATTGTCAGTCTATATCAGTTTTCTAGAATTATAAACTTAATATTTAACTTTATAGAGCTGATATATAACCAGTCAGCTGAATTATCAAGACAAGGAAAGATAGAAACTTTTATGTTTCAGAAGGTGTAAATATGTCTCTGTTGAGTTTATGGGAGTTACTGTTTCTAAATGAGTTCTTTTCAGTTGTTAGTATCAGTATCTAGTAAGAGGATTTCTTACACCATGGTATCTAGGTGCTCTTTATGAAGTTGATCCCCTCTCATCAAACATTTCTACTTCAAAAGGTCATAGCTAATGTCTCTCATTGTATTGAAAATGTTAACGTGAGAAAACCACTTTCTATGTCCTCCAATGGATATATTTTAAGATCTGAAAAAGGTGACATTTTAAAAAAATGTGATTTGTATCAGAAGATTTTGTTTGGCTTTTGGTGTGTTTATTACATGTGCTATTGGTATCTGTGTATAATGTAAACCTGATCTTTTTGGGTGTTGTAGTTTAAGCCCAGCCGGCATTGAAGCACCACACAGCGGCTTGCTCACCCTCCCCACCCCGGCGGGATAGGGGAGAGAATTGGAAGGGTAAAAGTAAGGAAACTCGTAGGTTGAGATAAGAACAGTTAAATAATTGAAATAAAATAAAATAATAATAATAATAAATTGTAATGAAAAGGAAAACAACAAAAAAAGAGAGAGAGGAACAAAACCTAGGAAAAACAAATGATGCAGTTGCTCACCACCCGCTGACCAATGCCCAGCCAGTCCCCAAGCAGCGATCACTGCTCCCTGGTCAACTCCTCCCAGTTTATATACTGAGCATGATGTCATACGGTATGGAATATCCCTTTGGCCAGTTTGCGTCAGCTGTCCTGGGTGTGCTCCCTCCCAGCTTCTTGTGCACCTCCTTGCTGGCAGAGCACAGGAAGCTGAAAAGTCCTTGACTTAGTGTAAGCACTGCTTAGCAACAACTAAAACATCAGTGTGTTATCACATTATTCTCATGCTAAATCCAAAACACAGCACTATACCCAGTACTAGGAGGAAAATTAATTCTACCCCAGCTAGAACCAGGATATGGGGTCTCAAAAATTGCTTTACCTTATAGTTTGTTCCTCTATGCCTCTCATCCTCTTCTACATATCTTTTCATTTTCAGATATCTTTCCAGAATGTATTAAGGATCCGGTGTTAGCTTTTAACTTTGTGCTATGTGGGTACAGTCTCACCTTGCTTATTTTCTGGCTCACAAACCTTAGTCACATTTCCCTTATCAAATTCCTAGGTTTTCATGGAGCTGACATTTCACAGAAGTAAATGCAGGGGCTAATATCTTGTGTGTCTTTCTAAAGACAGTACAGGTGCACTTAGCGCACTATCTTCTGCATGACAGCAGTCCAGGTAAACCCCAAACTACGTGAACCAGATGAGTGAAATTATGTCAGTGTAGGAGAATATTGTGGTGACGTAGAAGTGGCATGGCGACTGTTCCATTGGCTTTCCTCCCCGTTGCTGGCTGTGGTATATCACCAGGGCTTCCTTGTGCTTTTGGCATTCCCAGTTAGTTCAGTAGCTTCCGGGTGTCTTACCTGCCATAAAAAATTGCAGAAACCTAGAGGCTGCTTTGAGTTGCTTTAGCACAGACAGCCACAATTTGGATGAATGGAACAATTACCACTGAATCTAGGCTTTCTTTTTTGTAGCAAACTTTCAGTCCTGGCCCACAGGTCAGTGTTAGGGGTGGAGGTTCTTCAGTAGCTTGGCATGTTGCGTAGGCTTAGTTTTCTTTATTGTCTGTATAGTCCCCCTAAAATATGTGTTTGTTTTTCACCTAGTTTTCCATCATCTTTTTTTTTTTTTCTTTTTTCCCCATCAGAAAGCCATTTTCCATCATATAAATGCCAAAAGATCTCATTTTTGGAAAGTGTCTTGAACTGTTTTCTTCTTTGTTGCTGCTAGAGGTAAATTCAGAGGACAGGCAGTCTTAAGATAGAATTTGAGTAGGACCTGTTATTTATTTTGCTGTTCCTCTCCCAAGTTTTAATTGAGCCTTAAATGAGTGCTTTGACTTTTAAGAAGTAGTGACATTTCCGTATTTTCAATTAAATTCTTTGGGGATTATTAGATTCCATGACTTTTAACACTGTTTATTTGAAATCGCTAAATAATATGCATGTCTTTTGGAAAATTACACTGAGGTTTTAAACAGATATTTTTTGCAAATCATTGTGAAATCAGAGTTTAAGAAACTGCTGTTCCCAAGTCACCTCCTCAGCTGAGAATGTGGTAGCTAGACTAGTGAGCTCTTAGGATATTTCGGTGTAACTTACAGCTGGAAAAGACAGGGTTGTGACTGGAAATAGCTAACAAGCATTCCATTGTTCGTGTTGTCTTTTGTTTTAATTCTAGACCATATTAAATGCAAAGATTTTCATCCTCAGATAAAGAAACTTCTTAATAGCAACCATTTCAGATGTAAGGACAAGCATGAGATTTACAAAGTACAAATTGACAGTCCAAAATGCCTTAATGTTTTTTACGAATCCTTTGGGAACATGTTTTCAAAGATCCATGGCAATGGTGTTGGCAGTTTAGGAGAGGCATAATAGTGATTTTTGAATGTTTGCTCCAAAAGCGTCAGAAGTCCATGTTTCCCACAACATGACTCTAAAAGGCACTGAAGATTTATCCCTGAGTACAGAGAAACTTAGAACCAGGTGATTTGTCTTTGTCCGTACAACTGGAGATTTTCTAGTGTGATGCCAAAAGAGGCAAATCTATTTATACGTGTTGCGGGGGGTTCATAATGGGTTTAAATGAAAATGTAAGTTACACTTCATTAAGCTTATGTAATTTGCATCTTGAGGGACAGAAGGACAAAGCCTTAGCAGGGAACACAGTCGACAAGAGATTTTAAAGTAGTGAAAGGAAAAGCCGTATTATCACTTTCTTCTCTTTTCTGTTGGTTGTTCTCTTGACGTGTTGGGGCTCTGTGATATAAAGCGCATTTACGTACATTTCAGGGATGTGTAACTTTCCACCACTACTTAGGACAGCTCTGAATTGGTTTGGTGATGGTTCAAACAGACCCCCTTTTATTCCAAATTCTGTTTAGATATTTACATTTTTTCCATGTATAAAATTAATAAATAATTTTTGTCCAGATATTGGACAAATATCCAAATTGGTTGAATCTAAACCCCATGAAGGGGAAATAGCAATCTGAAAAGCGGGTCATTGCCCCAGTGTCCAAGTCTAACTTGCAGATAAATAGTAATATTTTACAGCTATATTTTGTCATCCATGATTACTTAAGGGATACTTTCACAGCTCCAGCAGAGAAAAGGATTTCACCTGGCCCTGCCTTTTTTTAATTTCTCCAGATTTAATGGACATCATTGCAGTTGAATGAATATTTCAAGAGTTTACTTCACACTGAGTACAAGCAATCACACTCATTACGGCTGTAATATTTGTAGTTTTTTCTCTGTTGATGGATGGCTATTATGTCATTGTATTCAGTCATTTGCAGGCTCTGTTTTCTGTGAATTTGTTTCTTGACTGCTGGGTAATTTTTCATGCTTGCATGGTGCAGCAAGCTACATAGCTAATGCTGTGAAAGGTGGCATATTAGTGTTATGGATGGAGTTATGGGAAAGAGGGTATGATTTGATTGCTGAATACAAATCGCATGAGTTCTGAACACTTAGGAGTTCTACTGCAGCGTGTCTGGTACACAACCTTTGAGCCTGAACCCATCTTTTTAATGTTTCCAAATGATGAATTACATTCAAACTATGGGAAATACAGATATATGTGTAGGGATTCTATACCTTCATTAAATGTGCATCATAAAGCTTCAGTTAATTTTTTTCCATTGTAAATGCTTAATAGCAGGAATGTATTTGCCAAGATAATATCAGAGTCAAAATGTCTATAAGCAAGGTCATAGGAACCCAGAAATGTATTATTTTATTGGTCTAGTTTCATAAAACTCACTTCTGTGAGCTGTAAGTACGCTTAGAGAGTGGATTACAAATTAGCCCTTTCAGGATTTCTTTTGTGGATAACATAAACAGTTTGTCTGTGAAATGAAAAATCAGTAGGCATGTACTCCCTTGCCCTGCTGTGAAGTTCTGCATTTTTAGAACTAAGGAAAAAGAATGATCAAGTATTCTAAAATTATAAAAATTCAGTAATTGTGAATGCTCAGTAACTACCAATCAGAGGTTGTGTTAAGGTTCTTCTCCGTCATCCTTCCACTGCTGCAGATGTAATGGTGCAGCTTGTTTTGAGTGATGAGGCAAACTCAAAAAAAACCCATCCTTTTCCAAATCTTTTCAGTGTGGACTTATCAATTTCCAAGTCTTACCATTTGTCTCCAGTAGTGCCAGATGAAAGCCATGAATGTTCACTGGGAATTTTCTGCCTTTTTTTTTCCCCATTCAGAAATAATTTATGTAAGTAGAAGACATAATGAAGATACTAAATTAAGTGTGTCTGTGTATATAAATAAAATTGGGTTGTTACCCATTTGCCAGCATTTTGGCTCATCTGCACAGTGAGTATCATAAACACTTGAAAATTGATTAGACAATTTAACTTGAAATTTAACTCTGGATATGGCAGAGAGAGATAAGCCTGTGAATAATAGCATAAAACATTAATCTTGCAGTTCTCCAGCTGAACTCAGTAAAGCTGGCATGTTGTATTTATTCTTTAGCTTTGAAGAAATTTAAAGTCTTATGCTTCCAGTGTGGCCTATGCACACATGAGTGGTCTTTGACTTCTTGTTACATGGGTCAAGAATCACTGGGCCGTTTTGCTTGTTCTAAAAGTGAACTTTTTTTTTTGTTGTTAAAACAGAGGTGTTTCTGCAGCACGCAGTGATGACATGCCTATTTTTTATTGGCAGGAGAGACCAGGTTTGTTTGACTACTAACTCTTCTATAAGTTTCTGCCCGAAAGAGACCTGAAAGCAGTGTTTCTATCCAGTCCCGCAGTGGCTTCCAGTGTTGAAGCGACATGAAGGTGCAAAATGAAGTAGCCATTTTAATTGGAAGCTGATCTATTTTAATTTGATATGAACCTGTTCAGAGCAACATTTCCTATGATACTATCATTTTCTAGTTTTGTCTCTATCGTGATGCTTCATCAAAGAAAGATCAATTTAGCCTGAGTGAAGTGGCAAAGCGACAAACGTGAAAGCAGCCAGTTCTAAGGCCTTCTCCACCTGTTTTCACATCTATAACAGTAGTAACTTCCTTTCAGCTGGAGTTTTGGAGTGTTTTAGAGCAACTATATGCTGGTTTTGAGTAAGTTCGGCTGCTATTTCTGCTTTTAATAGACATCCTATTTCCTGGTGTTGATCTATTCTTTAAATCGATCCTGGTAAAAAGAAGAAGTGGTTTGAAGTGGACATGCTTTCCAGTATGAAAACCAATTCAAAATATTCACCAAAGCACAAGTGGAAAAAAGGCAAGGTACAAATGTATTACCTTTTTAGTCAGTTATATCTGTCAATTTTTTATCTCCATGACACCTATATTTCACTCACCACACACGTGAAGTCTCCAGTTTTAACTAGTGGGTAGGCCGCTAAGCCGTCTTTTGTAGCAGCCAGCATTTTTAAGTTGTTGACAATATTATCAGACTCTAGTTGAACTCCCACTTCAAAAGCAGATAGTAGTATTTTCTTAAACACCTGACTTCCAAGTTTAGTGCAGTCACCCTTCTGCTATTGAAAATTCAGCCCAATCTTACTATTTTGTCTTATAAGTATGTAACTATATATTATAGTAGTTGTAATGTTTTTATAATATTGATAAACTCTAATGGAAATATTCCATGCTATGTAGTTGTTATAAGTCATGTACGTACATTACCAGACTGGATAGGATTGTGGCTCTCCTTCTGTGCTATCCTGTCTTCTTCATCTCTTTCTAATTAATGACAGTGCAGTGATGTCAAGCACTGTATCTCGCATTTTTATGTCATATTCCAGTACACCTCAGGACAGAATGCTGTTCCTAACATTGAAAAGCACTAGTTTTTGCAGGATCCAGATTCTAAGTTAGAGCTTATGCTTTACAAGAGAACGCTTCTTCAAAATTTTATGGTCGTCTGAATGCTGGAGTGTCTGCAAAGCCGGTCTAACGCCTGCATGTTTGGTTCCTAGGATCAGCCAAATCCAGGAGAGCGTGAGCATGTTTTTCATGCTCTGTCCTTTATTTCATTGTTCCCATGCAATGGTACGCTGATTGCTATTCAGAAGTCACCATTTACCAATACTCACCGAATCCGAATCCTCTATATTAATACTATGTATCATTGTCAGGTTCCTGTTACTGCCTGTCAACTCAATGGACTTTGACATTCAGGACTACATGTATCAAAATATAAGTATGCATTACAAAAATCACAGATACTTCATATTCTAAGTAGAAGGGAAACTGGAGTTGTGAGGAATTTTACTTTCTTATTTCAAATTCTGTTTGTATTTGAAAATATGTAAATTTTTTTTTTTCCCACTTTCAAAGAGCTTTAAAGATTTCAGAGAAGTGTTTATTTTGGATTTTGTTCCATCACAAAAAAAGGATAGCTTAGCATTTAGTAATGCAGGTGGTTTCTTTTTCTGACATATTAAAAATATTCCTAAAAATTACCTGGAGATTTTCTGCTAGACATTTACTTAAACTATTTATTCACTTCTTAAGCAAAATAGTAAAAGGATCAGGAGCACAGACATCTAAAGATGTCTGTCAGACATTATTTCCAAGAATTGTACAGAAAACAATACCCATTTACAGAAGCATTTTTGCTCTTTGACTGTCATTGGTGTGCTCCAAAATCTTTTTACATCTCTGTCACTTCTTGTCAGTGGTCATTACTGCTTTGCACACACCTGAAGCTCAAACTACTTTGGCTGTTTGTGACATGGCTAGGGCCCATAGTTATGGAGTATAGAAGCTCACTTTTGAAGCAAAGAAGTTGCACATTAACGTATTGTGGATATACACGGCTTGGATTTTCTGACTGCATGTCTGTCAGGTCTTTATTCAGTTATGTGCTGGGATCCAAGACCGTCCAGCTCTCCAGGAGATCTGAGAACCTCAGCAGCATCACTCCATCTTCTGCTTAAACACAGAGCCTTGCTCCTGGAAGAGCGATCACATGTAGCCTTTCCAGTGTACCTGGTAGAGCTTTCAGTCATTCTTTCAAATACAAAATGCTTACCAAAGAAAGCAATGCCATTTTCTCCCTGCTGGCTTTCTGAAATCTCACGTTGGGAGAAGCACTTACCGTGTATTTCATATGGACAGAAAGCTTTCAGTAATGACTGGTATTTCTGAGTCTATTGCAGCCAATGCAGCTGTTGAAAATGTCATTGTGGATGGCACAAATAGAGTAGGATTTTGAGCAAGACCATGCACCATATGACTTTGATATTAGTTGAAAAGGAAAAAAAAAAAGCAATAGGATGTTTGAAGAAGAGACAAGCAGTTGGATGTAGATGCATAAAATGGAACAAAAATAGAAAAGTGCTATTATTGGTTTTTGAAACCATCAGTAAAATTACTTTATTCAGAATACTAGCTGGAAATCTATGGATTTTGGAGACTCTGTGCTTGAATTTCACATATCCATGAGGAGAATTTTGAACAATCAGGCCAACCTTAATATTTCTGTATTGAGGTGTTGGTATAATTCTTTGACAGCGTGTGGTGAGAGGTTGAAATGTCCCTAATGTTTTCCAAGTCATATTTTTATTATTATTACTGACTAGGCTCACCTTCTGTGTCCATTTTTTTGTCAGTTATGATGGAAGTATAGATACTATCTTTTTCTATAATTAGATGTGACTAAAAATAATTCTGACAATGTGTTGCCTCACGACTCTGCATGGGCTTCCTATCTTCCTCCTCTGGACAGAATTTGGGAGCTTTCCTCTCTGTCTTACACAGACATTAGCCTTGTTTCTCTCCTTTGTTTCTTTCTATTCTTATCTATGTTTGATTTTTATTTTTTTATGCTTTTTCTTTACTCCTTCTGTTACATCATCTTCTCTATTTTTTCCTTTTTACCCACTCATTTTTCTCATCTTTCTGCTTTTTTTTTATTGTTGGTTCACTTTTGACTTGTGTCTTATGTAGTGCAAGATCACCTAATGTTTCTGAGCTTTAATGTTCATGGAATGCTCTACTACAACGTTGGGAACTAAGGGAAGACCTAATTTTAGAACCTGTGATGCTTTCTGGGGTCAATGGTCATTTGTTCATCTACCATATGCACTTAGAGAAATTAGAAAACTTCCCAAGAGAACTGCAGGGTCTCAACTGAGCAAATAGAATAGAGAGAATAAAGACCAGAAAATGAAATTGGTGTGTATGTCCCTTTTATCGTGGCTCAACAAAGTGATCACTCTTAATTGTTTCATTGCAAAGGAGACAGTATTTTATATACGTGTATACATATGTGTATATACATACACCATCTATAAACCTTGAAGAGATTGGTTTTACTTTGTGCTTAAAAAATAAGTTTAGGATGAATATGATTTCTATTTGTATTTATATCACTGACAGGTATGGATAGGGCCATTATGTTAACTGTGGATGCTGCTGGCATCTTAACTAAACATTGCAGCACTAGATAGGTTCAGATGTTTCTTATCCTCAAACTGCAACTGCACACAGTTGTGATACTAGCCAGTCTATGCAGCCTGCTTACATGTTATTAGTGCTTATTCACGTGAGGAATTTCATCCCTTTCCCATATTTCCCATCACTGACATTGAGACTTGCGTAACTGTACCTCATAGTTGCTTCTGAGTACCACCTATGAGACTTTGTGAAAGGCTGTTCAGAGATGTGGTTGTACTGGAGCACAGAAAACAGATATCTAATAGGTCTTTAACTGAACAAATCATGCTTATTTTTTATGCAGGGAATAAATCACAAGATAGCGGGATTGCAGAGATGGAGGAACTTCCAGTCCCACACAACATCAAAATAAGTAACATCACATGTGATTCCTTCAAGATTTCTTGGGACATGGATTCTAAATCCAAGGACCGCATTACTCATTACTTCATCGATCTCAACAAGAAAGAAAACAAGAATTCCAACAAATTTAAGCATAAGGTAATTTTCCTTTAAAAATCAAGGTGGAAATACTTGATTTTAAATAGATGAATCTATAGTTGGACATCCAGCAAAGGTGGGGTTTGGTTTATCTGATTGACTTTTTTTTTTTTTACTCTGAATACCTTCTCCATCTCTAGCCTGTGTGCGCGTACACACAAATACATTTGTTTCATAGAGAACTGAACATTATCTTTTCTATTTCATTTGAAAACAGTTTTGGGACATGTACAATGTATTGCAAGACATCCATTTTTATTCCTGACTAGTTCTTAATCGTTATTTAAACAATTTATGTATTCTGTGCCTGTCCTTGTTTAGTGACAGACTCACGAGTGCAACACATGTCATTTCAACAGAAGAGTCACAAATTCTAATGCACTTCTAGGAAGGCTTCCAGCAATTTTATTTTGCAGCATCCGGCACTGTGACCTGAATATTCATGTGGCCTCTTTCCCCAAGACGCTGATGCAGGGATGTGTTGAATGCATTGCAGAATCTGTACTTATCAAATCCAGCAAAATTTGCTTTGACCTCAGAATAGTTGAAACACTGAGATGTCTAGAGAAACATCGAATGAGATAGAAGATTAAACAACACAAGCATCTGCAAATTTAAAAACAATGTTGGCAATATCTCTAAAAGATAAGGTTTGCCAAGGCACGAATAACCATCCAGACAAATATGAGAGCTCTAATTCTATCAATACCTAAATTACTATTGGATTATATGCCACTGGGATAACCAGGAAATATTTCCACCTATTTATCTGAGTCTTTTTATTGTGAGAGTATTTTTCCTGTGAATTCTGTTAATAGCAGATGTATGATTTTCACATTTCCTTATTTGACTTTTTTTTTTTAATGTGGTTGGAAGTAACATATGCATTAACTGTAATGAAAAATCACTTCCTACTACTTGAAATCAAGAATTTTACATGTTTGGCCAAGATGTTGCAGTTCTAGGAACCAGTATGCAAAGCATTACCGAATTTAATGTTGTAATAGGCATTTATTATGACCCATTTTGAATTGTAGTAGCAAATAAAATAGCTTATGTTTGTTTTTTTCTTACTGTTATTACTTTTGGACTGACAGCCTTTGAATTTGAATTCCCATTTGATACTGCAGGAATAAATACACCTTCTAATATAAACGCTTACTGGGATGGATTCTTTTTAATTTCTTTCATTTTATTAATCTACATGTTTTTTTATTCATGTGCAAGCTGGTGTAAAGTTGTAAAATTTGTTTTTATAAAAGGTAGAGCCACCCTAGCAGATCAAACACTATATACACTTCAAAATGTATATCACAGTGATGAGACTAGTGTTAAAATGGAGAGGGGAAAAAAAAGGATCTTGGTAGTGTAATAAAGGTAAACCATTAGATTTATTTTGTTTTTCTCAGCAATTCCCTAGCTTTTTACTGTGATGAAGTGTTTAGTCAAAGGAGAGACAATTAAAATGATGAATAAGTTGGATGTCTTGTCAGAATTAACTTAAAATTTCTTGGTACTAATTGTGTTAGTGACTTGGTAAAGCTTTTTTGATTTTTTGGGGTTTTTTTGTGTGGTTTTTTTGTTGTTGTTGTTGTTTTTGTTTTTGTTTTTTCCCCCAGGCAGAATGATGGAAAACCAGGCAGCAGACAGGGTGGGCAAGAGAACTGCACAGACTGAATACTCTAGTAACTATCTTTGCCAGAGCACATATGTGTTTGCTTTCATGCATCTTTAGTACTAAGTAATTTTTAACACACTTGCTAGAATGAGCTTTTGTTGAGAAATTAAAAATTGCTCAAATTCAAAATTTGCCCTAACGCTAGTATGGTTAGAGACAAGCATCCTTCCTCCCTGTAACGTCAGTTATACGAGTTTCAGAGCTGAAGCTCAGCGGCAGACCTGCTGGGTAGGGAGCTGGTAACCGGGCAGCTGCAGCACCAGGGACTGAATCCTCCCAGAATCCGGAAGGAACTGAATCAGCCCCCACCCATCCATTGCCTTCATAACAAAGCTGTTGTATAGAGGTGAAGGATATCACTGCCCCTTCTCCTAGCAGAGCTTTTTAGAAAGAAAAGAATGAGCCCTACCACTTASTTATAAAAAAGAGCATTGGGATTTACTCTTAGGACTCATCCAACAGTCAGGCTGTGGAAGGAGGCGGGCATCTTCAGGGGAAAAAAAATCATCCTTACTTAGCTTACGGGTAGGGTCTGCAAGTGCCTGTCTCTCTCACAGGTGATAAGCCCAGATGACCAGCTTAAACTATTTTCTAACTTGTAGAAAGTTAGTGTTAAGTCTCAGTTTGCTCATACGGCTGTGAGCAAGTGACTTGGGATATAGACTTAACCTGATAGATAGATGCTGTACCTCAGGAAAGGGGGCTGTGTGTTTCCCTGGGTACCCAGGAGAGTGTACATGAATGATTCATCCTTTCAATCCTTTTTCTGTTGGCAAATATATAAAGTATATTCAGCATATTTCGGGTGCATATAGTGTTCTTATTTATGACTATTGTCATCATATTTGTGAAGGAGGAGGTTTGTATTGGTAGTAGTATGTAAAGACTAGAATCCTAATAAGACTGTCTTTTTCTCAATGCAATTTGCATACCTCCTCTCTTTTTTTAAGATATGGAAGTATGATTATTCCCGTGTAATAGGAAGTGAGGCTCACATATTTAGCAAAACTAGGAGTAGAACCTGGGTGTGCTGAGTTCCCACAGTGTGTCCTACGAGTAGAGCTGGGAAGGGAAGGGAAGGATAAGATGAAATGAGAGAAAGCTGAAAATTGAAAGCTGCTTCTTTGGCAATGAAAAGGGACTGCAAAGCAGGCATCTTTTCCCCGAAAGGGAGAGAGGTAGTGTGGCTCGTATACCTTGCTGCTTAGTTATTCAGTGCTTCCAGGTTGTTCTTGGAAATTATTGCCATCTAGGTACCTTTAGAGTTGTGTGGAGGGTGCTGGTGGTGGAGCAGCCATCTGCCACTCCAGAATCCTGGCCGTCCTTGAGCTGGCATATAACCTCCTTTGCACTTCGGGGGCTGAGCCAGGAATGAGAGCTGAGCAGAAAAGAGATGAAAGGAAGAAATGGAGAATCCCCAGAAGGATTTCAACGTGAACATTTGAACATTTTTTCCTGAGGCCAGTATAGCGACCTGGGGAAAAAAAAAAAAAAAAAGAAAGTGTTTGCTTAGAAAAAGAACAACAGGTTAGAGTTATGAAAAGCATCATATCTGCCCCTCAGCCCCAGCTGTGCAAGAGATAAACCCCTGTATTTAATGTGGTTTTAGGTAGTCTGCCCCTTCTTTTGGTGCAGTTAGAAGAGTTTCCTGATACACAACTGGAAGGGAAGGCTTTGACACGTGGGGGCAATGAGGCTTTTAATGTTACATGAAAACTGACAGAATTAATGGGGGCAAAAACCACCACGGGGTTGTGGGCACAGAGACCTGACCCAGGTGGAGGCAGTTTTTGCCACAGCCAAAGAAAAGATGACAGGAAGACTAATGATTGTAACTGTAGCAGCTGCTGACTGCATTAGCAGTAGCAAATTCAGTCCAGTGGGATGCCTTTGCAATATAGTTCCAGGGTGGTAGCTTTAAATGTCATTTGGGGTTTCTTTTCTTTTTCCTTGTAATTTTCCTCTGTCTTTTATATATTATTTATTTCAGAGTGCACAACTGAATCTTTTACAGAGAGTTTTCTTCCAACTGTTATTTGATTTAAATGAGAATTAGCAAAAAAGAAATCAACAAAATCTTACCCTTGATTATCAGTCAATCACATTTCAGTTCTTGTAATATCACAAGCTGCTAATTTTACAGTTTCTTAATACAGAAACTGAAGAATATTTTTTGCTGACAGAAAAACAATAAAAGAAAGATATTTTTCCATAATAGAAGACAAGCAAAAAAAAAAAAAAAATCTTTCAGGTCTTGCTTACAGATCATGAACAGAAAATGTCTCTTTTCTGTTTCTTTTTTCCTTAAGGGACCACTGTGCTAGTATTTATAGGTGCACATCTATGGATGTTATCTAAAATGTCCACTTTTCACATGGAAGCCATCTTACTATTCTGTGATTACTGATAAATATTCAAGAGTGAATACCTCTCTCACTATCACAGCTCCTCAGGTACACTGTGCAGAGAAGCATTCAACTCCACCGTGAGTCATTTCACCCACAGTTCTAGCATAAACTGTCCAGTTCTTCAATTTTTTCTCCCCCTTAGTGGTCTGTGCTGCAGTCTTTGGTACTGTAGAAATTAGGTATTTCAGCAACAACAAGCAGCTATTCTTCTTTGTTGCACTATGGTGCGATACACTGGAAGAGCGAAACAGAGTATCTGAAATGGCGGCGCGGTTGGAAGCAAGAGGTGCGATGACAGGGACAAACCACCTAGCTGTATGTTTGGCTTGTTCTGGCCCTTCCAGTACAGAACGGTGTTTTTGATACATGTAAAACACACAAAAGTACTCTGCAACACATTTCATTTTCTCTGTTGAAGTTTGGTTTGGAAGGTATCAACAGCAATATAGATGGACTGATTGATGGCAGGAGGAATTTTGTTTGGTTACACTGACTGAAAGCAAACAATGGCAATGAGAGCACAAGAAGCTCTTAAATTAAGATATCCTTGTGCTCAGTATCGTGTCTTTCTCTGTTTGCATACTTAAACACAAATGGCCCTAGTCTGAATGACATATTTGGGCTATATATAATAGTATCAGTCTATAGTCACTCGGAACCAATAATAAACTCATACATGCAAGTTATCACTGTAGCTCTTAGAGCAGACCTTGGGCCATTGTCCTTGGCCATCCTCTTAACTTTGCTGCACCAATGGACTGTGAGAAGTAACTAAGGTTTACACAGAAGAGCCAGGGATTGGGGATTACATTGCAAAAACAACGTAGGAAGGGGTGGTGGATTGGTTTGGTTGCACTGCTGACTTGTGTGTTGTTTTGTCTTTTTGTTTCCATCAGGATGTACCCACTAAATTGGTGGCCAAAGCTGTTCCTTTGCCTATGACAGTCCGCGGGCACTGGTTCTTGAGCCCAAGAACAGAATACACAGTAGCAGTGCAGACAGCATCGAAGCAAGTTGATGGCGATTATGTTGTTTCTGAGTGGAGTGAAATCATCGAGTTTTGCACAGCAGGTAATATTGCTGAAGAAGCATGCACCACAGGACGCATGCAATTACCACTGGCTTTGCTGCCTGAGGGGGTTAGCCATCTACCGGTGCCAGCTGGGCTGGCAGAGTTATAATAGTCACACCTGGAAACTGGAATTCTAACTTTAGGCTTTGTATGTGCTCAGGTTTGGCACGTTAATGAGAGGCAACTGGAGTGCCCCTTTGTTCCACGATAGCTTAGCTGCCCCAAAGTGCTGTGCCTGGCACCGCTGCTTGTCCCAGGCTAGGAAGGGAGATTGGTGAACCGCAGCGGAGCAGGGAGACTTGTGTGCCTGTTGCTGGCTACTAGCACCTGTGGAGAAAAGACAGAGTGGCAGCTCCCTAACAGCCAGTTTGCTTAAGACATTCTGCTGCTCTCCCTTCTCTGCATGCTGCAAAGCCAGAGCACCACCAACACCCTGTCTTGAGGATCAGTTTAGCCTGTCATTGATTTATAAGTCTCTTCCTTTGGATGTTCATCACCTAGTGCCAATGTGCTTGCCTGTGTGAAAGCTGAGTGCTGAGGCGAGCTCGCTATGAATCCCATGCTGGTTGAGATGCCATTTAGGCTGGGTCCTTAGCAAGCTTTTTAGTTATGTAAATTGTTACTGGCTCACAACCGAGTATGTTGGAGCAAGCAGTTTATCAAATGACATAAGCCAGAGAGGGCAGTTCTCAGCTCCTCTGCAGTCCCAAATACAAGGAAACCAGCTCTAACGCGGGAAATCCTGAGGTGGAAGTTGCTGTAGGCTTGCAGAGTATTCGTGGGGAAAGGAGCRGGGAGAATCAAACATGCATGTTCCTGCCATTTCTCTGTCACCACTGTTGGAAACTGGTGCTGGGCTATATAGTTTCTGTATAGCTGCCGCGTGATGTGAGGTATGTTACCGAGGCTCTGTTCCCAATTTTAAGTCTGCATGTCTGTGTAGCTTTTGGAGGGCATTGTGGTTTTTCCTGGCCCCCATACTAGCAGATTGTCTTTTCTTTCCAGATTATTCAAAAGTTCACCTAACACAGCTATTGGAAAAAGCTGAAGTGATTGCAGGCCGTATGCTTAAACTGTCTGTTTTTTATCGGAATCAGCACAAAGAGTATTTTGATTATATCAGGTAAGAAAGTAAACATATGCAAAATTGTTTGGCAAATTAAGGGAGTAATGAAAATAAGTAAATGGAGGCAGCTGTGCTAAAGCTAGAGCAGAATGGCTGTGTGGTTTATTGCCAGTTCAGAAGGGAAAACAAAATATAACTCATTTCTTCCACCTTGCTTAACTCAGCACTTCCATTACGCAATAAAAGTTTGTGTTTTGAAGCAGAAACTGAAGTACTCACAGGGTCTCCAGCCTGATGAAAGTGTTTGTTATCATAACAGAGTGTTTAGTAGCCAAATACTTCTATTGTACTAAGAAATTCAGAGTGAGATGTCTAATAGTAGGAGTGCACAACTGTGTGCCATAGGCTATTGCCTGCATATAAGAGTTCCATCTCAAATATTTGCTTTCCACATACAATCACCCCATTTCTGTGCCCAAATGTAGTAACTGGGCAATCTGAATGTTAATTTAGAGATCGTGTGGGCAGGGAGAGGGGATGATGTTTAGACAATTTTACAACACTCTGATTCAGTTGGAATGAATAAATGGGATAGCTGGAGGTAGGTTCCTTATTCCTGTTGGAGACCCAGTGTGCCTTTGCACACGCAACCGGAAGCATCATTACAATAGAAGAGAAGACTTTTCAATAGAAGGAGTCAAAGCTCATGTGCTGACTGAGCAGGAGCAGCCACCATGCAGAGGTAGCTTTCCACCGTTAGAAGAACATGGATGAGAGGTAAGCAGTGTGTTGACATCTGTTTCAGCACTGTGTCAGAAGGGTGGCAGCACTGACTATGCTGCTTTAATACGCAATGAGAGATGGGGCTGCTGCTGTGCCACGTAATTCCAGTTTTATGTGGGTGTCACACTAGTACCTGTCCTAGAACGGAAAGTTTTTTAAAACCAGTGAAGAAAAAAAAACCTCAAGGGAATCCAATCCCAAAGAGCAGACTCCACCACCCTTGGAAACATTCCCACTTTGTAGTCACAAGTATCTGCTCGATTCCAGGAGTCTCTTGTATATTCCAGAGCATGGGCTTTGCTCTTTCCTTTCTGTGTTTCGGAACAATCATTTTATTGCACGTAGTGACAAAGCTGCAAAACTCAGTGGAGGTGGAAAATGAATTGCAGTTGTTGAGGCTCTCTGAGGACCTCATAAATCTCTGCTGCTATCATGGACTAGATACCACAGAAGCTAAATGCCTCTGGTGGTTCTGATTCTCATATAGCTTTGTTTTCAGCTATGTAATCATAGTGCACCTGCCTTTGTGTTCATAGAGCTTTGAAAATTGCCACCGAGGTGCATTTATAGCTGTGGTTTTGGCCTTGTTCTGCTAAATGTGACTCTAATTGATTGCACTGTGTCTGTCCCCTCCCTCCTGTTATGTTCTTTCTTGGTTCGATACAAATAGAGACTAGTTTGTTATACCTTCTGTTAGTGAGTTAAAGAGACAAAAAGCTGTGTTTTACCAGGTCAGTATGAAGCTAGAATACCTGTAACTGTCTGATGGTAGCCTTTTCTGATCAGAAATGTACTAATATGGTCACAAGGGCTGGTCCTTCCACAATGCACCCCTCTGAAGGTTACGTTAAAAACCCTAACCACGTGCTTCCTTTTAGGAAAAATTCCTTGTCATACCATGCCTGCCAATGGCCTCTGTGGTGTCATAGCTAGTAAACAAGCTTGGAAAAGCTTATTGAGTAGCTCTAGTAGCATTGGCAAACAAGCAACTGTCACACTGCTAAAGCAGCAACCCCTAAACGTAGGGTTTGAAGTGTGAGCTTGTAAGTAGTGTTCATGTCACTCTGCTGCTTTCCTCGGCTGGGAGCGCCATAAAGCAGCTCAGATCCCCGGGAAGAGTGACCTATAATTAGCCTAATTGGCCACTGGATGTCAGTATCTTGCCACGGAAATGGAACTGCAAGAAGCCTGGCTTTTCAGGTTGCAGAGACGGTGGTTATTCAAGCTGATTTTTTTTTTCTCCCTAGTAATCGCGTCAGTCATAAATACCAATTGTACACACACACACACACCCATCAATGTCGTGTGAAACAGGGCTTGAGACAATAACTATGTAGTATTTGAATGGCCCAGAAAACTTTTGAAATTTATCTTAGGGTCAAATTAAGATATGCTGCTGAGGAGATTAGAAGTAATGAAAAAATMACAGTTGGAGACATTACTGAGTTGATTTAAAGCAGTTTTGTATATATACACTGAATTTGTTTGCTTTGACTGCTACCTCTGGCTTGAACCAAGTAAAATCTCCCACACAGCACCATTTTATCTGGAGCTGTTGCAAGTTAAAAGCAGAGATGGAACAGTCTTTCTTGGCCAGGTTCCCCTCTCCTCAAAAAAAAAAAAAAAAAAAAAAGAGGAAAGAAGGAAAAAAAGAAAAAAGAGTAAAAGTAAAGCAAGAGGAGCATGTAAGGCTCTCCAGCCCCACAGCCTCATGCCTTTTTAATCTGTCAGTGTGTGTATAAAGGCATTTTCTAAGGGTGCCTAGTAAATGTGGCGTTTTGCAGGACTTGCGAAAGGGAGTGTTTCCCTTGCTGGTATCACATGGTTGCAGGTGCAGAGAGGGCCAAAGCTGTCACTACAGCACTTGCAGAGAGATGTGGGCCACAGGTTCTGGGGAACGTGCCGCTAACATAAAATGTTAAATGGTGCTAAGGAGGATTAGATGGGGTGTTCTGGACTGATTTCCTAAATTTAGCAGCCTAATGCTGCTGAGTGCAATTTGGGATTTAGGGTTTTAAAAATTCACTTGTTACATTGAACATTTCTTTCCACTGGAACCAAATTGAGCTCAGCTTGCGAAAAAAAAGTTCATCTTGTACATTTTTTTTCCCCTTGGGACTAGCGACTGCAGAAGCTGGATACCAACCAAAGTGGAAACTAACCAAATTGCCTAATACTCTGTGCCCAGCTCTGCTCTGATTGAAGTCAGCAGTAGGCAAATTAGACCTGAAATTATCATTTGGGGGAAAAAAAACTATGGCAGACAGTACATTCCTTCCTATAAGTAAGTTCTCTGAAAAACATCATTCAGAAATAACTTTCACTGGCAGTTTTCTACACGAAATATATACTGCCTATGCTAAAAATATGCATTAACAAACAGTATGTTCAGCATATTGAGACTGACTTGCAATTTTCAAGATGTGATTAAACTAAAATGTGTTTATTGTTAGAATCGTAGTGGAAGGCTGAACAAATCAGCTAATTAAAGATATTGGTGGTTTGGGGGCTTTTTTGTTTGTGCTATTCTTTGCCTGTGTATAATAATACCCACACAGCTCACAGCTGACAGAGAAGCCAGACTGGAAAAGCAGATTTTCCCCATGAGCAGGAGTTATTCTAGCTCTTTCCGAGTCTGGCGTCAGTTGATTTTCTTGGTCCCAAGGTCACGACGCTAACCACAGTTTTCAGTTTAATGGTTTTCCTTTGTGTCCCTTCAGTTCTGTTACCAAACAGCATGACGTCCTAACTTTCCGCTTTTTCTTTAACATGTGTTACAAAATAAACAATGCCAGTCATTCATTTGTAGAGAGCATCATGGGAATGCTATGCAGCCCTCTGTTAAGGATAACAGTGGCAGCCATGGCTCTCCGATCAGTGGGAAGCTGGAAGGCATCTTCTTTAGCTGCAACACTGAGTTTAACACTGGGAAGCCACCACAAGATTCACCTTATGGAAGATACAGGTTTGAGATTGCAGCTGAAAAACTCTTCAACCCAAATACTAACTTGTACTTTGGAGACTTCTACTGCATGTACACAGCCTACCACTACGTCATTCTCGTTATCGCCCCTGTTGGATCACCAGGAGACGAATTCTGTAAGCAGCGCCTTCCTCAACTAAATATAAAAGATAACAAATTTCTGACCTGCGATGAAGAAGACGGAGTCGTGGTTTACCATCATGCCCAGGATGTTATTTTGGAAGTAATTTACACTGATCCTGTGGATCTCTCCCTCGGCACAGTTGCAGAAATTACTGGTCACCAACTAATGAGCTTGTCTACTGCAAATGCAAAGAAAGATCCCAGCTGCAAGACCTGCAATATCAGTGTTGGACGCTAAACCTTCCCTCGTTACTTAGGAGCCTTCAAACCTCTGTTGCCCATTTCCATAGTCAGACATTTTTGTCAGAAGCATGCACATGCCGCTGTCACCAAAAGCAAACACGAGTCTTCAAAATCTCCAATAGCGTTTTTAGTATTTCTTCTCTCCCTCTTTCCCTTCTGTTCCCCCGATGCTTTAAATGATTAGAAGTCCGGGATTTCTTTCTGGCAACCATTTATACCTAGATGCTGCAAAAATTGTTTTCTGTTTCTTGCCAAACATAACAAAAACCTATATAAACTGCTTTAGCAAAATAAAAATAACGGCTTATAAATGGTGTTTAAATATACATTCATTTTAACTACTGAACAAATACTGGGATAACTCCAAACAGCATGAAAGGTTGTAATTGCAGCATGATTTAAATTTCAGAGCCTAGAAATGTCAGCACTTCCAACGTGTTGTTTGACAGTGTTATTTATGTTATTTATATTAGCTAACTGAAAACAGAAACTGTGTCTCAACATAATAAATATAATAGAAAAATATTTTATTTGTACTGTTGTATAAAATATTATACAATCATATAGAATATATAGATTACATTTTAATATCAATTGTATACATGTCATGAAATCATTTTCCCTTATCAAAGATGTAGTTTGTAAACTTCAAATAGCTCTGTATCTGTTCCTGTTGCTCTAGATGACTTTAATTAAAACAGATTTACAAAGGAGACCATTTCTGATTCATAAAAGTTAAGTTATAAATTATTAAGTTAGTACACTGAAACAACGCACCGCCGAGAAATAAAAAATTCCTTTTGTAGTGTTCATACTTTTTTCCTCCAAACTACTTGAAAATGTGTACATCTTCAAAATCATGCTGAGCCACTACATACAATATAAATACAAACATGGTTGGTACATAATAGGCTTTATAAAATGAAAATCTTCTTACCAAGATAGAAAACAGGTTGCTTATACTACGTGGTCAATACAAAATGACAGTTAAAGCAAAACACTAAACATGATTCAAATTATTCAAGTCCCTTTTTTTTTATTTTTTATTTCTTTTTTTTTTATTCTTCCTTCCTTTATGTCTGGGCTAGGTATTTCCCAGAATCCCTGCTTTTCATTTCTAGTACAAAACCCACTGATAATCCTTCTGTTATTAGTCCACTTTTCACACAAATGGTCTATCACAAATAGTGGAAAAAATCTCCTTAATATTACGAAGTGTGGTGCTCTGAAAGTTAAGATGCATAATTCCGATGGAAAAATATCTTTTTTATAATCTTATTTTAGTAAACAAGAAGTCTAGCGTTCCTCATCAGATAACTGTGACACTCAGTTATATACCATGTACTTTATCTATCCAAAATATCTTAGCATAATGCAATAATCTAGTCTTGTTTTAATATATATATGTGGCAATTTATAACACAAGAAATACTTTGACGTTTTACAAAGTGCATGCGTCTAAACGAGCTTTGGTAGTTAGAAAAGCAAATGTTATAGCATCAGACAAAATAAAGTGCAAAGTTTAATACAGAAATAAAAATTAGCATGTAGTTGATCTATTTACTGAATTTTAAGTACCGTGAGCCAGGTCCTGTGAACCATAGTGAAAAGGACAGCAGCCGGCACATTTGTTTTATCTCTTCCCAGTAAACTCGATCTATTTCATTTTGCCAAACACTTTCTCTTATTCCTAAAAAAACCAATAGTTCCATTTGGCAGTCATGTTCCATCCTTCTTTTTTTCCATAAGCAGCATCACTTTGCTCTACTCCCAGAATTTTAGACCAAATCCTGGCACTGGTTCTTTGTATGCACCTTTCTTTGAAGCTACTGGAATTGAATGGCAACTCTGTCTTGAAAGATAGAGTATGTTCATGAGTTTTTCCTTCATTTGTTTTAAACTTATGTTCCTTTTAATCTAGTGAATCAGCACATTGAGAACCGACGTTAATAGTTAATTATAGTGCATGTTAATTCTGGAAAGAAATGTGCGGTACATTATCATGTACTAAGATGTACTAAAAGCCTGGAGAGCATTTCCTCACACCTTCTAAAACTAAGAGCAGGTCAAACTGAGGATCTACAATACTTCAGCATCCTTTTAATTTCTAACATTCTCACAGTGCATTTCAAGGCTTTTTCAAAAGGAAAAAATATATACTATAGTCCACTCACCCGTGCTTAATATTCTTGCATATTGCTGTCCTCTCTCATCCCAGCTAGTATAATTGGTAAAGTGCGTCAAAAATCTCAGTGTGTCAAATAATTGTGCAGCAGAGCAAGACCTGTAAAATTACTTCCTCTTTTTCATTACTTGCTTGTTTGATTGTTTTCTGCTAGAGAACAATGTCATCGCATTGCATTTGCTTCAAATCGTTTTGGAAATATCATGCTTACTGATGAGAACCTCCAAGAGCCTGATTTTGGCTTTTGTGTGCTTGTATTCGGAGTATTCCTCGGCCATTGGCACCCGATCTTCTTTTTGAGGACTCCTATGAAAAGCATATAAAAGTGCCATCACTTTTATGAGTAAGAGGAGAAACAGTCTTTAATTCTGCAACAACTAATGAGGATTGGGTTGGATTATTGGTTTTTTTTCCTAACTGTAGGTGACTAAAAAGAATTTGACAGGACCAAAAAGCTCTAATAGACAGAAATGAAATAATAGCATTTAAAATACTGAATTGTCATATACCTTGTAATTTTCTTTCTTGTCAGCTATGCAAGCGTGAGTACTTAATACGCAAATATACAGAGAAGTTATTACATAGTGTTTTGAAGACTGTTTCCAGAATACTACGTGCCCATATCCTCCGCGGTTTTCAGCAAACAAGTTTGCTAAATGAAGGGAGGAGGATAAACAGAGTGAAAAGTAGCCAGTATTTATCTATGGGTGGAAAAAACAGTGGCTTCTGTTTTTAAATCTGGCCTTTTAAAAATGGTCCAACTGCCAAGTGTAATCCCTGCAGATTTACATCCTCAGAAAGACTCTTCAGCAGCCTCCCTTCAGCTCAGGAAAGATCCTGTGCTGAGGTGGGGTTTATGCCCATTGCAGGAATGTCCTGGGAGATCCCCAGATCCAGACCGTCCTCAGGGATGCTCACATCCCAGAGGAACTAAGCAGGGAGATGGACAACTCCATGAGACCAGACATCCCATGGTATCTTCCAGTCCCTAGGGGCAACTTCTTTGGCTTGCTCACCTAAGAGTACCCACCCTAGCAGAAACAAACACGCCTGAGTAGGAGCCCAAAGGGGAGAAGGAGAGGGCTTTTGTTGAGCTGGTTATTTACCTTCCTGTCTGTTTATAGAATTGTTCCTCAAACTCTCTGAGAGCTTTGCGAAGCCTTTTCTTATCTGCTCTTGTTTCTCTGAGGTGCTCAAGCAGAACGGGCCTGTAAAACAGACAAGACCATGAAACCCCCACGTGCTTGGAAATACTGTAAAAGCTGTGGCTTTGGGTAATAAGCAGCCTGCTGCTATGGGCCGTGGCAGGCGCTGAGCTCAGTGCCCCGAGGTATTCCACCACATCCCTCCAACGATGGATGTAACTGGCCGTACCATCGCACGCGATAAACAGTTGTGCTCCTTCCCTTTTAGGAGTATTCTCACCCTTCTAATAAAGTGAAGGCAGAGACTCTAGGGACAACATGGGGGAAAAAGCTTTCAGGATTGAGTCTTGCTAGTGGTCTTAATTCTGTGTGGAATTAGTGGCGTTGACAGGGCTCAGCAGCTCACAGGAAATGCTTTGCATCTCTAACTGAATTAATAAAGGCAACATCCAAGCCCTACTCCTAAAAGCAGCGTTACCAAACATTACTGTGATGCAGTGGAAATGCTAGCGGTACCCAGAATCAACATTTTTAGAGGACGTGTTTTAGCTGGTATTTGGAGAATAAGGTTTTTAAGCAGAGAAAGATTTCCATTATGACATATGCAGCTGTTTTGGTTTTTTTCTCTATAATAACAAAATGCACAGAAATATCTTCACAGCATGTGCGAGCAAACTATTGCATACATAGTTGAGTTACATAGAAAACCAAGACATGTTTATTTACTCGCGATTTTGGTAGAGCCTAGTCAACTTCATTTATGCATTTAAGAGCTCCCAATCAAAACACAAGAAAAAGATACCGTCCCATGAGGTATGAGGACACATCTGTTCCTGGAAGGCATATTCTTCAACAAGTTTCAGGGCTGAGTGATAACAGCCTATGTGCATCTTGAGATTTGTTGTCTCATGCAACCTGAAATTCTTAACTACAAATCAGGAGGGCTTTGGTTTTGGTTTTATACTGGAGAGTAGGAGGGTGGTGTTAAGTTTTCTGGGCATCCAGACACTAATAACGATTCTTATGCAAGGAAGAAATTGATTTTACTCGCATTGAATGGCCTCCCATGTGACCATCTATGGCATGATCCTTCACTCAGCTCACTTGTTGCTGTTTGTACACCTCATGTCTCTGGCATTTTTACATCACTCACACAGTCAATCCCATTACACGCACACATGCACACGCACGCAGACTATCTTGCCTGGCCAAACTGTGCTTTGTCTTTGTAAGAACATAAGTAGTTAGCTATCGAAAGATTTTGCAGCAACTATAGGTAGGTCTGCATATATTTACTATGACATTATGTTGTTTCTGCCACTCTGTATATGTAGTTATTTCTCTTATCTGCTACATTCCTTCACCTTTCTCTTCGTGGACTTGGCACAAGGTTGTTTGAATAAATAGCTCAAACCACAGGTATACTGCCCAAACAACAACTATCCTCTGCATCTTTTCTCCCATAACTAAACACTGAATCACTTCTTTGGTATAGAATATTCCCATGCAATACATATGGATCACGTTTCATTTACAAAGTCTACATGAAATACTTTAAAACATCCAGAATAAAAAAGACAGAACTCACATTGTTGCCTCGTGTAAATTGGACATAGACAAGGCTGTCTGCCTGAAAACTTTCTTTTCATCCAGAGGTGAAACATATGCAGGCTCACTCTCCTCCTGAGAGTAGCACAGGTGCTCATCGACAGGGAGGCAAGATATTGGACCGGATGATAACTCATGGCTGCTTTGAGAATGGTCTTCATCTGAGTCTTCCTCCTCCTGCTTGTAAAATGTAAAGCATTATTAAATCAGTTGTTTACATTACAATACTAATAATTAATAGGATGGCAACATAAAGAATTAGGCTCTAACTTCCTGGATGTATTCATTGAAACAGATTACACATATTAAAAGCTGCTTTACCCAGGTCTACCCGAGATTGTTCATGAGAGGTCTCGTGGGGCCCACTGAGTTACTGTGTATTGTCCACCATGACTAAACAGGACAGAATTTGGCCCTGCTTCTGAGTATCTCCAGCCAGCAATTTATTTCTGTTTACTCAAAAGCCTTTATAAGTAGCAAAGATTTAAAGAACATTCTGTATTTATGTAAGCAGTGCAGTCTTGCTGGAACTTGTATGCCTCTTATATACCATCTACTGTTTGTATTATGTCCAGAAATACTGACTGTAACAAGAGTTGGAGGTAGAGTTTCCATAGTTTTATAGCTACAAATGTTAACTACAAAAATAGAATGATGTCGCTGTCTTCCTCACTTTCCTTCATCCTCAGAAGAAAAGTTGAGCTTTTGAAACTAAGGCTAAACGTAAAAACTCCACAGAGCAAAGCTCCTAAGAAGTAACACGAAGGAACTTCAGTTAAATTTTTAAATAAAATATCTGTGTGCATGTGTACAAAGATTTACACTGGGGTTTTTTCAAAGAAGCCTAAAGCTCCACCGTCATCTAAGATGACAATAATTCATAATTTTTAAAATCAACCCAGCCCCAATTACTATTAGATTAGAATTTTTGAGAGACATGCTAATTAACTTCCAAATAGCCAGATTCCACTACCTCTAATCACAGTGAGACCAGTGCTGTTACGTTACATTGATATATTATTAATTAAAGTATTACAAATAGTATTTATGTGCTGATTGATAAAAGCATTGGATAGCTATAGTAACAGTATAGTGCTTCATGGACAGAGATAGGTTTCATTCTGTGTTGCATATATTAGCCATAATAGAAAACTAACGCCAGCGTTTGATCTCTTACCCAGTCATTTGACGTGGTTGCCTCAGAAACTGCTGCCGTACATTACGACCCCGGCATGCTTAGAAGTTGAATTTTACAGAGCATTTGCTCTGTTTGAAATATCAACACCCTGTATTAACCAGTGAGCAGATTCTTTAAATATCAGTAGTCCTTTTGCTGCCAAACTGACACACAGGTTCAAAGCAAACACAGCATTTAGTATGTTTTCTTGACAATAGATATGAATTCTTTCCAACTTACAATTGTTGTGATCAGAGACGGAGTTGCAAGAAGTTTCTTGATAATTCTGTATCTGTCGTAAAGTGGTTTCATGAGACTCCTTTCTTGCTTAGTTACCTAAAGAGAAATCATAACAAAATATACTCCTCCAAAATTAAAAATAAAAAAATAAATTTCTCATTTCCTTCTGTAAAGCTGAGAAAGGTATTAAAAGAGTATGACCTGATGTGTATTTCCATAGATATTCCATGGGAACTGTAGTTTAATCCATACAATTTCTAAAAAGGAAAATGGCAATCTATTTTTTAATGGAAAAGACCCAATGTGGATTCCTCACTTCCTTGAGCCACACTGCCCAGGCAGAGGGTAAACTATTCTCTGGCTCTTTCTCAAGACACTAGTAGAGTTGTAAGAGTTAAAATATGCTTCTGCTGTGCATTGCATTGATATCTCACTTACTTAACTGTAAGAATGGCAACAGGCTAGCTGCAGTAACGTGACAGTCTGCCTGAGCCAATGCACTCAGCAGCCCAGTGGGCTGGAGTGCGCTGAGAATACAGCTTTACAGCCTCAGTGAGTGAGCTGGCTCCATGCACAGTTGCTCTGTGCATCCCTCCCTGGAACCGCCTTCCACAATCAGGATTAACCGTCTGTTCATCCAGTTTGCTCTTGCTCTTTTATGAGCATTGATTTGGTGGAGAACGTTATTTTAGATCAGGTATTAAGAGCCTGATCCAGCTACAAATATTTGTAAATATAAAAATAAACCTTATGGAAACTAGCTGTGCAGTAGATCAACTTACTGTATTAAGGAAAAAAAAAGAGCAAATCCCACCAAAACAAAGCAAAACAAAACCAGAAAAAAAACATGTTCCTCAGTGATTAAATGTCAAAACAGAGTCATTTGCAAATTAGTCCCCCATCAGCCTCTGCTCCTCAACTTTCATGCCTGTCAGCACCCACTGGTGCAATTTCACTGTCTTTTGGCACTGCAGCTGCACTACTGCATTGAAGCCCAGCTACACGCTCAGATGAGTGAACACATGGCAGGTTTGAGGAGACACAGGCTGGCTGACCGTATCGACAACAGTCCAGAGTTGCTCAGAAACAGACAAATACCTGGTCATCAGGAGTAAGGGTGACAGTACACAAACGCGGGTTGATGACACCACATACRTCTGACTGATAGAGTAGTTAGGCACTATTTCTAGAGGCGTGCTTCACTGCAGAATGTCAGGGCTTGCCTATCCCAGCTAGTCCACCTCTCTTCCCCAGGCTTCGTGTTCCATTTAATTGCAACACATAAGAGCTCCAGGAATGCCAAACAAGCCGGAACAGATCATTTTCTGTTTCAAACCCAGTCAGAGCCCTCTCTATCTGACAGTGCTCAGGTAAGTCTGGATAAAGGTGGTGCTCCTCCATACTATACATCAGGGCAAACATCGTCACCAGCGCTCGCCACTGTGTTTCAAGGCTGCTGTATTCATAATACTCTGAATATGAAGTAACTTGATAATTTTTTCTGATACGTTCCCTCTTTGTACTCCCAAAGGAAGTTTCGACAATAACTGCAACATTGTCTAGGACTGAATTTTGCTATTTGCTTAAAAAGAAAAAAAAAAAAAAAAAAAAAAAACACCAAAAAACCACAACAAACCACCGAAGTTTTTGCATAATAGGCTAAATTTCTGATCATTTTCTCGGAATCCCAGTACACTCCATTCAAATTAACCTTTTGATAATGCTATGGTGTGATATGTGTTAAATGACAAAGCATGTCATGTGTTGCTAGTTCAAACATCTGAAGTATGGAATCTTGAGGCTTCAGCAATCAATGTTCAGGTATTGTGAAAATGCATTTTCTGCACTGGGACACCTCTTTGCTAGCAGAGAGGCACCTGTTTTTTGTTGGCTAATGTCACTGGAGTGCCTCTGCCTGCGCAGTCACCAATTTGCCTTCTCCAAGTCATCACCTCCTGGCTTTTACAAACCACGTGAGCTTCTCCAGCAGATCTCTTTTTTCCTGGGCCCCTCCAGCCCTGAGCTGGGCACAGGGCCTGTGCTTGCCACTGAGCTTGGGCCTGGCCAGCCTCACTCTCCAGCTGCTCTTGGTGCCCAGGATGCATGCAGACTCTTCACCCCTTTCCCTCAGCAAAATACATCAATTTAGATACAAAGATTAAAATTTGCTTCTCTAAGATACATGATTATTTACATATGCAACTGTAACTGTGTGGAGCGTCTCCAGATTGCTTGTTTGTTTTCAACAACAAAAAAAGATGTAAAAATCTTGCCTAACTGCCATTTCCCCGCTTTAAATTCTTGACTGTCCCTGACCTTTCTGTGACCTGAAGTCAGAGCTGTTTGGCAGACCTAGGATTCCCTCACTGCTTAGTATCACTGAGCACCTCTTTCCTTATGCAGTTAGCATCCTCTTTCTTAGCTGGTTATACACCTGCTTCAACCTTGAGAAGAAACACCGTCTCTGAACCCCATGCTACAAAGCATGCCCTATTATTCTCTTTTCTATCTTTGAATCTTCAAGTCTCTTTTACCTCTATATAGCACTAGTAACTCAATTTCTTTTTTGTTCTCCTTCTTAGGAAATACAATTTCTTCATACCCTTCCTATATATTCTCTCCATCCCTCAGTTCCCATTCCAAGCCCRAAGCAGATGGACAAAAATGATTTTATGCAAGATGCAGAGAGATCAGATTCAGATCATAATAATTTTAAGAGCTTGCATATTTTTGGACACATGCTGGTGCCACTTTTCCTCTACCACAACAATTACTAGCCACAAACAGAGAGAGTCATAAGAAAACAGACATAGACCTCAAACAGGAATTCCTTAGTTGTCTACAGACAAATTTTCAAATCGTCATCTCACCAATGGTGGCAATTTTTTGTTTTGTACCTACATTCAGCAATGATGTCCCCTGAAAGGATTTTGATTGATAGTTTTAAGTGCTGCTGTGAAATAAAGGAAAACACAGATGACAGGTCGTGTCATTTTTGTATTTCATGTCTCAGATGGTGCCCTATAAACCTTTCTCGGCTGCTAAGCATTCTAACCTTTCCTACGAGATGCAGGGCTACTAGAAGCTTGCCCTTTTATTTTATTTTTTAAAATATAAACCAAATTCATCAGTATCAGGCAATAACATTTATACCTGAACATTAGCTTGAAATAACTAAAATTATGTTAATCATGTAAAAGTCATCTAAATATATTTAATATATAAGTCCAAAAATATTTGTTAGAGAAGTTAGATAATTTTTATTTTACCTATCTTTCCATGGTATACTTGCAGGTCAGCCATGAATACTCTCAAAATATAGAAGACATTTCTGAAGATTGATTTTTTCCAAAGCCGTTTGCTTTTTTGTCATAGCCTATTTAAAAAAGTTATTTATAAGATTATGAGTCAGGATTTCATGACAAGGGTACAGGTAGGTATCTGTTTAATAATCTATTCTCCCCAGACAAACATTAATAATGAATTCTGTTTCTGTCCACACTGAGGTCAATGGGGATTGGCATTAACTTGGCAAGAAGAGTCCAAATTCACATGACTGAAGTTTTAAATGAATCAAAGTAGATGTCATTCTCTCAAGGCCTAACGCAAAGCCGATGAGAGCTAGGAGATACTGCTACTGATATTAGAGTAGGTGTTAGGTTAGGCCTTTACCCAGTGGAAAATACACTGTATTTACTTTGTCTGGCCAAAGTGGAGTCTTTGTGGCCTGAACTTGTGCTCCTTCTTCTGGAGAAATATGCGTGAGTGAAAATGTACTGAAAGGCTGGAATCTTATTTTTTTTAATGTCATTCTATAAAGATGTAATACTCGATTGCCTTGATTTCTTTCAAAATCGCTATTCTGCAAAAGCAATTTAACAAGCTTAAAGTCAGGAAGCGGTATTGGGCTATTGACAGAACACTGCGTCCTTATCTGGAAAGCTTCCACGGGTATAAACTACGGTCTTAGTCAATAAGGCAAGAATCTTCGTGTGTTGCTCGATCAGAGCCTGCATCTGAAAAATTTTTCAGGGAATGCCAGTTGACAGAAAGCCTAAACAAGCAGCGTTTTTTTTTTTTTTGCTTGAATATCACAGCCATATTGCATGGACGTGGGGTATATCTCATGGGTTGGGTTTTGGAAAGGTGGGCTCACAAAACACGACTGCAGCATCTGAGTAGAAGGTGTTCGCATTGAGGTTCCCACAGATATCAGTGCAGTACTTTTTCCTAGAACGTTTTCCAATGTTTAGGTAACATTTATGAATAGTCATTGTAACTGAAAAACTAAAGAAATATTTTTCTCATCCATTCTAGGGAGAAATCAATTAATGAGATCTGTATGTTATTAACTTTTGTTTGCCAGATCAGTTCATAAATCATAGATAGCATTCCCCATTATATATTAAATATGATTTAGTTGTAACAAATGAGAACACCATACTAGACAAAATAGGAACTTGAAAAAATGTGAGAGGACGTTCCTCAACTTTTTAATTATTCATCAAGAAAAATAGATTTGCCTTGGCTGGTAAGGGATCAAGAACAGAAAGCTTCAGCTGTGCAAACACAACACGTTTACAGAGTGGAATGATAGATTCACAATGAAATCCCTAAAGATCCAATCATTGTGACACCATGGTTAACACCCCAAAAATGCTGCGCATACTAGAAAAAGGTGCTATCTCTAAAATGAAACAGAAGAATAATCTGTTCAGCCAGCAGGAAATTACAGCTGGACAGTATGCATCTGTAGAACTGCTATGGGGAAGCTGCAGAAAGTGCAGCCCTTTACAGGAACGGAGGTGGGCTTTCTTCCTCAGTCACAGCTCTTGTTCTGTTGGGCCGAACACCTAACACTAGCAGCTTATTTCTGTTCAAAAATGACAAGGGGGGGGGCTTTTCTGCAGAAAGTCGATGACTAAGCTTTTTTATTGACAACTTGGAGAAGTATTTTTAATAATTAGCCTCTACTTTTTGAAAATATATCAAGCCCTGAAGAAGTAATGCTCTTCTAATATCAAAGGAGTGCCTTGCTATTAACTTCAGCAGGAGCAAAACCTTTTTTGTTTGCTGCCCAAATGCAAAAACAGTGCAGAACCACTAATCACATTTTGCCTTAAAGGTCTGCATGAATTAATCACTCCAAAATTACTTGTCATTCACGTTAAGAGAAGAGCTGCTAACTGGAATGTAGGAGTATTAAGTAGCTAATTGGTTTACTTATTGCTAGTTCTGCAATTAATACAAGGTTAATTCTTTCAAAAACTATTAAGCCCGGAGCAGCTGAATGGTTAGGAGGAAACAGGGAATGATGATTAATATTGATTTTACACATGAGGAACAATCTCAAGAGGGTTTAGCATTTGGGCCTATTTCATTAGCTCATTTTATTAGCAATTTCAAGACAGGTTTGTATTCAACTAAGTTCAAAATGGCTGATAATTTCAAAATCAGAGAAGGCAGGTGGAATCACAAACTACAGAATTGTCTGAGACATCTTAGGACTCTAGGCTGCATACAGCAGCATGATATTCAATACTAATTAAATAAAAACACTGCTTCATAGCCAAGGAAAAGATGAACTGAAGCGGGTCGATAGTGAGAGGACAGATACATAAAGGTAACCAGTCTGAGAAAAGCCTCGGGGGACAGACTGCAAATCTGCAAACTGAATATAAGGCAAATAAAGAAAGAAAAAGGAGACTACATGTAAAGCTAAGGTAGTAGTTTAGTTTTCATAACTCGGGACAAAGGCACATAAAATATTGCATACAGTTGTCTTCCTCACTAGTAAGTTCCCTGAATGCTTATGCCTTTTAAGATCGCTGCTGGTTTTCCAGCAGTAACATAGCTACAGCAACACCAAAGTTGCATGTAGCTGAAATGAAGCCTTTGATCTTTGCTGTAACCAGCAGACATCCTTGATTCATTTCACATCATCAGTGCTATAAACCTCATTCTCCCCCAAAAGTCCAGGATGACTCATAATCAAAAAACAATCATAATTTTTAATGTTATACTTAAGGATCTACTAAAATATATCATTTTGAAATGGATCCACTTGACTTCATATTATTCCTTTTCAAGTCCCTGTTCCATAGCAGTTTCCTGTTATCAAACTCCTTTGCTAACAAACGGATAGTTCTTTCAACGCAAGTTGCCTCTACGAGAATACAAGAAGAAAACAAAGATGATCTTTAAAAAAAAAAAAAATAAAATATTAACTTGTGCAAACATTTAATTTACATTACAGAATTCTCTGTAAGAATATTTCAAACCAGCACTGCCATTGCACAGATTTAGGAGGTTGTCTCTTGGAAAATCAGGAGAAATCAAATTAGTCAAAAAATGAATGGGACAAAGACCCACACCCAACTTAGTCTTATAAGAGAGTTTTTCTGGACCAGATTTCCTCACTGGCATCTGGTTTGGTGTCATCTGATCTCACTCCTTGCATAATAAAAAAAAAAAAATGTAACAACTGCAAATATTATCGTACAGTCTACACTGTTGGGATTTTTAGGACTATATACAGAACAACATGGTTTTGTTGTCATCTTTTGTTCTCATTATGAAACACTTTTTCCATTTCAGGTTTTAAAAAAAGTAGTTTATAAAAAGGAACAATTAAAAAGTCAGTCATGTATGCAGAGCTCAAGATCTCAGAAGCATGACATCATTATGCACAGTTCTAGTTTTTACACAGTAACTAGTTGTTTAAGAGCCGGGAATAGAAACAAAACAAAACAAAAATTTAAAAATTATCTCTGCTGGGTACTTGCTGCTACCGAAATCCACACAGAATCATTTCTTAGTTGTCGCATAGTTTAGCATTTAGTTCTTCTTCACTCCTCCTCGTCCTTCTCACCCCCTCCCCTTTTTCGTTCATCAGCCAGAGTCTAAATGTTTCTGTCAACATTTAGATTTTAGGTACCTCTTGAGGACAGAATTTATTGTCTTGATTGGCTGTATAGCATCATCATCTGACAGCAAAAATAGCCCCCAGAAAAAGTATTTTTATGGACAATATGTATTGTGGAACAACAGCTTCAGACAGACCCTATAATGTGCCAGTAGTGTGAAGGTACAGCAGAATTTTAAAATATGTACTCGTTTAAAAATAAAAAAAAAAAATTGCCCAGCCAAGCAAGCATGTTTCATGGAGTATTTCTCCTAAATTTAGAAGAGTAATTGAGAACGTGGAAGAGCAGAGGCAGTATCAGCACAAGTAAATGTACAAGATCAGACGGGCAAAGCAGTCTGGATGGTGGTGCTATCCATGGGATCTCAGCACAGTGCTACCAACTGGGCAGAGGCTTTCAGCATTTCTCAGGTGGGAGGGGACCTTTATTGTCAAAATAACTTCAGGAACATTTTTAGTCACACAGTTTCTGTGGACTAAAGATAGGATTGCTTTTGCTGTCACCATCTTCAATGCGCTGGAATATGCTCTTCCTGCACACACAACCTCAAGTAGGCAGGTTTCAGCAGTGCCTGGCAAACAGTTTTATACATACATTTTGAGCAAAAAGTGCTTAGCGCTATTTGAAAAAACCTTCTGCATCTCTTTTTCTGTATAACTCTTCACAGAAAAGTCACTTCAGAAAACTGCACTAGAGCTCCCATCTTGTTAGAGAGAAAATGCGCTGCAGTGCCAGAAGACACAGGATGCACACCCACCAGCATACCCTGAGACAGCTACATACTAATTAATATGTGCCTCAGATGATAAAGTTCTGAAAGAAACAGCCATACTTGTTAAATACCTTAATAGCCTCAGGAAGGTTGAAGTGTTGTCTTTTCTCCTTTAATCGTCTCAATACACTATCCATGGTTTCTTCTACTGAGGGAGCTGGTTCCATGCTTGTGGCCTCCTGTGTCCCAGCCTCTTTAGAGGTCCCAGTGCTTTCGCAATGATCATTTCTTTGGGGTGCTCTAGAGGTACAGTTTTGCTCTTCTGACATTCTGAGTTTCAGCTCTGAAAGGCAAATTACTGGGCAAGTAAATAGATTAGAAATATTTGCAAAGAAGTTTACTCTGACACTACAAGAAAAGACCCATCCCTACTTCTTGCTTACAATTAGTATTATACCACAGTTGTGTAGGAAAGTAACTCTGCTTCTCTTTAGCAGGTAACAACTTTTACCTGGTTAAAGCGAAATCCAATGGTCAAGGGATGAGCTGTGTTCAGGCCAATGAAACTTATAGCACATGTGTACGTCTCTTTTTCCTCCAAGCCCATCTTTGACACAAAAGGTGTTACCATAGGTGAGRACTGAAGAGGCACTGGGTTAAAGAGTGGGGTCTGGGTAGGAATCAGTGCAGAATTTCAGTGGGAGTGAGGTTAGGAAAGGGGCTTAAAAAGACAAACAGCACTGGAGAGTATTTGTGGGAGGTTTGGTGTGGGTGGGATATGGAAGCAGAGCGCGCTCTCTCTCTCTCTCTCCCCCTTCCCCTCACTAAACCCATGCACGCTCACATGATCTGACGTCTGGATAAGTAAGAACGTGTCCAGGCCTGCTCTGGGAACTGTTGTCTAAGGATGCAGTCCTTCACAGATGCCTTCTCGGACAAGAGCCACCTGCCCTACTCTCACCCCAGCTGTGCTTGCCTGCCCGCCCGTGCTGCTGCACAAGCGAGGAGGAGAGCGAAGGCCCGCCTCTGAGAAGGGCTGGGGAGGCTAAGCTGTGCTATGGAGCCCGCCATGCCAGCTGCCACGCTGCTGAGCCACGTAGTCCAGGTCTGCATAACCCTCTTCTCTAGAGCAATGTAAACCATAGCCCTCCCTTCCAGAGGCTGCATTGCCATCCCAGCCAGGCTACCAAGCTGGTCCTCACAAGGAGAACCAGCTACTTTGCTTAAATGACTTCCTTGGCAGAAGAGCACCAGAGCAACCCAGCAGAAGACGTATAGGTTACAGTGTGTCCTAGCTTCACAGTCAGCAACCTGCCTGGATGCAATGAAGTATGTAAGTATATTAGCTTGACACCAAGCCAAAGACCCTGGAGCTCTAGGGACCTGCACAGAGCAGCAAGGAAATTGAATTAAGGTCTGAATTAGCTCCCATAAAACCAGGCTTTGTTCCTAGAGTATGTCTGCCTGGTGAAGGACCTTGGGCAAGGCAGGAGATATTGACAGTTCCAAATTTGTTAGATTTATTGAAATCCGTGCAGAAACAGTAACATTTTTAGCTGTGACAGTCTGAGGATACAGGCCAGGTTTGTAGGGAAAAATAGTAAATTTTATTAAACTCATAGAGCTAGGAAGGATGGACAAGCCTTATGAACTTGAAGGACCTACAAGCACTTGAGTGCTTTTCCATTTCAGTTGCACCTGACTCATGAATCTCATGAATCTTGCTTCACTTAAAAGCAGTGTCATTATTCAGGATAATAAAATCAAGGGTGTTCACAGGATCAAGGCATCTTGGGTGTGAAGGTGGGGCTGATCTATGAAAGCTAGACCCCCCTGGTTGAGTCAGAGAGAGAATTTTCAGAAAGTTAACTATGTAGTTTGACCATTTCCTCTCATTTGCCGCTCCCGGATTTGTAACACAAGGTTCGGGGGAGGGGGGGAGGTGGGTGTGTAAAATCTACTAATTACACAGCCTAGTATTTAAGGGAGAACTTTTCAGAAGAAATTTACTGAAGGATGAGTTTCTAATTCTTTACTTACCACAATCACACCCTCTACATCTGTATTCTTAACTATACGCAAAACAAGAGATGAAACATAATACTACAATTTAATTAGTAGTGAGAATCCATTTATAATGCGGGAAAAAAGGTTTAGATAAATTATAAATAATCTTAAAAAAAAATCAATCAGTGCTGGCTACATTCTCCCTGAGGGCATGTGATACACCCACAGACGTTAATGGAGTGGTATGCAGACAGTCAAGGGCAAAATGACCCTCAAGACCAAATCTAATATCGGGGAAAGATCCATTTCTATGATCAAAAAAATAAAAGCTTTAGAGTTGTGTATCCTCAGTCCTAAGGAATCATTTTGCACCTACATTTGTACTATTACAAAGACACTTTTAACTTTGTAGTTCTGTATTTCAGACACTCATAAAAACATTCAGACTAACATTGCCTTTTGCATGAATATTTATAGTTACGGGGGAGAGATGATGTCTTTGCCCCCTTCCCCATTTTAGCCTTGTTATGAGGGTTGAACTGCCTTACTTTAATCCCTGCTGTCAGGAAGCAAGGCAAGTCATATCACGTAATAGCTTTGTTGTCATTGGGAGACTTATTTCCACGCACTAGTGAAAAATAAGCAGAGCACTGAGGTTAGAAAACTAGCTCTAAAATATTCCAGGTACACTCATACTTCCGAGAGCTTCAACAATAAAGTGAAATGACATGCTACTATGTACCTTTGAGCTGCTTACGACCTTTGGCCAAATCATTCATCCATTTCAGAACTTCAGGATTGGAAGTCTTGTCACCATGTGAAGGCTGAATGTAAAGAAAAAAGGAAGAATAAAGAAGGAATCAATGGTTATACAATCAAACAGACAAAAACCTATCCACACACAGTGTGCTAAAAAACGTCCGTAGTTCCAACTGCACTATATCATAGTGTCATGCAGAGCATTTGGCTTGATCATGGTACTAATTTATCATGCCTTATCTCTCCCCATTGTGGCACAGTGCTACATGGATCTGAGTATTGGCTCTGATCCTAAAAAAACATTTAAGTCCGTGACTAATTGGATAAGTAATCTCAGTGACTTCAAAAGGACTGATCAAATACCTCATGTTAGTCAAGTTCCTAAGTGATTTCCAGGATGGTAACCAAAGTACTCTGTCCCTTGCAGGGATAAGCCCTTGCTGCTTTAAGACAGGGATTCTCCTGGGAAACAGCACTTTAAACATTTCAACTGAACTGCTTAACTAATCAAATGACAAAATCCTGTGCAGCAGAGTGATTTCAAAAGCAACAAACAACAGAAGCTTTGTATATCAGTTCTTTCTTTACATTTAGAAATTGCCTCCAAATTAAAATCAATTTACACTGGATCCTCAAAACTCAGATATTTAAAATGGCAAAACAGTTTTGCAAAATTAAACCTCTGAAATAAATTCTTTTCTGGTAGCAGTGTGATGACTGTTTAAGTATGAAATTTTACTCCTAAGAGTATAGGATGACCATAGGGCAGTACAATTCACAAATGTATGTTTAAGTTTGCAGTCATTGATGAGATTACAAGGTAACATAAAATTTGCTGACTTTTCATTTTAGTGTAGTCATAAAATATCACAAACTTCCCTGTTTCATATTGTACACATCCTTAGCATCGCGGATGTTTTGATATGTTTATACTGCACAATTCACCCTACACAAACTAGCTTGATATGAGCAATGATCTTGCATACGCTGCACAGAACACATCATTGACCTCAACCTCCCCCCACCAGCAACACACCACAATTTTTATTTCTCTAATTTCTGCCATCAGCTTCTATTGAGCCCTATGCTTTGGAGGTTTACAGGAGTCTGCCCGAATGAAGGAATCTGCACAGCAAAACAACAGTTTCCAAGCAAATGACTTCTACAAAGTAAATAAGTAGCTTTTCATCTTTTGAATTATTTTGGTTCACAAGCCTGTCAGCTGTGTTTCACTGATTCACACTTCTCATACATCTAGAAGATGGATATTTTGCAACAAAGGTAATCCAAAGAAAATGCAAATTAGAGCCTCAGAACTACTGCATACACTGAAAGATGATAAAAAAGATATTCCCTCATTGATGATTTTCCTATTTCATTTTACCAAAAATACCCATTTTCCTATTATTTTGCATAAGTTTAAATACACTGGGATTCTTGCTTCCCTCTTGTAGTATTGCCCTTTATCTTTTCAATTATTATCTTACCAGGTATTTTTTTTCTTGCTCAAACTTTTCTTCATACTTCCTAATTTTTCTCTTGAGACTCTGAAGATGCTTGGTAAGTTGTGCTACTGTTTGTGGTTCTTTGCACTCTTCACAGTTACATCTAGAAGAACTTCTTGGCCTGCAAAAGCCAAAAGCACAGTAGCTGGATCAAAGAACTGGCTATAATGGACTATGCCTTGTTTCAGGCACACTTAACACTTTCCGAGCACTTCAGAATTTGCAGCTAGGTTCTTTCACAGGATAGAGAGAGTTTAGTTTTACAAAGCATAAAATAATTGTTTTTGCTTGAAGGAACCCCTAGGGTATGCTACTGAGTTCACCATCCATCTTTCACTCTCTTTTTTTTTAATTAATTGTGGGATTTCTGAATATTTTTCAAAAGTTTAATCTAGTAGGTCACAACCTGATCCAGTATTTACATTTAACACCTGCATCTTACTTCACAAATCTTCCAACTGTATGGGAGACTGTAACAACATGATTTGTGAAGGTAAGCTCAGTGAGGTTTTTATTACTGGGAATAAACATTATCATTTTGAAGGCAGTTTAGTTTCTGATTTTTTACAATTGCAAATCAACAGATCCAATTATTATTCATATGCAGCTGACAGCTATGTATATAAGCTCTTAAGAAAGTTTGGTTTCTGTCTGAAACTCACAGCTTGGTTTCTGGAGATCACATATATGGACTGTCCATATGTTCTATGACACTCTCACATGTAGTGAATGACTCAAGCTATAGTTCTATTACAGCTGAAATTTTTAGTATTATACCTTGATAGCCCTCTCTATCTATGTTCACTCATCAGACTAATTACTAACTAACATTCAAAACTGTCCTTGCTAACTATAATTAACAAAGACTTCAAACAATATTGTACTGTGTTATTACTGAAAAAAATGCTAGGTCATATTTCTCGTATTGCAAATTAACCATGTCAAAATATGCTACAATATGGAAATTGCTTGTTTATGACGTAACAGTAACTGAAAAAACAAAGAGTCAAAGATCGCGGATTGTACAAACATTTTTTAAAATATCTAAGAATTAAAGTCTATTTTCTTACATCATGAAAGGTTGAGCACTTGGTGGAGAAGGGGCAGACTCTGTGTCTAGATTAAATCTCTGGCTTTGGCTAAAGATAGAGCAGCGTGGTGACAAAAGAGGATTGTCTCCATCTGTAATGTGATACAGCAGTCGACTGGTCCCTAGGGAGTGATGTTCTTGTGGGCTGCTGTCCATGTCATTCTGCCAGTCTCTGTGGGCTGGCACAGCCTCTGGAAAGAAATCATAAACCAGCATGGGCTGAGGGTCACTCAAAAGATATTTAGCTACCTAAATAAATACAAATCTCTACTTACAAAAGTATTCAAAGCATATGTATGCAAAGTAAACAGCAAATAGTTCAGCAAAGTATCACACGCAGGATGAACATAATACTGAGGATGAGAAAATAGAAAGGACAGTTACTGGCTTAACATAAAGCATTTTTGAGTTCCACAGAAGAAGGTGGGTGGCTGTGTTTGTACACTATGAAGTATAATATAAAGATGGAGAATCTCCCAGAATAGTAACATTAATTATATTTTCATAGATCCGTTTGCTTTTGAAAGCCACATTCCTGAAGAAGACGATGAATGTACAAAACAAGTTTAATTTTGTGATTTAGCATTTAGTCTTTTGGCCAATGTCGTGGTTTAACCCCAGCTGGCAACTAAACACCACGCAGCCGCTTGCTCACCCCTGCCTCCAGTAGGATGGGGGAGAGGATTGGGAGGGCACACGAAGGAAAACCCGCGGGTTGAGATAAGAACAGTTTAATAATGGAAATAAAACAAAGTAGAACAGTGACAATAACAATGATGACAACAACAACAACAGAATATACAAAGCAGGTAATGCACAGTGCAACTGCTCACCCACCGCACGTCCCGGACGAACCGCGTGTCCTGAACGAACTCACGTGTCCCGAAGGAACTTGCGTGTCCCAAACACACTCATGTGTCCCAAACATCGGAGCCCCCCCCACACAGCCCCCAGTTTTATACTGAGCATGACGTCACATGGTATAGAATACCCCATTGGCCAGCTGGGCCAACCGCCCCAGCTATGCCCCCCCCCAGCTCCCCCTGAACCTGGCAGAGCATGGGAGGCTGAAAAGTCCTCATTGCAAACACCGCCCAGCAACAACCTAAGTATCAATGGGCCATCAACGTTCCTTTTATCACCAAACCTGAAACACAGCACCCCCTCCAACTACTGGGAAGAAAGGTAACTCTGTCCCAGCCGGAACCAGGACAGTCAAGAGACAGGCAGATCAAAATATAATATGTCCTGATGCTAAGAACCTCCAGTGTTGCTGCAGTATCCTGCAGAATCTCATTAAGGTTTGAAGTAATATACACATGGGTCTAAAGAACACAAGATATGAAAATAACAACAACAACAACTAAGATTCAAGGTAGTTATTCAAGGTAGTGTGCAGTGACTGCTACCTAGAGGAGTCACACTTATGATACTATGTTAATATTGTCTTTGACTATAAATGGAAACCCCGCCTCAGGTGCCTCAAAAGGTAAAATTTGCTTCATAGAGATAGTCAGACTAGAAGTCAGAATGATTTATTCTGGACTGAAAAAGTAGGAATTGGTGAACCTCATCGCACTGATTCTGTTTATGGATAACATGGGAAATAATGGGCACATTACAGAGCCTACCTCCAGGGAATACCAAGTGTCCATCTTCCCTTTGCTGTACCTGGGTACCTTAATGGGAAGAATCATTGAACCTTCTTCCTCACCCTCAGTGGGTGAAATGGGTGAGGATGATCTAGCCTAGTCAATATTTTTGCTATCAGATGACTGTGCTTTAAAGCAGATTATATTTTTAGGGAGAAACTCCATGCCTTCATAAAAGCTTTCCCCCCAAAAAACAGTTAACATATGTTAAAGAAAAGAATGTGCTCTGTCTCAGGTTCCTCTATATCAGTTTCTATAGTACATAATATTTTGCACCAGCTACATTATTTTTTCCCCTCTAAAACCGTGTGTATATATATATAGCCTTTGGATTCATAGCAATTATTTTATATTTCCAGGCGGCATGCGTGTTATTTCTAATCAGTATTATATTTGCAACATAGCATGCAGTCTAATACATTTCACAGAATCTTTTTATTCAATGAAAGCCTAAAACTGCACAGAAAAACAACTGTACATGGATTTACTCACAGAAGAGCAGGCAGGTTTAGAAAAGTTCTTTCACCTTCACTTTCTTTCCATTTTCTCCTTTGTACATGGACATGACATTCCCATGGTGAGTGGGTATTTCCTTCAGGATTTTAATAGAATCTTTGTAATGTATTTTATTTGACCTCTGCCCAACAGATACTGAAGCTACGAATCCCAGTTGCTGCACTGGGACAGTGGGGACAAACCAGCTCTGAATGACACTCTTCATAGAAAGCAACTATTGATTTAAAAAATAATAGCTACAATGGCCTAAAATATCATTTTATCAGGCACTATACAACTGTTTTTGCTTTACAGACAACAAAAAAATCCAATCGTATATTGTGTAATCACAGTTTAGTCTGTCATGCAAAAGTTGGAGTTTTATATCTATAAGTTCATCTACTCTAACAACACCATCAATTACAATTACAGTAAGTATTTTCACAATGAGGCAATGTAGTTGATTATTAATTCTAACCTAGCACCTTTTCTCTAAGTACTTCATACTCTGTAGGTCAAATTCAACTCTCCAAGATACTCGAGCAACACCCAAAACTTCTAAATTGTGCATGAGATCCAAATCCTCCCATAGAGAGATCCAGAAAGGCATCTGGGAGAAGCAAGAGTCGAGCATTGTACCGATCATGGGAAATTATGTACACGGACAACATACAGTGATAAAGACTGGAATAAATGTTGTTCTGCAAACAAAAGTGTCTCTTTCTGGCAAGTAATCTTGCCTTACCTTGTGAGACTTAAAAAAAATTACTAGTTTTGGTTGTTTTTTGTTTTGTGGGGATTTTTTAACTTCTGAAAAACAATATTGTCAATGAGAAGAAACTGGCTTCCTTCCTTTTATTTCACCATCTTTAAACTTCAAGAACCATATAATCACTGTGAAGTAGATTGGCTAAGAATAGTTTCACTATTTCTCATGCTCTGTTATTAAAAGGAATCAATTTTTTATAGTTATATTAAGTAGCAGTCTCTTCACTGTGAAAGGAAAATGGTGTTATAAAAAAATCAGCCAGTCTGTGTATGACAGGTGCAGGAAAAAAGTTTCCAACATTTGAACTCTGATTTTCTGTGGGCCTAGAAGTACTCCTCTTGCAGGAGGCAGTCTGTACTGCTGATAAACTATACGGTCACAGACATTTGCTCCTTTTCACATTTACAACCAGGCAATTTTACTAGGCCCAACCCAGTCTCAGAAATGGAAGAAAAGTACACACTCTAGACTAAACACTCCTGGAAGATAAATGCAAAGGACAAGTAGTGGCTGGAGCAGCCCCAGTGTAAAACCAAACACACAGAGCTGCAGAGAGTTCAAGGAGGTTTTTTTACTCAGCTAGCAAATGAAAGCACGCCAAGTGAATTTGGGAGTATTTCCCAAAGGCCAGGGCTCTTCCATTTCCTTGGCACCAGGGCTTCCCGAGAGCATTGCTCCACTAAGGCTCGCAAACTGGTGCAACTTTGTTAGGACCCCAAGAAAGGTTTAAGTCCCAACCCTACCACAGATGCATTAAATTACTACCTGCTGTCCAGAAGTGGTCAGCAAGTCAATCAAACGGATTCATTTATGTGGCACAATTACTATAATAGCAGAACATCTCAGGATGATGACAAGTTATAATCAACCCCATTTTTAATTACAACTTAGGGCCATCATCCTGATTCCAGTTCTGCGTAGATCCTAAACAAGACACTAAGCATTATCCTAAGAGTAGCCCATGAACTGATCAAACATCTACCTGTGTTTATGTGTCTGATGTACATTTAGCCTCTATTTTTGCCAAAACTGGGAAATAAAACCACCTCTAGCCAAGCCAGTAAGTTGCCCCTTAGCCTGTATCTCCTCCTTCTCATCTACTCAGTCCAGCTTAGCACTGACAAGAGCTTACCACAGGACTTAAAGCCAAGATCTAGTATCTTATAATATGCAGTAATATTCATAATGTGGACTTCAATCACATGACAATAAGTCATATGGTACAAGTTGCTATTCCTGCATTTTATTTTCTTTAAGTAGAACAATAATACACTGAAAGCTGTTGTATATAAAAAAGAATATGCAGATGTAATGTGTTCATCCCTCAACGCGTTACGTCCATGAATGCCAGTATCATAATTTTTTAATTTAAAAGACATTTATAACATCTTGTAGTTAAGTTCAGCTGCTCACTGCTCAAGTCACATATTTGAGGTATACTCATATCCAAAAGCTATAAAAATAACTCACACTCTGCTTTTTGTTTCTTCCCTTAAAAAAAATAGCTTAATACCCCCTTGCAATTCTTTATGGTCTCATTTTGCCAGCTCTAGTTCAATTTTTTTCATATTCAAAAGTAAACTGGGAATTGCTCAAAGAATTACTGTTCACCCCTTAAAATTTCCATCCTGAAATACCCTGTCATTTTACTAGGCTGTTCTAGCTTCATTCACCATACATATAATGTTTTTTTTTCTCATTTTTGTTGACTGGGATGTGAAACAAAAGAAATTAACTAGACTACACAATCATGTTTATTTTAAAAATAATACATTTGTACATTGTTAATATTAAAATTTTATTGCCTGATTCACTGAGCAAAGGCTAATAACTAGAGACATAGTATATATGGCACATCCTCTGAAAACTCTGTTCCTAGCCTGGTACAAATCTCTGGACTTCCATCCAAGTTCTAGCTGAAATAGCCAATAGTCCCATGTGAAAACTGTACCTAAACTGAATGTATCAGAAGATTTCAGTAGTAATTTAAGAGACAGAATTAGGACTAGCTCTATCTATGCAAAATGGCAAGTTATTAAAAAAAAACACAAACCACAAAGCAGATATTAGCAGGACATTAAAATCCATTAAATAGGTATGCTTTAATTAAAGCACAAGTTTGAACTGCTAGAGTGACAGAGCATGCTCTGAGCTGCGTGAGAGAAATGCTACATCATCCAATATTTGCCTGTGTAGCTGGAGACAGGCAAATAGGAGCTAGAGAGGGTATCGGAAGTAGGGGTCACTAACAGTATGAATTAAAACAAAATCCAATCAAAACAGCAAAAATAAGCAAAGGAAACAATTATACACTATCTTAACAATGAATTAYGAAACTACCAGAACAAAATAATTCAGTAAACTACTAGAAAAGGAGGATAAATGCGCCCTGTCATAAAGGAAAAGAGTCAGATTTTGGATGGGCTGCAAAATGCACTCTGCCTGTGCAGCACAGGTATGAGATCTGCCTCTGCCTCAGATCCAYGCCAAGGGACTAGCACCAGTGCAAGTTCCATACCTGTATCCAACAGCTATTAAGGTATTTGCCTAGCTGGGCTAAAGCATCCTTTTTTTTTTTTTTTACCTAAAACCCAGCATATTTAGTATTTTTTTACATTCCTTTATCTTTATAATAATTTGGATTCTAAATACTATTTTCCTTGATGTGCAATGCAAACCTCAAACTTTAAACTTTCTTAAGTAGAACACTATCATTTGTAATTTTTTTAAGTAAATAACTTCCTGTTCTTTCTTGCTGAAAATTCTGAGCAAACAGCTTCTGAAATAAGTTCTTCTGAACCCAGCCTTTATTCTGACACAAAACATCAATTGCAAAGGGGTTACTGACATATCTGCCTTAATTTGGACCATACCTGGTGAACAACATAAGTATTTGTGTATTCATGTCACTTGTCTGTGAGATGTATTAGTCATATTGCCTTTGACCTATTTTTCACAAACAGTGATTCCTCTTCTACTGAGCATCACGACTCTGCCAGCCCTGTGAGTACAAGCTATGAATTGGCAAAAATAGTGCCGACCCTTAGGGCTGTTTATTTGCAAGGACTGGTTTCTATATTGAGGGAAGAGGGAGAGATAACACAGTTTGCCCAGATGGGTAATAAGGTTCACGAATTATTAAAATCCACATGCTATAAAACTCACCTTCGCTATCTCTCTGCTGATGCATTAAATTAAAATCAATAATAGGAGAAATGAAGTGATATTGCTCTGACAAAAAGAATGACAAAAATAGAATTACATGATGTGGCAGGTGATCTCACACAATACAGACATAGGAAGTAAAGAGCATAAATCTACTCGAACAAAAAAATCCAGATTAAAACGGAAAATAAAATAATCAGGATTCTTAAAACCTGTCTGAAAAGCAAGATTCCTGCTCAGAAAAGCAGAATGTTACAGCCATTAATTTCCATTCTTTTAACAGGTATCACCCCTTTTTATATTACACAGCATTTGCATCAGGAAATGGTGCTTTGCATTAGCTCTGCACTGTTTCCCAGAGGACTGCAAATCTGATATTAAACTGCAAGTCACAAGGCTTTTTTATAATTCCAAATGAGAACACATCATGACATGATTGCTTACCTCCACAACTGGCCCCATCAGCTTGCACACTGGTTTGGACTGATGAAAGGGCTGGATCCTTGGGTGCCGGCAGCTGAGGAGTTTCTTCCTGGGTTGGCAGAAATGCAGAGCACAGATCGGTTTCAAGGGCTTGTAGCTTCAACAAAGAATTCTGCAGACAAAAGCAGAACATTGGGCTAGATAGAGAACAACAAAATACAGTGATAGCTCTTCAACTCACTGAGCCCATTAGCAGCGCCTGCAAAGGGGTGTTCCACTAGCAGCTCTGAGAGGATGTGCGAGAGAACAAACGTGCACTATTCCACGAGTTTCTTGACTTCTGGTTATTTAAGTCCCAATTTACATGGATTATTCACGACACGTGGGAAAGATGACTTCGTCAGCAAAAGACGATTTATTCTAGGAAGCCAAACTGAGATGGTGTCCCTTTTCTTGGTCTTGAAGCAATACACTAAGCAAGTATTTCATTCATTGGGCTGACATCACGATCTGATGACATTATGTCCCTCCCCATTTACCATTCATAAAAAAACAAATCTCCCTCTCCAGCCTATTGTGCAGTACACAGCAGTGAACAAAGAGTTACTGAGGACATGCTTCCTCGTGGGATTCTTGGAAGAGATATTTTTTAATTGGTTTTTTTAGAGATACTTCTTTATGTAGACATAGCTTTTATGTAGGCTGCTGCTGCTTCTACAGGGCAACCAGATAATTTCCTGTCTGCTACAAAGGTAAAATTAACAGATCATTGTCACTTGCTGCAGACAAATCAATGAGGACAAGGCTAGTTATCTATAACATCACTTCCAACTACTGTGTCATGTTTGGTCCATTTCTCATTTTAATCTTTAATACTGCATGCAATATTCAGCTGTACAATCTGACACAAGCATCTTGCTGTGATGTAAATGCTGTGAAAGCCCTAATCACCATCTGACTGGGCAAAATGAGTCACTACAGATACCCCACGCATTCAGTTCCCCTCTCTCAAGGGAAATACAGCTTGCAACATAAAACAAAATCACGCAAGGCTGTCTTAATAATCACACAGCTGGCACACACAGAATTATACGTAAAATGTTAAGTCACTCAAATGGTACATATTTGTGAAGAGCAATTTCTGAAAAAAAAATTGGATTTGCCACAGAAAAAAAATTCCTCAAGTTTATATCCTGAAAAGCCCCTCTCCCCACTCTGTTAAAGACCTGATACCAATTCATTGATTCATTTAGTGAAATAATGAATTTATTTATTGGAATAATTTCCTTTGTGTAACAATATGTAATCTATGTAGTGAGTAGTTTAATATGTCTTTGCATTATTTTTATTGTAATACAGCCCTTTTATAAACCCAAGGATGCCAGTGTTTTTAGGTAAAAAAAAAAATAAAAATAAAAAAGGAAACTAATTTGGCTGAGAACAGTAGGGAAGATTTCAGCCTCAATCCTTTCATTCCTTTTATAGAATTCAGGCAGTGAAAAGGGAGCAGAAAGTAGCTCTTTCTAGCAGATACCTCAAAATAGGGAAGTTTCAAAAAAGCACAAGATCACCATAACTAGATCCTGTGACCCACTGTGTGCTGTCAGGAGTGCTTCAATATCTATATCCCGTTTCACAAAACAGATAAGTTTACAATCAAACACTTGGACTTTGGCCTCAGAATAGGTCAAAAAGGAAATTCAGCAACATCTTCCTTCTCCTGGTCCCAGAGAGAACAGGACCTCTGACCATTCCCATCAGAAGCAGCCTAATACCAGAGATGTGTGAGCAAAGAAATGGCTTGTGTTACACATTTATTTTAGAATTAAGTTCCTCTCACCTGTTGTCAAGATATATTTTGGCATCTTATCCTATAATACCAGGAAAGAAGTAATCGCAAGATCAAGCACTGACTCATAACTAAATGCCTAAATGTAATACTATTCCTTAAAAATATGGCATGATATAGAGTATATGGTTTCTATGATCTGAGGCAGAAGATACTTTTACTATTCCCAGGTACAGGTTGCATTAACAACCTACCATCCTCTGGCCCAGCTGCCATTTGTAAGGATAATTTACTCATCTTGACCAGCAGTGCCTCATCTTCACACCTCAGTTTCTTCAGGACTCTTGAATGATGGGCATCTTTTCCTTGTCACTTGTGGACACTGTTTGGTCCAATATTTTACATATATTACTTCAAACTGATCTGGCTCTTTTGACTTGTCTGCTAGAAAGAGTATACCAGGTGTGCAAATGTCCTCAACATGGGCTTTATCTGTGAAGACCCATATAACTAATTCACTCAGCCTCTCTGTTTGCAGCTGTATCACCTTAGTGCCCATTTTACATGTCAGCCAGCCAGCTGTCCCAGCGATACCCTACCTGGCTTCCTGCATTTGGTGTATTTAGTAGAATTCTTACCATCAATTTGAGCATCTTTTATGAGGCACTTTCAAAGTTGTCTTTAATCCTCTACAGGGCTTTCCTGAATTAGAGACAGAATGATGGAAACCATCTCGCCTTCAACAGCTTTCAAATGGCAGTGAATTTTCCTTGTCAAGTGAAGGGTGCCGACTTGAATCGTACCCATGCACTGTTTTGGGAAGAGTTTTCATGACATGACAGGCCTCATTTTCCGCTGCCTCTCACCCCAGCTAGACCCAAACGAAGTGGCTGTGGAATTATCACAACAGACAGGTGCTGTTACAGTCATTAATGTCATCTAGCAAAAGATGACTATACCGGTTACAGACCAGTGAGGACTCTGATCCCAGCCCGGACCTTATGACAAGAACAACTGATGGCAAGCAAGGAAAACATAAGCAAACATACCAGAAGAACATACCAACAAGGTATAGGCGAATAACTGACAAATATACCAGACCTTCACAGACTGTTACTTCAAGCGTTTGACAAAAAAACTCCCATATCAAGAAAATACATTCACTTTTCATCATTATTTCTTATGATACATTAATATTTACGGCAAGTTCAGTATAAAAGCATTCACACAGACTACATTGTTAAACACTGTATTTCAGCAATGCTTATGCTGTAATTCACCAGCTGGTTTATATTCAGTAGCTCTAAACGACATTTTTCACCCATCTGTGGAAGGTGGGTGGTTGGCAAATTTCCAGTCACTGTCAAATACTAAAAAAATTCATATAATAATAATACCTGATATGATTTCATGAATGTGCCCTTGACAGGGATTTGATGTAGGGAGAAAAAGAGTATGTAGCTTTGATCATTTTGATGTTACCAGGGAGAGGATGAATCTGGAGTGTGCCATCAACCTCATCTTACTCCTAAAACACAGTTGAGTACTATGGTATTGCCACAGCACACTATACATGAAAAGCCACCCCATATTTATGGGAACACATGTAAGGAGACATAGCTTTAAGCAAAGGCCAAGCACAAAGCTGCCCAGGGTCACCAACTCATGGGCAACATGAGTTGTGTAGTATGAGTAAATGGTAGGGATGACCTTGCTGCCTGCCACATGTCCTGTCCTGTCTCTCTCAGAGGGCTGCCTGAAGTACCAGCAATGCCAGAGCAGCTGGGCTGGATGCTGCCAGCCTCGGACCTCCCACTCCGTGGCAGGAGCAGTGCAGCCCCCTGTTTCTGCAACTGCAGTCCACGCAGAGCAGGAAGGTGCTCTGGGAGGGGACACAGCCATGTATCAGCAACTGGCAGCGGGTCCTCTATCCTTGGGCTCACTGGGGGCTGGCCAACATGCTACCAACTGCCGGCAAAAGGAAAGCAAGAAGAGAGAAAAATAAAGCGTGAGCCCTGTCTTCATCTTCTCAAACCTCCCAAGTTCATTTGAGACCTTACTGACCACTTCCAACTTTCCCCTAATTCTCCAATACTTTCCAGTACCCGTACAGCCCTGATGTGACTGAAGGCATCCTGCCACAGTGGTGGCAATGCATACTCTTCTGTGCTGCACACACTCAGCAAAACATCTTATCTGGAGATGAACCAGCCTGTGCAGGTGCTACTTAAAAATCTCTCATGGTCCAGATCTGCCCCTGGGGCCCAATTGAGCCATCTCTGCTCTTGGCCATTTAAAAGAAATAGCAAAACATGTTAGAAGCAAATACAAAGAGCTAAATACATACAGAGGGAAATGTTAGGTCATGGTGGGTACCATCATAAATTTTAGTAAGCTCTTATATGGCAAACCAATATCATTGAAGTAATTTAAAGCTATGGCATATTATATCAGCTAATGATCTCAGTTCAAATACTTCAGATTTGATGCTCATTCCAGCTTTACTCTGGTGCTTCACACCAGTGTTTATGATGCAGTAATTCCTGATCCATGCTAATGCAAATGAAAGGACATATCAGTATTTAAAATGGATCCTTAAGTTTCTTTGGAAAAATAACTATATTGTTGTCTCTTAAGAATAGTATTTTGCAAGTTTGAAAAAGAAGTAATTATAATTATCTTGGACAAAGGTTTCTTATCTCTTCTTATCTCCTCTTAAAGTAACTGACAATTCAAAGAACTTGAGCTATGCCAATTCCGCTAGAAGAAGAAAAAATATCCTGCATTATTCCAGATCAAAGATAATGGAAAAATAAAGATATTTACAGGAAGTCCGAGGAAAACAGAAAGAGAGACAGCGCAGTATTTCTCTCCTATTTGTAATTTTTGTTAACGCTTTAAGAAAACATAGTCATTGAAGTATCATACTCTTGCCTGCTGGAAAAAACACAGTACAAAAGGATTGCCATTTGCAGAGGAAGCCCAGCCTGTAGTAAAGAAACCATCTTTACAAACAAGTAAGCCTGTAGATCGTACCTCACTGACCATTTCTCTTTCCATCCAATGATTATTGAAAATCAAGAGTTGAGGCCTTAGGGCAAGGAATTATTGAGATGATAGATAACCTCTTACATCTAGAGATAAATACCACACACCTACACTCACACTGTTAAATCCCTTTGGAGAAAGGGACACTGAATGAACAAATACTCCGAATTTATGACCAAAATGCTGTGGCAATGAGTGGGAGTCCCCTGAAACAGCTTATAAACTTTTTCTCGGTAGGTGCCATCAGAAATTCCCTCTCCAGCTGGAGGTCCCTGCATGGGGCCCTGTAGGATCAGCACTATGTGACGTGTTGGTCAGCACGTCCAAGGGGCCGTAGCCTAATGGGAGACAATGTGCCAAATGGAGCCTTGCAGCCCTGCACTCTCCCTTATTTCACCAACAGCTACAGCACTGCCAAATCTGCTAATCAATCAGCACTCACTGCATATCTGCACAGAGAGCAGATAGCTAACAATGGCCAAAAGAGAGCCACTGCTGTTAGAAATAATTTCTTTCCCTGAAAAAGCATTACTATTATCAGCATCCTTTGTTTCACCCTTGTGGACATCCTAAGGTGCGGTAAATTTAAGAACTGAGGGAAGAGGGAAAGGGAGTAGGTCTGCCCCACCCATGGACCCCCCCCATCTCAGTCTGGAGGCTAACAGGGAGAAGGGAAGAGAAGCAAAGCCCAGACTTGGTGCCTTCTGCATAAACTGAAAGCACCCTGCCCTGCACACTGTGTTTCTGAATATTAAGGATGCCTGTACCCTGCCCGTGGGCCTGCTCCTGCCCCTCCAGGACAGGAAGGCAGCTTTTCTATTATATCCAGTTTATTGATGGATTTACTGGATTTATGAAACCAGCTAGGGCAGAGAAGGAGAATAATCCAAGCTTTCATTACTTAATTGCCTTGAAAGTGATTCATATAGAAAAGAAACTGAGCAAATATCAACCTGTTCAATTTCTTCACTCTAAGGAAATTAATGTTTTTATATGTCACATTAGAACAGTGACTTATAAAAGCATCTCCCTTGCTTTTTAATCTGAGAGTTCAGGTTAAAATAAGATAGGCATATTTTATGTGAACGTAAATAAATCTCTGCAGTATCTGTTACAGCGATGTTTGTGTCTTGAGGCGTATGATATTTTCAGTTCAGAACTTCCTTTATGGGGAACAAACAAGCAACAATAAGATAGAACAAGATATGCCCTGGGTGAGCGGTAAGGAGAGACACCACTTTCTCTAATACAAGAAGGGAATTTATTTTCTTACGACACATGTCAATTTGGGTTTGCAGTAGACCTGAGATGCAATACAATCTAAGATTTTGCAAAAGAAAGCACCAGAATGTAACTCTTGCTCATTCTCCATAAATTATTAGCAATTTATTTTAATTCCTGATCTAATTATCTGTTTTAATATCTTACCCTAATTTTATTTATTAAAATGTTTTATCTTAACCTTTAAGGAATCCTTTGCAAGAATTTTATATGGAAGTTTTAAAGTGGAAGCTGTGGTGGTTATTTGCAACAGAGCTTCTCAAAAGAAACAATAACTTAATGATTTCTCCCTGGGCCTTAATTGGCTAAGCAGAGGCTGAGTATACTCCCTTATATCAGTCATGGAATGTGCCTTACTAGTCAGCATTGAGATTTCCAATAGTGAGCTGCACAACAATGACACAAATGCACAGGAAATAATACATTATAAGGAGAAGCTTAAGTCTGAATTCCTTTAAAAGGACATATTGTGGTTTTCCCCTAATGAAAGTCAGGCATCTATTAATAGACATAGATGTTCTCTGTCTCATTATGGAAACAAAGCTGTTTTTTCCACGGTTTGACAGGAATGGGCTTCCCATCCCCCCAACTCTTTTTTCCCCCTGCTTCTGTTGTTCTGTTGTCTTGGTCTATACTTACAAATATTGTCTGCTCCTTATTTAAGTCCGGGATTGTTCCCTGCCCTGGCAGTATGCAAGCATACTCTATGCTAGTATGCAGATACCTTGTTTGTGGGAGATGCTTTATAAGGTTTCCCACTTTGAATAACTGCAAAGCTTGGTTTTGGCCTCCAGTATATTGCTGATTGTGAGAATCTAGCCCAGGCTCATCCATTGTTTGACATGATCACACAAACAGCTTCTTTGTGCTCTACTCTCACATCATCTTCCTGGCATAATCCCTGTGAAAACAGCTCGTTTCAAGTGTCACAGGTGTTATTTGGCTTTCCTTGCTTCCTCTCTTCACTCCAACCCTTCCCTCTTGACATCTTACAACAAGAGTACCTTTTAGACTACATTGTACTGTTCATAGTTTATGTATGCATGATGTAGCAACCTTGAGAACTCCTTATTTTTAAACAAAGCATAATTGATAGCTGAACACATTTGAGCTGTAATATGAGGAAAAAATCAAATGTTCTTGAAAGATGGCATTTCACTCAGTCAATATTGAATGTTTAATTCTTTTCTGAGCACAAACAGAAAGCAGCATAAAGTTGGCTTAAAATATTTTTGAAATCTCTCGCTTCTGGCTTTTAAACTATTGTAGCAGTCTTGTATCACATTTTTAAGCTTTCCTCCAAAAACATGACTAGAATGATTCATTAAAAAGCTAACCTAAGATTCTCAAGTGAATACATTATTCCAGGACCTTAGAATTAACAAAAACCAAACATCTAATTCAAAATTTGTAACATTATATTTCAACTTTTGGTTAAGCTTACCTCATTTAAGCTGTTAAATTGCTCAGTTGCTTCTTTTGGTGAAATGCATGTGTTCTGATCTATTCTACAAAACAAAACAAGAAGTTTCACTCAATAGATTGCTTATCTGTGCTGCAAATATTTCAAACTTTTCATCATGTCTGTACATAAAAGTTATGGGATAAAGTTGTTTTATTAAAAAATAACATTTCTATGAAAGTTACATCTGTATTTTATGCCTCATTCAAAGCAACAGTGATTTTACTGGAATCTTAAGTAATATATTTAAACTGTGAATGAGGTCCTGGAAACTATGACATTAAAATCCAGCCTCTCTCTGTCACACAGAAAAGGTTCTACAGAAGCGTGACCAGCTCTCAGTATCTTGGTGATCTCAGTTAAAGCCAAGAAAAAGCTCAAACATATGTTTAAATCTAAGCACGATTTGTCCCACATGCTTTAAGTCAGGAACAAGAGTTTTCCTGTATGAAAGCCATAAAGAATAAATCTTTCCATATTTAAATTTGGTGGTATTTCAGGCTCCCAGTCTTCAACTTTCTGCTTAAGTTCTGTTTTGCAAATTTCACAAAGACCCAAGGCACTCTCATGAGGAGTTGGAAATCCTTTAAGAGAGAAATCCACATTTTCTAATGAGTGTCACTTTGCAGCCATCAGAGATGTCCATACCTTTGGTTTTCCCTCCGTGTATCACTGCTTCTCCACATGGAAATAGGAAAGGAAGGTCCTGGACCAGCAAAAGGAAAGTCTGTTCCCTCTGACTATGGCTAATGAGACAACTGTGCCCCCATCCAGGCAGATGTGGTCATGGCCTTAGGCTCCACACATCTACCAGCTTCAGGGTTAGTTATAAATTCACTCTACCAAGGAATGAAACTGAAGCCTAAAAAATACTTCCCATGGCTTAGGTGAGCAACCTGAATAGCCTCATACCACAGCTCTGTCCTTCCCCAAAGCAAACAGAGGCTTTCCACACTTAACTTCAAAGCCTGACACAGGTGTATGACAAGTTGACTCGCAACTCAGCTGAAGCAAGAAAACTGTTGCTGTCTACATGATCAGAAGTGAGTGATTTCTGGAGATACTTAAGCAGCAAGGTGCCTTGGCTGACTGTTGTACAATCTACATCTCTACGTAGCTCTCCACATACATATTCTTTCTGCCACCTCGCCTGAAAATGAATAGCAAGTGTCTCCATAATGTGAAGAGAACAGAAGGAAAATGGAATTACAGAAGCAAAAACGTTAATGCCTAACAACCAATCTCTAGCTTTTAGGAAGCAGAGAGGACAGTATGAGGCAGCAGAAGAGAGTTAAAGAAAATTGAGAAAAAGCATGGGGAGAGCAAAAGGACTAATTTAATAGGAAAGAGTGAAATATTCATAGTTTAGTTTAATAACATGTAAGGAAGGACCTGCAAGGCTACAAACAGCTGAAGAATTAATTCACTAATGAAGAAAAAAATATTTAGAGTGAATTATTGCATTGAACTAAAGCTACCCATAAAGGAAAGGAAGAAAAGGACATGTATCAGATTTGTACACTTTTGGTATTCATTTGGATGACTCCTTTCAGGGTGGGTAACACACAGCAAACATGAACTGTCCTTAAAAAAAAGAAAACAAAAAACTAAAAGCTAGAAGCAGTTCTTACAGGTGCTACACAAAGTTCTACATAATTCACAGCTGTATCACTAATCAGTCTTGCAGTCTGGAGAGTAAAAAGTTTACAGCACCCCTCAAGTACCACCTCTCTCTCATTCAGGATGATGTTCTTGTCTGCTGTTTTAGGGATGCAGAAGTCTTGCATTTTACTGTTTCTTTTTCACTAAAAATACTGGAGTAAGATGCTCTTAGTTTTGCATTCTTCAGATTCTGGAGATACTGAAATCATTAAGGTGAGTAACCATTTTTGTGTGAAGACCATTTACATTAACAGTCATATATGTACGCTGAGCTGGTCTTATTCTCTAGAGAGAGTTTTTCGGGGGCTTTTTTGTTTTCACCAAGATTAACTGCTCTGCTAGGCAAATGCAGGTTATCTGATTGTCACCAGGCAACAAAGGGCTTACAATTTAATAACTATGGGTTGGATCCTACTCTCATTAAAAGTCAATCACAAAATATCCATTAACTTCAAAAGCAGCAGGAACAAGCCCTAATTTTCCAACTGTGCTGAGTACATTAAAATTATTTTAAGCCCTAGCTGAAATTTTGAATAATTGCAGGCAACCCTTATTTTGTATAATGTGCATCATGTAAAATAATGAAAATGGAATTCTCTCTGTGGCTACTAGTCAAATACATGTTATATCATTCTTTATAAAATATGAAGGGCCTGATCCCTCACCCTGCCTACAGACTGGCAACTCTGGCTTTGGCAGAATTATCCTCTTCTGCATGGCACAGATGACAAAGATGCAACCCAGTAACACATACATTTGAAGGTTGTGGACATAACAAAAAAAAAAAATCTAAATACTAATTTTCATAACAGAGCTCCTACCAGGCTTCAAGGGGAAGATGAATTTGCATGAGCAGTGAGCTGGTTAAAAAACAGATCAGAACATGTGAATTATTGAATTATGCATGATATCATTTCTAAACTCACACAAAATTCAAATAAAACCACATAATTTTAAAAACTAGGAAAGATGTTTAAAGACAGCCTAAGCAAATTCACTTCTTATTTCTCAGACTAAACCCAGAAAGGAGCATTACATTCTGTGATTTGCAAGTCTCAATCCAGTCCAACCCTGGATTACACTAACCCCATCCTCAGGAGACTTACGCGTTTATGCACCACAATGCCATATGTGCTCAGTGTCTTGGGCCAATTAATGCAATAACAATGCCAGGATAAATCCTGGCAAGCAAACCACAGGCTGTGCTGTGGGATGAAACCCCTTTTCCAGATTCACTTTCAGTCTATCCTCGCCCAATACTGCTTCCCTGTCTCTGGTCTAGCAATCAGTTTTACCCTTTCCAGCATGAGGGTGGCGTACCAGGTTAACAGCTCAGAAAGGGTAGTCTCAGTACCGCATCAGAGGACTGATTCAGCCTATCCAGAGGTTACATCACATAAGTTCACAGAAAGGCAGACCCCATAACCAACACACCTCAGTGCCAGGAAAACAAAAAGGTCCTTTCTGAGATCTCCACAAATGGCAAAAAGCATTATGAAATTCAAACATAGTCACCACCTTAATACAGGACTGCAGGTGAATGTTTCAAAAGCATGCCTATGAATCCTTACAAAGCACTACAGAACTGCAAGAGGCTTTTGGATGAACATAAAGTGCACACTTGCAGTGAAAGAAACACCACCATTAAGGGCCCAAGGCTGTTTGGATACATCCTAGGCTACTCCTTGGGTAGTCCCTGAATGCTGGAATAAGCAGCCAGAGAGCCAGTGTAGCAGTGCCTGTCTCATCAATCATAGCAGTTACATAAAGGCTGGCTGTGGATGACCACACTTGTTTTTCTTCTTATGAGCGTCTCTCCTACTCACCAGGAACAGTCCTTACTTGGGCTACAGTAAGATGCTACTTACTTTTTTTTTTTTTCATTCCCCCTGCCCCCCCCCGCCTTTTTTCTTTCTTATTTTTTTTTTTCTTCTTTAAGTGTATTGCAACCCAAGAGATTGCTCAAGGACTTTCCATGCCTTGATACAAGAAGTATCATTGGAACCATTAAACACCAATATTTTAATATCAAGATTCCTGAAGAAACTGTTCTTAGGAACTGGTCAATCATTTCCCAGCAAAGGAATGTTTCATCAGCAAATCCTGATTTGCTGACAGAGAGCTATTTGCAGACACATACTGATCGTGATGAATTTTCACCAGGTCTGAAGCAGGACTCAGAGGGAATTTGGCCAAGTTTTCTCCCTGCTCGCCTGGCCACCTGTGCGGGAACGCCGCCTCACAAGCTCTGCCTCACCCGGGCGGGTCTGCCATATGGCACGGGGACATCAGCACTTCTGCAGCTTCCCTGCTCCCTCCCACGCATCCCCGAGTTGTAGCTGTTCAGCAGAAAGCATGGAAACTACAAGGGTCCCCACCTGAATTGCACTCTCAAAAGCTACTTGCCTTGAAAATTTAAATACTGAAAGCCTCACTAGAGCTTGATCTCCCTCACGGGAAGCACAGAAACCCTGGGACACTGGCTGAGCCCAAGATCCAGGGCAGCCCAGGACTCCCAGCATTTCCAGTTTTCCTGGAGAACAGTCAGAGGTCTGACAGCAACTGCCACCCTACAGCCTCTGCAACCCAGGGACCAGCTGAGTCCTACTAAAAGAAATCACTCCACAACCATTTTATTTGCAGAATGGGGAAGAGGCAGAACTTTCAGGAATTTTTCTTTGGCAGAAAACAAAAAAACCCAAAGTGTAGTTCCCACACTGACTTAGAATGCAGCCTTCTCGGAAACACTGACATTCCCACCACCCAGGAGTCCCACGTTTCAGCCCTCTCTCTGTGTAACAGGCAACTGAAGAAAACACCATCCTCTATTCAGGGAACAGCGTACACAGCTCTGCAATCCACAGCAGTTTTGCTGATTGCCTTTGAGAAGGCAATTGGTAAGAGCAGATTTTTGTAGTCATATGTATTGTTCCATACTGACTTTAATATTCTCTGGTAAAAAAACAGACAATTCTCCCTGTTGTAACATTTGTTCCTGGGGCCTGCATATAACTTTTATCTCCCAAAGGTGCAGATTATATTACACTCTTATCCAAACCCAGCTACACACAATGACTAGTGCAGTATTCAACGTAATCATTAGCAATAGTATTAGAAATTAATGTTCTTTTAATAAAATGTAAATGTTTCCTTCCATGCAGATAGCATTTCATATTCTAAATTCATGCTGATGTTTGTAAACCATGCATGATAAACACCTCCTGAAATTAAAATCCTTGATTCACGGGTCAGATGTAGTTTAGCCAAAAACAAGACAGTATTCCCTCATTTTTCTGACTGTAAACCTCTTCACCAAGTCTATTCTCCCATTTCCCTCAAATCCCACTAAAACTGTTGCAGTGGTTATTATAAAATTAAAGTAACCCTCTCAAAACCAATCAACACATATACTTATGAGTCGTATTTCTGTAGATTGATTCTCTCATATTGCCTGTTCTGTTCTTCTCTGTCACGTATCTGTTTATGAACGTCCCTTGTTAGGTTACCCTGAATTTGGATTGCTCTGCTTAACGGGGACTGTACTGAAAAGTTTTTCATATCTCAGTATTTTTTAATCCATATTTAGACAGATTAAAAATACACTGTTTTAGCTGCTCCACACTCAACTAGAACAGATTTTAAAAAAACCCAACTCTGTACAGTTCAGAGGCATTTAGACCTTTAAACTCCAATGGGCCTAATGACAGAGCTATAGTGGTCTGCAGAAATTAAATTAAAGCAGAAGGAACAACAAGCTGCACTAGAAATAATCAACCTTGCTTCTTAGTATGAGACAGAAATAAATCCTTCTTCTCCTATCCTCCACACACACATCTGATGGACAGAAGAGCCTGCCCAGCGGGACACCTGCAGCAGTGTGGCCATCTCCTTTTCTCCAAAAGACCAGAAAGCTTTTGGTCTATGAGTTAGGGATCCTAGGCAGATGTAGTGTTCGAAAGCATTGCTAATTTTACCAGTAACCTAGCAAAAACAGGGTGGAAGATAGTGAAACTCAAGTTTTGTGGGGCTAGCAGATGTGTTCTGTCAAAACCTAGCTATGATTGTTGCCTGCTGCCAAGACTGAATATTTAACCTTTGCCATGTCCCAGAGCAGAGAAGGCAGAAAACAAGGCACGACGTCATACCCCGGCAGCTATGTTTCACAGCCTGTTGCACAAGCCAGTTCTGTGATCCTGATGCAGCAGCCAGCGACCTGCACGGGCTGAGACATGGGCATGTAATTGCTCTGGCCCTATCAAAGCTGGTTGACAGCAGAGGGATGCAGCAAGCTGCTGATGACCCTTGAGAGGAGTCACCAGACACAGTGACCCTCAAACTGAAAGTGGTAGCTTCAGCATATGTAATTCAAAGTCCCCCGCCCAGGCTGGGTGGTGGGAATGTTCTTTCCAAGGACAGTTGAGACAGTTAAGGTAAATAAAGTGTATGTGTGAGGCCAGGGACCACACATTAATGCTTGTTTACTCCAYGTTTGAAGTTCCTTATTTGAGAGTAAAGTCGCCTCCATTTTGTTGTAATACAATCAAACTAAGACATGGCCAGAGTTATGATTTGATCACTACGCTTTCACAGCTCTTAGCGTGGTAAATCCGGGTACCATTATTTAACAGATTTAGCACTCGTGGATATCTGGCTTCCTAAGGAGCTACCCTGGCATTAAACAGGAGTAAATAGCATAGTGAACAATGGTTTAATACCAGGCAAACTAAACAGGCCAAACTGTTGAAGTGGACAGGGGAATTTTGCTGTGGTTGCTGTTTTATTCATGCACACTCTACCCTGGTTCTTATCTTTAAAGTCCATGTTTCTTTCATCATGCTCATTTCATCAAAATTAGCCAATGTTATTTCATTATCTACCCATACACAGACCTCCTACCAGCAGAGCCACTAGGTAGGTCTGACTCTCTGATACCAAACTCACTATGCTCCTCTTTACAAGAAATCCACGTAATTTTTTCCTAGCATAAAGAATGCCAGAAAAAGAGAAGGCAGGTTTCCTAGGCTGGGGTTAATTAGAAACACTTTCTGAGATGCAGGACTTTGCAGTGTCTCAATTGCATTGGAGGATGAAAGCAGTTCTTTGTGAAAGCTAATTAAATGCTTGGTCATTCTGCTAAAGCTTCCTTTGAGAGCACAAATTAATATCATTTACAATGTTGCCTACTAAAAGCTGTGGTGAGGGCAATCATCTCATTTCAGATAAAGCACCAAACTGTCATTGGATGGCAACTGTCACTACTAACGTAGTCCTGACTTGAAACAGATCTTGGAGGCAATGAGTTCTCTTTGTCAGCTAGTTGTGCCCTGACCCACTGAGCATCCCTGGGATGTACAGCTGCTGCTCTGGACCCTCCAAAGACAGCCAGAGCCTCAGCCACACAGCACCAAGGCTGCGATGCACCTTGAGGCAGAGAACAAAGAGCAGAGACCTGGCTCACCTGCCTGAAACCCTATGTGTGCAGCAAAGCAGGGACAAACCAGCACCTGAGCATGGGAAATTTGTAAAGTACTGCCCCCAAAACTGAAGGCTGTGAAGAGCATGGTCTTATTTACACAGTCCAACCCTGTCAGTAAGAGCTAAATCTTATCCTTAGGACACACTCTCACTGGTAGATTGGGTCAGTTGGGCAAGCTGAAACCCCATTTCTAGCCTTTTGCACAGCCATGAAGGACTGGAGGAGGAACCGTGACTTCCAACAGTTACCAGAGCTGAGTTACTTCATGATCATCTGAGTTACCTGCCATCAAGACTCAGCTAATGCCTGACCTGAACACCCCATACTCTTTACAGCATTAGAACAAGCAGTTACACAGCACCCAGGGTCTAAACTGCATGTTAATGCATACCCATGCTAAAATCAGGTGTGTGGCTTCCCATTCCCATTTCTCAGTGAGAAAGAGTGAGGCAAGTCAGCACTGGGGGAAAAAGAAAAGAAGCGCCAAGATATTTTTTTAAACTTGGCACAGAGGAATTGAAGTTTCTGAACTGAGGATGTTCTTCCTGCTTGAAATGTAAGGGGTTTAAAGACTGATGAAATTTGCATTCTTATCTTCATCCCTTTCACTTTCTCCAAACAGTTCTAGGCACATAAACACAGAATACAAATACCAATGGGAGCCAGGAGTCTGAATATTTTATACAAAAGGCAGCAAATGAATTAACCTTTCCTACAGTTAATCAGAASTGAAATGCACTGTTTTATCCCAAGGCTTACCTTGGTTGAAATCTCACGACTGCTTCCTGGCATCTGAAAGCCACATTCTGTGCATAGTCATTAGCTGAGGATGCAGCCTTCCCCTGCCACTCTGAGCGGCCCGGCAATGCACTTTCCAGCTCCTGCACAAAACAAAACAAAAAAATAATTGTTGAATGCCCTGTCAGTACCTATCAGGCTTAGGTGAATATTTTGCTTTAAGAAAAAAAAACATCCATGACACCAGATGCTGATTGTGGTTCTTTATTATTTTTTGGTAATAATCTGGAAACAACTGGAAAACACAGACTACAAAAGGTTCTAAACAAAGTAGTACCTTCTTTCACTGTAAAACATTTTTGAAACCAAAGCAGACTGTAACCCATTTTCTGTTTATTATTTAGATAACAGATGTCAGCTTCTGAGCTAAGAGGTGCTATACACAGAGTTCAATATTTTTTTGCTTATATATCCGTTCACATTTAATTTGAAATTATTTACTCACATGTCAGTAATATTTAATTACTTGGGCATCATCAGAAAAATTTTGGCTGACAAAAGCAAACGCAGTTCACTTAAATAAGATTTTTAAGGTTTAACCAGCTTCCTTTTTCCTTTTGTTCTTTCCTTTCCCTAGTATATGCATAGCTTTATGAACAGAGTATTACTGCAGGAGGAGTGAAAGGCAGTGAGGAAAAAAAAAAGTCACATCAGCCAACCTGCCACACAGAAAATAAAAAAGCTAATTTAGTCCAACAAATTGAGGAAGGGAGTAGAAATTAGAAAGATACGTGTCTTACCCCAAGGTTTCATAAACCAGTTGTAGGGCCTGACAAGATGTGTTCAGCACATCTTAACCTCCTTACTTGTAAAATCGGTTATAATATTTCCCTTGCATTGCATAAGGGGTAAGTTAATGAAGTTCTTTGAAAACGTGATAATCAAAGTGGGGCTTTTTCCTACTTCTTTATTGGCTTTTATCATCCAATATTTTGCTCTAATAGCTTACAAAATTAACATACAATGTGCTTTGCAAAACAATAGTGTTCACTTCCCCTGGTAAAGCACTGTATCTGATTTTGCTCCAGTTTCAAAGCTTAGTTGGAATGATGGGAGTCGGAAATTTGGATAGGACTGTTCGGATGAGGTCATTCTGCATTTACAAGAAGAGTGGCTGCTTTTACTTCATTCTTAGTCTTTTCCATCTTTACAGGTTATGAATGAAGCTTGTTTAGAGCTACATTGTATTTAAACAAAACTAAATTACACTTTTATACAATTGTCAACTTTATAAGAAGTTTTAAATTTAAGAAGTTGCCCAAATGGTCTCCTCTCAGGAGAAATATTCGGTGCCCACCTCTCAAAATCAATGATGAAGGACTAAGGGATTTTGTAGGAGAAAAAAAAAAAAAAACCACAATACCCAACCCTGGCAAAAATAAATAAAAAGTCCAATCACTGGCATTTTACTTCCTCTCCATGATGACATTTTAACTATAGGAATTATTTTGGCTAATTGAACATTAATTCCTCCTACTTAGTCTATGAAATGAGTATAAAAAGAGTGTTGAAATCTATCTCTRGAAAGAGGCAGCTGTCATCGTCGTAATGGAAGGTACTCAGGAGAAAGCAGCCATGCGCTAACTCCAACACACACGTCTGTCCATGGGGTATGTTGGCACTGCATTGATGAAGTGTAGACATGCCCAGGGGCTGAAAGGCTGTACCTTCCCTGCAAGTCGAAGAGACCTGTGCTAACATTGTACTAGTTTGCTTTGGTATCAGCCACTGCAGTAGAACTGACCCAGCAGAGGCTAATCGAGCTTTCCAACCATACTTATTACCCACAAGAGGCAAATTTCCGAAACAGACCTCCAAACCAACGGCTGTCTTTTTTTCAGACTAGATGTTATGAAGCTCTGGTGATGTCAGGGCAAAAGGAGTGAAAGCTTCACTCAACTGATTAGCATTACTCTTGCTTTTGTTACCCTCTGTCTCCTTCAGAGCCTTCTAGGACAAATGTCTCCCCTTCTCCCCATGTCTATCTAATATAGTTTAGCATTCAATGAATGATATTTTATACAAAATTGGTAATAACAATTCAGGTTACAAACAGACAGCAGTTTTTAGCAGCTTTTCTAGTTTTTCCATTACTATCTTAACATTATTTTCCCCTAGTTATATAAAAATGATTGGGGACTAAACAGATCAACACAACTGTTTTCAGTAAAGTTCAAGGTAGAAATGGATTGAATCAGTTCAGCTTATTTTATTCTCCCAGAAATCTTCAGTGGTTTGATGGTCTCCAGATAGAACAGGCATTTGCCTCATTCGTGCTTAGAATCTCTTGTAAGGACTGGATTACATTTTGCTAGGTATGGGACATGACAGAAAGTAAAAAGAATAACACCATATTCTCTAAAAAATGTAACTTCTATATTGGCAACAGCAAAGCTGGAAGAAACAATTCTGCATCATCACTGTGATGCAAACTGAAAATATTATTTCTCAAAGAGATTTAACAACAGAGACACATAGGAAGACTACAAATCAGATCTCAGAAAAACCTCTGGAACTGAAGCTAGGAATTTGTATTATTTGTAAATCTGATGCATGTAGACTGGGCAGATAGAGGGAAGAGGTCGGGACACTGGAGTTCAGGAGATGACTTTCTTACAACTGTAGTAGCATCATCAGGGCACGTTTCTAGTCAGGACTTCAATCCTAGCTTTTTATGCCATCGTATGACAATATGGAGTTTCAGGATACAATAAAATACTGAAAGAGGCAACAGCCATTGACTTATACCAGTTGAAGACCTTGTCTAGAGTTCTTGCAACAGCCTCAACATTTACACTTACATGTGCTTAGCTTCAGAAGTTGACCACAAAGCTGTTAATACAGGTAAAAAGAAAACTTTGGGTGCTATGTAAATGAGTGAAACAAGTGCATTTCAAGTCAAGCAAGCGTATCTTATGGCTGAAGCCTTCTCGGTATTGTACTATTTAAGTTAATCAGTCAAAGAAAGTCAGTCCAGTTAAGGTGCAAAACCAAACCTGCATTAAAGTGGTAAACTTGCTTCAGCAGAAGCCTCTTCTGCAGCAAATACCCCTCTCCAATATCAGCAGAGAGAACACAGCAATTCAATGTTTTCTGCTAGATGAAAGGGAAAGCTGAGGACAAGAATATATGCTGGTAATAAGCGCTCACTTGCAGGCTTGATGTTTGAGGACTTGGGTGTTTTTTAATTGTTTTTTCTTTTTTTCTTTTTTATTCTTTGTTGTTGCTGTTGTTCATAAGTTATATCATTAGGATGTTAAAGAGTAACCCTAGGGAAGCACCCTTGATGGAACCTCTATTCCATCCATTCCTGATGTGTCAAAGGCATCCAACAGTATAGTGCTGTCTTCTATTGTACTTTTGTTTCTTCTTCACTACGGAGAGTGAAGCTTCTACAATGAAGCTTCTGCATCTGGTAAGCAGTCTGTGAAGAGGGAAATCTCCAGGCATTGCTAAGAAGACTCAGTGCTGCATAATCACTACCATGATAATTGCCTTGTACGCAAAATGATACATGGGTTTGGAAGCAGCCAAAAATTACCATCTTGGATATACATTGAGATAAATCAGCTTCTGTTTCACAAGCTAAATTTTTTTTTTAAATCTGTTTTCTTTAAAAAAATCACAGCATGTCATAACCCATCTCTGTCAGAGCATGTGAATTACAGTACAGGCATACAAACCTTTGCTGTGTTTACGCAGCAGCTTAATCTGCTCTTTAACTCTAGAAGGTGCCTTGCATCCTTCATATGCTTTATCCAACATACAAACACTTCTGTCTCTCTTCAAATGAAAGCACCATGCAAATATTGCACCAGCATTTGGGATCACAGCCCTGGCATACCTCGTGGTGCTGTGTCAATATAGAAAATAGCCAGGACTGAAGTCCTATGCAGAAGTGTCTCTTACCCCTCCTGAAAACGCCAGTCCACACAAGAAAATAAGCAGGTACATTTAATGAACAGTGAATTGAACAGATTTAATCCACAATGGGAGATATGGTTTAAACACAGAGTATACCTCAATACTGAAGTGGAATTTGCAGACTGCCTGACACGTTCATGTGTTTGTGTAGCTAATGTGTTAACATTGGCTCTGTTTTTTTGATTCCAGTGCATTTAAAACCACAATTTTAATGTCAAATTACTGGAAGTTCTTTGAAATCCATGAGTTACTTCATGATCATCTGAGTTACCTGCCATCAAGACTCGGCTAATGCCTGACCTGAACACCCCATACTCTTTACAGCATTAGAACAAGCAGTTACACAGCACCCAGGGTCTAAACTGCATGTTAATGCATACCCATGCTAAAATCAGGTGTGCGGCTTCCCATTCCCATTTCTCAGTGAGAAAGAGTGAGGCAAGTCAGCACTGGGGGAAAAGGAAAAGAAGCGCCAAGATATTTTTTTAAACTTGGCACAGAGGAATTGAAGTTTTTGAACTGAGAATGTTCTTCCTGCTTGAAATGTAAGTGGTTTAAAGACTGATGAAATGCCTGCTTAATTTATTCCTAGAATACAAAATTTCACACAGCAGTTTTCAGCATTCCCATCTCTAGGCATTTATCTTCAAGCCACCATTTCATTTTTATACTCATTTACCTTGATAATATGACTTTAAAACTGAACTTTTACTGTCTCTACCTGTTAGCTAGCATGTTTAGTGTCATTTTATAAGTATGTCTCAGTATCAATAAGGAATTTGAAGATGACTCATTTAATAATCTATATTCATGACTGTGCATCAAAGGTGAGTGATAGGAGAAAGGATTAGGCAAGGAAAGCAGACTTCCCATTCCTCACCATCTGTTCTCACACTGACTTCCTGGAGTATGTTCTGAGCATATGCTTCCTCACCTCTTGAAGTCAAATAAATCCTAATTAATTTGATTTTCTATAGATTAACATTGCAGAATTTCTAAAGAATCTTATGAAACCATATGAAAGATGAAACCAAGTAGCTGGAGTACAGCAATGTAATCACATTCCAGCAGCCTACCTCTCTTCCCATATTTTGGAAAGGTTACAGCTGCCCCCATACCCAGCTCCTGCCCCCAGAGAAATAACTGCATGCAATATCCAAGGTACAGCTTTACTCTAGTGACATTTTATCAGCTGAGAAGTGGTCAAGTGAAGCCACTTGGTACTGCATTTTTATTAGACTTGGTCCTGTTAATCATCACTGTAATTTTATAACCTTTTCTTCATCAAGACGTAGGGTACATGAACACAGTACTACACTTGTTTCAAAAAAAATCAGAGGCACAGGAATCACACTTCAGCAGACTGAAAGCCTGGTGAAGCTCAAAATACCCAAGCTCGCCATCCTTCCTCTACTTGAACACAGAGGTCTGTTCACTCCGAGTGACCTTTCTACAATGGAAATGCCCTGGATTCTCACCAGTAGAAAGGCACACAAAATTGGTTCCCATGCAAACAGACTTTAATCCTTCCAACACATGCAGCAAACTTATTTATCTCCCAATAGCCTATTCTGATTTTAAAGGGACAATTTTCTAAAAAAGCAACTCATGGGCTTATAACACATAGGAGCAAGTAGCAAACATTTCCTTGGCTTATCAGAGCAACACCTTTAAAAGAGATACCATCACTGCAATATTGTCACTGTTTCTTTCTGATGCCACAGAGGAGTCAGGCTGGGTAAGTGAGGAGACTGTTGAAAAAGCACTCTAACAATAAACTCAGGAAAACAAGGATGAACCGTTTAATTGCCATGTGCAGTGCATCATGCTTTTCCTTCATAAATGCATGTACTCAGATATTGCTGTTTGTCAGCTCAAGATCAGCTGCTTGCAAGTACATAATTTATCTCATTGAGTGGCTTGGTGGCAAGGTGTTTCACAAAAGGAAGGTATATGCAGTTGTACTGTGTTTCAAAGCATCAGTCTGGCCCACTTTTCCAGATAAGAACAATCTGCTGTATACATGTAAACAACAGCTACTAGAAACAACACAGCAGCACTTTGCTTTCAGCTTCAAAATGGAGGGAAGGAGTTGCTACCAGTTCACAACTAGGGCTGCTAACACAGACAGCTGCAATAGGGTTTGGGAGGTCATAACACATCAAGGATCCCAATGAGAACCCCCACACAGAAACAAACCCTTCGCAGAGCTCTTCTGCAAACAGAGCCTTGTTTTTCATAGGCACCTTTAACAAAGCCAGGAGCCAGATGCTTGCTTCTTTAAGAACAAAAGCCCTTGAGGTAGCTGAAGATGCAGCAAGGCAAGCACTCAGGGTCAAGGAGCATGCACATCCTTACCAATGAGAATGAAGGCTATGTGAAATGGAGGGCTTGGTAGATGCTTCCTCCAAAACAACTTCCTTCTGCAAACTGTTCCAAGAGGCAAACTCTTTCCTCTACAGGAAGCACCCTGAACTCAGTGTAGATATAGAATATCCATTGAAAAGTCTTTCACAGTGCTAGGATACAATTCCCTCTATGAATGAGTAGAGTTCCTGTTACGGAGGGATRTTTGCTTTGTGTTGTTTTATATTACACTCAAAGCTCTACACTAGTTCTCAACTCTTAAGAACTCCCATCAAATCAAAGGTGAGATAAAATAGTGCCCAGACATCTTACCTCTTCCAGTATGCCAGAGATGGGAGCAATGGGTAGTGTGGGGGCCCAGGACCACTTTTGTCTTTCCTAATTCAAGCCCTTGGGTCACATGACAACTACCTGCCTGACACTGTTTTTCCGTCCAGAAGCTGCATATCTAAGTTGCACTGGTATTTTATGGCAGTCTAATTATATACTTGAAAAGTTTCCCATGAAAGAATATCAACATTTTCTGTTAACCACTTCAAGCCACATAAAATACCATAGAGCAGCAAATCTGTGCTGTGTTAGCTTTCATTGGGTGAGAGAGACAGGCACGACATACACAGGGAGCAGGCAGACAGGAGACTCGAAAGTAGCTGAGAGAGCAACAGATGATCTATGAGACAGATCTTGCCCTGTTTATGACTTCTTCATGAATCCTCTTCCTGATACGCCTCCACTTGCTCTTCACAGGGCAAAATTTCCTATCATTTTTCTTATCTGCTGATAAACATGCACAGCTCATCTCCCTGCAGCCTAAATAACATTTCCTAGTAACGCAATACAGTTACAAAAAAATCAGCAGTTATTACTTCATCTCAGGGATGAACTCCAGCAAAAACATGCAAGATTAGGGCAAGAGTTGACATTGATATTCTGAAAGAAACTATAATAATACCATTGGGATGCCATTTGTTTTTAACTTTTTCTTCTGGGATTCAAAAGGATATTCCTCACTTAGAAGGTAAGACATGCCAACCAAAATGAAGAATTCCCATTCTAAATTTGAAAAAATGAACCAAAATCATTCCTGGCCTATGATGAGTTCAAAGCACTTCAGAAAGCACTCTGCAAATTTCTATCCGCAAACAAGAAGAGAGACAGAAAATAGCCAGATACATTATACATCAAAGACGACATGTAAGTACAGACATGTCTCAGGCCTCGTGCCTACTACAGGCCAACAGTCTACCACCATTTACATCAACTATCTTGGTTATGAGAATATTTTTAGCTGAGGGGTTAAATGTGGACCAGAGCTCTATCCCTTACACTGCACATGAGACATGACTTGGGAAGCACCAGGGGACAACAGAGGCACTTCCATCAACTGCTGGGAGGTGTGAACTCTAGAGTCTACATAGCAATGTACCTCCACAGCAGCAGAAGTTTCTTAATTTCTAGTTTTCTTTTATAGCCTTTAGAAAAGTTACAGTTCTGCTTCCCTCAGCTCAACCCAGGGAAGCCTGTGGGCAAGAGCACCCGTACCAGAATCTGCATTGGAATAGATTTATTATTTAAAGATGAGAAAAAACAGAGAGAAGATAAAGGGAAAGTATAAAATCTCTCCATTGTAAGCCAAAATACCAGTGCAAGAGATCCTCAGTCAAATAAACAAAACAGAAAAAGACTAATCAAGTGCTGCAACCACCAAGATTTTTTATATTTGATGCAAGCAGTCACAGGAAATCTAAACAGAGATATTTGCACATCTTCAGCTATGCTCTCCACTCACTTCTGATAGCAGTTGCAACACACCCCTCTCTGCAATTCCCTGGCTGAAAGAAATTGTCTGTCATCACAGGAGCGTTCCAGGACTCCAGGTCCCTAAAAATCAGGGTAGATTATTGTGTGGTCTCAGTCACATCATGGGTTACCAGGGAGTCCCACTTTGCATTTCAAAAAGTATGTTTGCTCAGACACTGTGCCATAAATCTACCCTTGGTAAGGTTAGTTCTTTACCTGACTTTCCTCATGGCTTTTTCCATTTTCTAGCTTTGCAATGGGCTTAGGTTTTCTTAGCTTTAAGTTGCCCATTTCAGGCTTTAAAGCGTAGTCAATTACAGCCTGCTGCTTGTGCTGCTGAGTGTCTTGCAAAGGCAGCTGCCTTTCCTCTAAGACAGCAGCGTTGTCCGGATAATTTTCTTTGTTATCATCATGTCTGTAAGAAAATAAAATTGAAATGCATCAGGCAGGACTTCAGACACCTGTCAAAACATTATGAAGGAAGAACAGCAACAAGTTCTTAGCTATTCATGGCATTTTAATTTTATCAAGTTGAGTAGTCTACACACCAAACAGTGCATATGTTAGTAAAATGAATCTGAGAGGCTACTGTTTATTGTCAAATCAGAAGCTAAACTACTGTTAGTATTACTACACATTCAACTGTGGATCCATTTAAATAAGACTAGTTTTAAAGGCACTCTTTCCTTCAGCCCTATAGTTCATATTCCCCAAATAAAATCTGAAACTGCTTTTTTCATGCAGAAGACCTTGCCCCATCCAATGATTCACACTAGGTTATAATCTCACAAAAATGTCATCACATACAATAATTCCTCCCTGTAGTCACAATTCCCTTCTGAGAGTTTCTGGTTTTGAGGGCTTTTGGACAAAGTGGGGGAGGTAGGCATACAAAGTAGGGTTTGAAYAGCCAGAGATGTGTTTGGGTGGAAGGGACAAGTATCATGTACCCCCAGTTTGGAGAAAAGGTCCTGCTGTATAACAGCACATCTGGTGGTTTAAACAGACACTGTTACTCACGGATGCTCAGTGAACCACTGAATCTGGGACAGATATTTTCAATCTCCATCTAGCCTACAGACTGCAACCTGTCCTAAGAACACCTTGCTAGTCTTATCCACACCCAATCAATCCAACCTCAGACTGGTCTAATGCCTTCCACTGGGACCGTCTCCCTGGCACCATTAAGAAAGCTACCGCAATGCAGAATGCAAAGCTGCCTGCTTAGTTGGCAGGATAAGCAGATCAGCATTACTGCTCTGAAATCCCTGGCTGTTGCTTAGTTTGCAGGTGGAAATTCAGACATTAACTTCAGCTGGTAAAATCCTAATGGTTAGCTGAGAGATGACCTCTCTCCTGGTGTAAAAATTCCACAACCGAGGGAGTCAAGGACTATTGAATTAAACCCCCCAGAGATTTTTTTAGAAAGCATAACTTGCTAATTTAATATTTTCTCCTAAGGATTCTGAGCTGCCAAACTCACTTTCCATCTGTGGCCCATCAGCATCCAGATGGATTCTCACAGGGTGCCTACAGAGTTAAACATCATTGTTGCCCATGCCTTCTGCAAGTGTGGTCCAAGGCAGTTGTTATAGTTACAGGGTAGGGTGCTTTATATCCTACAGGCATTTCAAGAATGTGCAGAAGTGTTGCTAATTTTAAGGTATCATCTGATTTAAAAATCTTTCTGAAAGGTTAAGTTGCATTCTCTAGCAATCAACATATACTAACACAGCCATGAGAGAGACATGCCTCAAGAACACTTCAGTTAAATTACAATTTGAAGAATTTTTTTTTCACAGAGACACTCATCAATGAGCATATCCTTGCACAGTTGCAAAACTCCGCTTACTACTACTTTGTACCAGCTGCTGTACAGTAAAATTCAATGTATTAACATCAGAGCTGCATCTGAATGAAAGTAATATGATGTGAAGTTAAGAACWCAGACTATAATATATTTACTCATATAATAACAACAGTAATTAATCTTAATATTGTTTAGACACAAGTATACAAGACAAATATGCATTTCCCAGAAATACTAATAGCCTTAGCAGGTAATACCCCTGCATTGCCTTGAGAATAAGGGTTTCTTTCTAATGGTTTAACAGAAGCACTCTGACAGCTTTATTTGTTGCCAATGGATTTCAGACAAAATTTGCAGTGAATACCTGGGGCTGGAACTGGCTGCTTGATCTTCCTGTGCAGACTCTGAATCCCCGTTACACCTTGAAAATGGACAAAATAATTGTTGATTTTSCACCAACTGCAGAAATTTAGCTTTTAATAACATGACAGTGCAGCTCAAAGTACAAACACATTTCTCCCTCTCAAACCTTAGCTGGTATCATTTAATGCCATAGCTGCTCCATGATAGTCTAAACCTCAGAGGAAGAAGAGGATTTGAGATGTTAAGTGTACACAATTTGGTATATCATTTTCAGCCAGATGGAAATAATGATGACAAAGAATTCAGATGTTACCATAAAAATTACAGGAAAATTACAAGAAATTCTGTATTTTAATTGCTTATAGTATACTTCACATTAAAAAAAATAATTAAAAACAATTAGCTCAGGGTGTTTTTCTCCTAGACTCACAAAAATATTAACTATAGAAGAGCAGTCATTCTTTGTGCAGCAGGAAAAAGAATCCTCAAATAAAAATGATCATTAGTCTTAAAAAGTGAACCAATAGCATTTTAAGATGCCTGAAGAATCATAATCAATTATATCCCCTTAAGTTACAAACAACAGAATTTTCATAAGTCTGCCTAACCAAAAGAGAAGTCTGGATAAATATGCTAACCACTCAGTGTTGAACACTATATTGTGCAGCATGGCTGAACTTTGTGGATTGATATAACTGCAAAGCCTATGAGCAGTCTTTCTTCAAATAAACATACATACATATGCAAACACTCCTAACAAATACGCATACACCGTTTCTATGTATTATTTCTGGGGAAAAGTCAGGGGCCTCTCCTCACCCTTTGTTCATACTCACAGGGCACAGACACTAAGCAGGCCTGGATCACCTGAAGTTGGCTGGCAGAGGAATATCTTCATTATGGGGGAAGTAGTCTGTACTTCCGCTGACCTGTTAAATTTTCAGAAGAGCTGCCCCGCTTAGGACAGAGTATATTAAGTGATAAATTCATAGCTCTGAGTTGCAATTTGATGGCAAGGTTTTTAATATATTCCTCTTTCCCACTAGTCTTCTGCTAGTATCTTTATCAAAAGCCAGACTGCAGCAGAAAATATTTAAAGGGACGCTCAAGTGTTTACACTTCCTGAATACATCAGCATATGGATGAAAGCATTTGCTGCTCGCAACTGGAACATACAGCTACAGTGGCAGTTCCCCCCTAATCACACAGTATTCCTGCAATGAGCGCAGTTCTCCCCACAAGGCAAAGTGGGATGACAGATGGAAGACAGGGGTTGATGTACAAAGTGGATAAATTCACTATAGAAATCTAGTTGCCTTTGCCTCTGGATGCCAGTCACACCTTCCCCTCTGGTCTATCACTAATTACCTTATGGGTCTCTGACACCAGCAAGGGGGGAGGATAGGACAGACTGAGGGTATGAAGAAGGAAGCCAGTACAAAAGGAACCAGGAACCTGGATAGAAAACACGATGGAAAATTTCAGTGGGAGAAAAACATAGCAAGGAAATACACTGTGAGGGGACAGTCCCAAGGTCAGAGCTGGATGGACAGAGCTCCCAGCACAGACACGAGAGTAGGATAAGATGCCACCAGGTGTGCTGTGCACCATGGGCCAAGCCACAGTCAATAAAGCCCAGGGACCCCCTAAAGGGACAAACTCTCCCTCCTGCATGTGCCACAGGAAGAGGAGGTGGGAGGAAGCAGCTTTGCTACCAGCTTCACTCACCCCCTCCTCTCACCAGTCACCACACTTGGCAGCCTTCAGTCCTGAAAGACCATTTTGGTGGCTGGGAACACTCTCTGGAGGGACAATGGATGACTGAGCACAGGTCCATCAGCCAAGTCTATGTGTGCATACTTGTGTGCCTACTCCTTGACTTGGGGAAGTGCCCTAGGGGTTGCTTTCACTGAGCTGGCTGTAATAAGGTGATCTTGAGAAGTAGAGATCCTAACTTAGCATCCAGTAACTGATAAAAGTCATAAAACAAGACAGAACTTATAAACAATGTCAGTGAGCATGACAAAATGTATTTGAATAACCGGATAGCAGTAGATAGGAAAGATAAGCAATAATGAATCAGAGAAGACCGTGTCCATCATGCAATAAAAAGATTGTGAGGAAGTTCAGAAGCAACACACTCTGAAATTGTTAATAGACATTTTTCTTTTGGTAAGAATTAATATTAACCAAGAAAGCTCACTGCCACAAGACAGTGCTTGAGGCTAAGACCATAGCAGGACCTTTAAAAGGATGAATGCATGATATAATGCAAATATCTACCATTAAAGCACAGAGTGGTTTTGCCTTGGCTTCTTTAAGAAATGCAGCTTATGTGTTCATGCCACTTGTCTGCACATATCAACACAGACATGCACACACTCCTCTCACCAGTAACTTAAATCTTGTTGTCCAACTTTAGCTATATTTAACAGATAGAGGGATAGTCAAGACTTTGGTAAGTTTTGTGAAAGCTTGTAGCCATATAGTGGAGAGAGTTCCCACCAACCCAAAAACTGGAGCAGCATCTCACTCATTCCTAAAACATCAGAGCATACGCCAGAACAGCTTCAAGTCATAAATCCATGTAGGTTGAAGCTTACATTGGACAGGAAGTATGTCTTTTGACAAAACCAGTGATGTGAATCCTTTTCCTTCAGTGCCCAATCTAACTACTGACTGAAGGATATGTCTCTTAAAAGTAAGTACATCCATTACTGATCTTATGGCACTGGCCAGAGTCAGGGCTGAGGTGGGATCCCAGTCTAGATGGACTGCTGCTCTGACTATAGCATCGCCTCTGTATGTTTCTTCCAAGGATCTCTGGTTTAATGGGATTAGCTTTTTAACTTTCTTCCATTTCCATCTTTCCATAGGAGCCATTTCAGTACAACTTGAAAACTGCTCCCTTTTGCTGACTTGACCTTTAAGATGCTCACATGAACAACTTCTAAACCAGGTTGCACGCATGGCTTGCTGGAAGCTTAGCAGCCCCAGGCACTTGTCTTGTCTGGAGAAATGTTCCTGAAAGTATTCTATCACTGATTTTATATCATTCAGGAAGCCCTGATTTTGCCTTTGCCACAAGTAAAGACAGAAATTGTCAAATGGGGATGTCTAAAGTTGCATGGCAAGCTCTCTCTTTATTCTGCTAAATAAAAGTAACCTATTTTCAGATATGGCCAGCACAAACAACCAGCGCTGAAATCAGTAAGAATTGTGTATCCTCAGCAGTTCTCAAAAACAGGCTTTGGGGGGAGGATCTAAACAAGATTTAGGGAAATCAACTCTGGAAACCAAGTTTGTTCATTTGGACAATGCTTTTCAGATGTCATTGTTCGCTTGCTTTGTTTTCTAAAAGCAAGCTTCTATGTTTGGGAAGATAAGATTAAAAATTAAAACCCCTGAAACAGAACCAACTACAGCTTAAATGAGGGACATTCACCCTTCAGGCAATGCCTGTCCCAGTCCCAGCTCTGCCATGCTCCTGCCTCTCAGCTCAGCACAGCACAGCACAGCACAGCACCGTCTGCACCCCTCTCCCTTTCCCCAGGGGCAGTGCTGGCACTACACAGTCAGCTTTTAAGCCATCCTGGCCCTTGTCTTAATGGTCACATAAAGCATCACAGAGAAAGGCCATCACCTTCAAGTCCCAGAAACCTCAAGGGCGAGGCACACACAGGGGCCGCTCCAGAGGAATCTCTATGGGAAACAATGGATGTACTTAGGGACAGAGAACAGGGAAGGAGAAAAAAATATGAAAAATGTACTATCTGTAATCTGGTTATTCTTCTGTGAAGRGGGAGCATTCTAGAATTTTACAGACCATAATTCACCATTTAACTAATAGGGATACAGGAAAATAATAAAAAATGACTTAATGATTTATTAGCTTCTGTTAAATCTTTCCATATCTGCCACAATCACACAAAAAGAGTGACTAAGTTAAAATATTAAATAAAGCAAGGCAATGTAAGCAAATAAAGCAAAGCAATGTGTGAGAGGGAAATTATCTGTATCACTATGAAATGTTACTTTTCCTGTAGTGGTTTTGACAATACTTAGGGATGGCTCAGATGATTACAACTTGGCCTGCTTTCAGAGTGTATCCTCTCCCCACAACGCTTAGGCAAACAGCTCACTGTCCAGCTAGGGTTTTTTAAATTATGAGCATATTAGCAGTGTAAAACTCACCTAATACACAAACAAATCTATAAATCATTTCCTTCCTGAGAAACTGCTTGGCACATTACTGCTGAAGAATCTTCCCTAAAAGCTTTTGAAACAATCAAAAGCATACAAAATAATAATGTAGAGAACACCAAAATTGAAGTGTTTTCAACTGAAATAAAACAATGGCCATTTCCTTTGTAATAGTTCCTAAAGCCTTTGCCTTTCTAACTTTCTAATGTTCTCCCTTGTCCTGTTCTGTTGTCTCTGTAAAACAACAACAACAAAAAAATCAACATATATAACCTTATGATCATGATATATATGAAAGGCCTTCTAAGTTTATGGAATTGATTACAAAGAAATTATGTATTTGGTACTTGGCCTACATAATGTATAGATCTTTTTTTCAAAATATATGCAAAGATTTTTTTTTTTTTCTAATAATGCTTGCAGGAAGTACAGACCATGTGTTCTTAGAAAACTGACATACTTGTGATCATCAAGATCATCAGTACCAGAAATAAGCAATATTTTCACAGCAGATTTATCCTACACTGAAAATCATGCATTTAAACATGTGTGATATGCATCAAACATATATTCTCCCAGAAAGGTATTTCACTGCTAAATGGTCACAGAGCATATAAAGGCAGCTGTTTCATGCAATCCTTCCCATATAGTCAATAATATACTTAGATTACAAAAAAATGAATCAAAATATGTGACAGATAGCTTGGGACTTCTCACATACTACTCACAATTATTCTCTACAGTAACTAAACTCATCATTCTTATTTAAAAATAAGGACATCTTTAAAGCGTTCACTTACTCTGCTAAAGCTGTCGTGTTGAAGGAATTATCCTGAATGCTGAAACAGAAACAAGAAAACATCAGATAAATCAGCAAGGCAGGCAGGCTCCCTGTATCCTTCTCAGTTGTAGGAACACATGCACAAACATGGCATTGCAAGGCAAGTCTCTGTGTGTTAGCTCTACATGCACGACTGTACCTTCGGCTGCTCTGCACATGCTCATAATCAAGGAACCATAGGGATTAGTCCTGCAACATTCACAAAGCCCATCCAGCAGCGCTTTGAATTAATACAGGGATGCAGGTAGTCTGTGAGTCTCAGAAAGGGATCATATTCTTTTAGAACTGTAACAGTGCTGCTAATAAAGGCTTTGGTTTACAAACAAGTATTTGGCATTCTGTCCTTTAAATGTTTGCTCTATGTAATTGGCTCATCAGACACAGTTGTTTTTATTACTTAAATAGGGTTGCTCAGCTAAGATCTCTGGAGGTTTCTTCTTCTTGTTTAGTGGTCTCTTACACACTCAGCTCATGGCCAAACCCCAGGGGAAGCTAAGAAAAAATAATCTGGCAGAAAGGACAGTTCAAGTAGCAAAAGGTTATTAAGCTAACAGCAAGCAATAGATGAAACCATTCCTATGAAAGGAATAGGCGGCTGTGCTCCTGCAACAAAGTGTTTCAGACCTGATGTAATACATTCAGTAGAGGTCAGCTCAGGATACCGTAAACTGCTGGTTTTGAGGCAGCAGTGGAATTCCCCCTCCAACAACACCTCTCAAATCCAGTAAATACACTGTTGGATCATCCTGAAATCTTACAGCAGCAGAAAAAAACCAAACAAACCTCACTGCTACATACCAGAGCTGGGATTTTTTTTTTGTTTGTTTGAGTGGGGGAGGAAAAGGCAATGCAGACAACAGCATCTTATGAGCACTCCTGTTTGTGACAATGGCACCTCGCAGATGACAGCCGCAAGCGGAGCAGGGACACAGAGAGGTGCGGCGTCCTCCTCCCCGCAGCAACTTCTGCCGCTGCGCGGTGTTGACACACATTTCCCGGGCAGCAGCAGCAGCAGCCGCCAGGAGCCACAGCCATGACAACTGCCCTTCTCTCACCAACAGTGCTAACGATGTATCTTATCTTCACCTCTTCCCAGCCTTCCTACCTGCTTGCACACACTATTTTGCTCTTTTCTTTCCCATATTTGCATATATATGTCAATTTATATAATGGTACAAATTACCTGGGCGTCAGAATATCACAGCCAGTCTATAGGGACTTCTGCCCTACAGAAGGAGCAGATTTTGTGAGAAGGGTGAACAGAAAAGCTAAATTTAATGGTTAGCATTTAAATCTTGTGTTAGACCTAAAATTTCAAAATTTTTCTCCTCCTATTTCCAGTTTCTTTGGTTTGACCATACAAATACAAATTTCATTATTGTTTTTCTATTTGCAGGAAAGCACCGGAACAAAAGTCACGCTTCTGGCTGTTGTGGCAATCAAAAATTCAATTTACATGCTCAAAAAGTAGAGGATCATTAAAAAAATCTGATATTATTTTTAATAAATATATTACTGAATGCTTGAGTTCTTGGCTCTTGATTTTTAATGGTTAGGCTGGGTTTACAGCTAGCATTTCAAGTGTGTAGTGGAGATCACAACTTTTTATCACAAAATCACATTGATAAGCACCACAGCTTGGTTACAGTAGAGCTTAAAGAGAGACTGGGTATTTATCCCCACTTCCCTACATACACCCACACAAGAAGGCAAGCAAACACAGAATGCTCTTGTAAATATAACTCATCCGTTTCTACATGCAAAAGTTAAGGTCAAGTTCTCTGCTAATTCATGCCCTATGCAAACATACTGCAGGGCTTTGTTGCTATTACTAGTAACAGAATATGATTGAAGGTCAGTTTGTAAAACAGGGATGGTTTAGAGTGAGATCAAGTTTAAAATGTCATCACTTTTCTGTTGTTTGTCTGAATTTCAGTGCTATACAGCTGTTGCTAAATCCCTTCCAGGCAAGCACTTTACATTTATTTCAGGTCACTCATAAACTCCCATTTGTTTTAAAGATGGTGCTTGACCAGTGTTATTGGATAGTTTCTGCTTGCAAGGTTGTGAAATCATGCAACAAAAAACAAATTTCATGTAAAACAGAACAGTATTAATAAATACATGAAAGTAAAGGCCAACTAAACCCAGGATCCTGTTTCAGATCTCCCAATCTCCCTGTTTCCTAATCTCCCAATCACAYAGATAAAGCCGTCCTGCTCCTGGGGGAACCCGGGGGAGGAACTACAGTAGACTCACAATAAATTCTCTTCTTTTACTCACAGAAGGAAGTAATTTCTCTTTAGGGGCAAAAGCTTATTTCACCAACGATATTGGCTTGGGTCTATTGGCTGACCCCACTTCCTTTTACCTGCTTCCTATCCACGTGCTCTGGGTGAGACTAGAGCAGAAAGAGCCCCTGGCCTCACCCCACCTTACAAGGGAGAACCAAAGATGGTTGAACCTGCATCTCTAAGTCATCCCCTCTAAGTCCCAGGTGCAGGGAAAACATAATACTTCTGTTACCTCCTCGTTTTCAATAATGACATTAAAGTCAATTAGGCCTGTAATGCTATAAAACATCACTCTTCAAAATACTGAAATTCTCAGTGCCAGATATATATCATCACCACATTCAGATGACGTCAGGTCTCTCATCATCCTGATGAAGTCCTGATGAAAATAATGCTACACCTGATGAAAATAATGTATGTGAAGTAAGCTTTGGACTTCACCACCGAATAGCAGATATATTTTTAAGGACTTTATATTTTGAAGCCATTAAAATACATCTTTCTGAAATTCTGAAAATAAAGGCTTTTAAATCAGTTTTTCCTTATTTATGCTGAACAGCTTAAGTGATTCATATTTTTGCAATACCATACCTATGGAAAGACACTTTCTCTGTTAAAAAGCTTCCCATTTTATACCCAGTTTTGTTGTTACCCTCTTTTGCCAAATGTTGATTAAGCCAACATAAATATCACATGCCAGCTCTCAGCTGACAACAAAAATGTCAGAGAACTCCAAAGAAAACATCTACATATATATTGGAGATACCAGGATTCAGAAATACGTTGCTGTTCACTTCTGAAAATTTGACTAATATATTGCCTATTTATGGCTGACAAATAGATTGGCATAGAAATTCCATTCTTTATTTGGTTTGTATCATCAAGAGAATTACTGCTGGGTCAGAAGGAAGATTGAAACAGGAATCACTTAGCCTCTACCTCAGTTTTGCACATAATAGAGACACATGCTCAATATAAATGATACGTTCATAAGCTCAGAACAGCATTAGTTGGCACTATAAACATGTATCAGGCAGTGAATGCTTTACAAAGACAGTATGGTCTAGTTGCCGAAGACTGCAAAAGAAGAGAGACAAAAGTGGGCAGAAGTAGTTCTGGCTTCAGGAGAACAGAAGAGAGCACAACCACTAAGGTCAAAAAGGCCAGAAAAAAAGGAGGAATACTGAAGCTTGCCAAGTTACAGTTGTTTAAATGGTCACAAACACGCACACACGCACACACGCACACACACACACAAAACCCTGCAAACTTTGTGGCAGCTTGGTTTCACCTGCAGAACAGAACTTTTGCCTCAATTTCCAGAATTTGCTCATCTCTGTAAATGACTGTGTCCTCTTAAGGGCATTTCTGACTCAGGTAAATGAGGTGGCCTTTCAGCCTTAACTACAGAATAATGAAGAATTTGTATTGGGAAATAAACGGTACATTTAGAGGGAGGATTACATATTTACAAAGAACTCTAAACTCTCTAAGGTTCTGGGAAAGTTAGTATTTCTGCATTTAATATCTACTATCTAATGACAAATTCAGTGCAATCCTATAGGGTGTGATTAGCATTTATTGCAAGCCTGTTTTCTTTATTATTATTTGTTATTCCACAGAGTCCAAAGTGCTTGTGCTGAAATTGCTGCATCAGAGGCAATTACATATTGCACTATGGTTAGGCCATACAAGGGAGCTGCACTAGGCGCTATGGAGGGATGCGAGAGATGCAGTATGACACGCTCTGTGTRACAAGGAGCCCAAGGCGACTCCCTCCAGCTCTGGGAAAGAGTTACTCATGTTCCACTACCCAAATAAAGGGAAAGTCGGAATGATCTCCCCCCTGCTGCCTCTCTGGATGAAGTCAAGTCATCCCTGCCAGAACCAGCTGAGCCCAGAGACTCATAAAAATATTGAGTAAATTTGTTTGCCTTGGAGTACGTATGTTCCTGCCAAGTAGCAATACCCTGAAGTGCTCCAACAGTCCTTCATCTCCCTCTCAAATTGTACCAACACAGAGGCACACTCAATCCTACCTGTATGCATACACAGCATATGCTTTCATGGACAAAATACATACAACTCCGCCAAGGAGCAGATTAAATATGCTTGCTTGTCAGGTCACACTGCTACTTCTGAGGTCACACTTATGACAGAACACTTTTATTTAAGCAGAAAACAAACTGAGGGACTCTGCAGTAATTCATCTCTCTCTTCAGCAAGTCCTTTCTTTTCCAACACCAAGGACTTTCTTATGTGATAAGAGCAGGGATCATCCTGCAGCAAAATGTTGGCACTGTGGATCGTTCCAGTGTCTTGCCCTTTCTTCAAAAGTGATCCTGCAGGATACTTCTGCTGTTTTCCAATCAGTAAGGCAAAAAAACAAGGAGCTGCCATGCGAGAGAGAAGTCACATGCCTCTTTCCTGTAGTGATAAATACTGAATGCAACACTCTGTGGCTCAAACTATTCATGTGTTCACTGACTTGCTTTCTTGACGTGCAGTCTGCCTTTTTGTGGGTAACATTCTCAGAGACATCAGAAAACATCTTAAGACAAATTAAACTAAGATATAGCAATTACATGTAGGAGCCAGTTGGTGAGCACTCAAACCAGTTTCTGTGTCTTTGATTTTCTCAGTGACCTAATTAGCACATTATCTGAGTGAATGGTCCTGGGGGGGAAAAAGCATTCAGCTGATCTTGCTGTATGTCTTAAAATGCACAGACAAGCCCATGCAGGAAGAGACTCAAGCTGAGCGTAGGTGCAGACACAGCTGTCATAATCCAATCCAGGGCAATTCCATAAGGTGTATATAAGTTGGGTTGGATAAAGCTTTGTGCAACTGCACAGACCTTCAGGGTTGTATTTTCTGAAGATATTTTAGTGAGCAATCAAACTGCACATGCTTCCTTACTCAAGCCTTCTAAGCAGTGGGCCCATGAACACCATACACACTCCCATAGCACACCCAAGTTTGCACTAGGGGAGGTACATCTACCCTGTAGCTCAAAAGGCACAGATGTACAGCAGTCAGATCACTGCTCTTTTAAAGGGAAAAATATCACGGAAATGCACAATTTTGTGCAGACTGGAAATTATGATTTGTGAACGCTTCAATCTCATCACTTGGGTTACATTTCTGCAGCTCAAGTGCACACATCTGAGCAAGCACTAACCCTGCCAATGGGGAACCTCCCAAGAACACGGGTAATCACAGGGGCAGGGAGCCCACACTAAGCTCCCTGCTGGAAGGCTACACCRCTACTGGTGCCCTGGTTAATTAGCATAAGCCTACTTCATATAGGTCTGCTGACTCGAGTAAGTGTGCTAAGCTGGAAATACACACCTGTGCCTCTAATTTTGTTATTAAAGAACAAGCTGCTTTATGAAGTCCTATCAGCTCTGCTGAAAATCTCTGTAGAGATGCCCAAGAATCCTTATCCAGCATGCACTAGGCTGCATGATAAACCCAACTGTACCAGTCAAACTGGTGCTAGTGACTGAGCCATTATAGGACTAAAACTTACTTGACTGCAGTCATCCACTGCAGATAATTTAGTACTGCCACAGATGACAAAACTATTTCCAGCAGGTTTACACTAAAGTCAAGCTAGACTCAACACAGCACTAATTCAAAACTGGTTTTTCCTCTGAGCATTGCAAGATGGGGAAAAATGCACACACACACACACATATATAACACCCCTAATTCTACTGAGGTGCCCAGAATGCTTCAGCAGATCACTACACCTAAAAGTAAACATTCTTATGTAAGAAGCCTTGATCTTTACCACTACTTACTTAAGAAAACATCAGACTTGCAAGAATGACCTCTCTGAATTAATTTATCTGCCTGATGTGTCTGCAAGTTCACCATCTTCCTTTTGCTTGTGACAGTAGGAAGAGAAGAGAGGCAAATAAAGGCAAAGACATTGTAAAAAATAACAGTTCTTCCCTGGAGCAGAGCATGTGTGGAGAATAAGTTTAGATAATGGCAGCAATGGAGTTTTGTTTTGTTTCAGTGGGTTTGTTTTGGTGGTGGTGGCTTTTTAAAAGTGTTGCTTCTTTTTTGTCTGAGCTATCTAATAGTGCAGGAATGCTGCAGGGTCACATTCCTCTTTTACACTCCCAGTCTGATTATTTTAGAGGCCTACTAAAAACAATGGAAAACATTAACAGTATTAATTAGTGTTACATATAGCAAAGTTATTACGAGGAATTAAAATCTGGTGAACATCAAAACTAAGGAAAGCCAGAATTAGGAAGTTCCATACTTTGTGTTCCTTCATCTGAAGACAACCGCAGAGAACTAGACAGCTCAGCCAGGAATAGATTTCACTCTCAAACATTCAAGAATTTCCTTTTCTTTCTAAGAGTGCAGATCTTGCTGAACAATTTGAATGTGATCATATAGGTAGAGGCCAGACTGTAATTTATGAGCAAGAATGCCAAATTAAGGCTTAAATGTGTAGCTTTGACAGCATTTTCCAATACAAAGTTAAATGGAAAGATGAACTTGAGCTAAACCACATTCTCAAAAAGTTGAATATTTGAAAGTAAAGGGAAAACCAAGCAAAGAGCTGCTCGTACATTCAAAAAAAATGAATGCCTTTTTCTGTTGGGTCTATAGGTGTGTGGAGCCACACAATTTGTTTCTTGTTAAGCCCAGACATGAGAAAGACATATGCAAGATATGTATGAAGGTACCCTCATGATTCTTGGCTGTTTCTTGGGGAGATGGCTGTTGCCATCTAGAGCAACACTGATTATGCTGGGTAATCTACCTGTTTTCTGAAAGCAAAAAATAAACAAGAAAGCACATGCTTTTTTTTTTCAGATTTCCCTTTGCAGAGCTCTTTCTCACCACCTGGGAATCCAATTGTGTAACCTGTGTGCACATACACACACATGCATACATGCATGTATAAACATGCTTATGTTTCTTCCAAACATTTATTCACAGAACCATAAACCTGAAAGACTTCAGTATTTGCCTTTTTCCACATCTGTCTGTAGTAGTATACTTACTTATGAGGTACTTTGCAAATCTTGCTTACTATCCTCCATGTAATAGCAGAGAGTACATACTACCTTGGTTCACCTGTAGCTTTATCTTCCCAGCAGCACAGAAGCCAGAATGATAGAAAACAAAATCTATACCAATGTAGAAGTCACATAACAAAACCAACTAACAGTAACTGCTGCCTAATGTCAGCGTTTATTCTCAGTGACATACAGGCAACACCTCTTTAATTAGCGTTATCAAAGAGCTCCATTATCAGCAATTATGTGTTTTCAAAGGGTACCTGGCCTTCTCCCCAAGCATGCACTGTGCATCTCATGACAACCACTGATTAGTCCTATTGATGTCTAAGGGACAGTTCAGGTAACATTAAAAACAGATACACACTGAATCCCCTCTAAGCCTCTTCCTAGTTTACAAAACATGTATGTGTGTATTTCTACGCTCTGACTACAAGCAGAAAACACCAACAAGCTCCTCTCAGAGGGCTGGGCAGCTATCCTGGGGGTCCATGCAAAGCTGTGCTAGTTTACACCACCTGAGGACGTTACCCAGCAGGGCTGATCCTTTTGATCCCATGTGCCTGAATGCTTTCTGGGAATATTTATTTTTCATAGCTTGCTTCCTCCTTTCTATTTTTGTTGCATTGCAGGAAAATCTAACTGGTACAGAGAGATTATGAAGTATTAATGTATAAACTAATCAGAGATATGAAATATAAAACTATACCATTATATGCCACTTAACTTCCACACAAAATGCTTTCTATTTATGAATTTAGATCATATTCAGAGAATTCTGAATAACCACTACTGTTTGTGTGACACCGAGAGTGATTACTAAAATTCAGAAAGAGAATAGTAATAAATGCAGTTACAAAAGTATAAACTGCAACTTAAGACTCTTATAGCATAATAAATAACCAGAACTACTTCTCATTTGGAAACAAAAGAAAATACGGGCAGTAACACGTGGATGTTTAAGAGTCAATTTAGCTTTACACCGCACTAGTCTGCACATTTGAAATCTCTGAAAAACTGAAGATAACCTTGCTTCTTACATCTGAAAAAGTAAGGAATCTCCATTTGCACATACAAGATACAATTGTACAAGACACGGGATCCCACAGAGAGCTTTTTAACCCCATTCACTGCAGTCAGTATCTTTATACATATGAGTCTTGTTACTCCTTTGCCGAGTGTTTATTAATTTCAGGGGCTAAGTCAAGTTGATGTAATGTGTTTATTTACATGTCCTTTTCTGAACTTACTGCACGCATCACATAAATATAAAACCAAGACAGGCTCAACTTCTCACAGGCCCCTCTGAGCTATGGTAAAAACCCGCCAAGAATTGCGTTTAGTTAACTTATTTCTGACTGTCAATTCAACACAATATTTCTTCCCAGCCATCTTACTTCTCATAGAGAGGAAAAGCTGTCCACATGGCAAACAATTTTGGACAGCGAGAAGAGAAAAGACAGAAAAGAAAAGAATGTGGTGGGCAAAAGGAATGAAACTGATACTGGAGGCCATAATAGGAAGGCACGAACGAAATCCAGAATAAATACAACAAACAACATAAGCAAAAAATCACAATGTAAAACGCAGTTGTGATGTGCAGCTGGGGGAGGTCCCTTTATTTCTGGGTATTAGCTCACCTATTTTTGTGGGGGTTTGTGAAGCTCCAGTTGCTCATTCTCATTTCCACCACGAAAAATGCATGGTAATGAATCCCACCATTTTTTTTTCCAAATTATTTTTCTGAATTTCTATTCACTATAATGTATAGTCAGTGACATTTGAAAACCACTGATTCAGACCATTAACTTTTCCAATATCATGATCCATTGACATAGAAAAGTCTCATCAGTTATGGTATATTCCCCTGCACTTGTATTTCACTGAAATGCCATGAATAAGCCACTCAGTATTAGCAGCCACAGTCAGTGGTCAACTGATGCTCAGCTTCTACCTCACTGTTTTAATTTCTTCTCAATGCAAGTAGTCCTCCTCTATTTGGCTTCTATTTCTCTCCAGGCTTATGAACTGTGTTAGTGTCCTACCACCTACTATTTTAACTTACCAGAAGGACAATGCATTGCTCCTCAGCACAGATAAAAGCTTGTTCTTCTGAAGTTTGAGAAAATGTTTAATTCTCAACACATTTTGTTTTGTTTTGTTTTTCCCAGTAAGCAAAATATTTTTCTTTTTTCTTTTAAATTGAGGGAAAGACAGAGGAAATTCTATTTCACCCAAATGTACATTCTCAGCAGATTACGTCTTTCAACACAGTAAAACAGCCAGGACAGGACACAGCACTCTACAGAAATTAAATAATACAATCCTGTTACATAATATTCAGCTTTGTGGCATAAACCCAGAACCCTACAGAAAATACAGGTAAATGGCACAGAGATGTCTTATACGCTTGTTCGAATTTACCTTCTCATTACTTAAAAGCATTTTCTTTCGTATAATGGCTGTTTGGGGAAGAGATAAACCTGTGGCAGGCACTGAAACACAGGGAACACAGGACCTAATTTCTTTACAATGCTGGAGAAATATCCACATAACCACACACCATCTGTACTCTTGGCTTCTTCTTCTCCTGCCACACTGCATACTGCTTAAGTACGTGCACTTTTATCTTGTGAGCTGGCTTGGTTCCCTGAAATATCCTGAGATAGCACCGAGCTCAAGCATGGCTCAGACATGCCCTGTACCAGGGCCACGGGGACATCTCCATTTCTTAGGTAACGGAGTTTCTTGCCCCAAATGCCAAGATCGGAATTCTGACATAGCCAGACCACAGGTGATCTACCACCCATGGCACCATGGAAAGGTCCTTACAACAGCCCATGATTTTCATGGGGTCAAGGTTTGCAACTCTTTCCAACTCCTAAGGGGAGGTCCTCTTCCAAGGACCAGGACAAACCTCACTTAATGAGACTTTGCGAAAGAGCTGTCTTTTCATTCTGACTTAGAATGTCTCACAGCGGTGTCCAGAATTAGTTCAGTAAACTGCTGTAGCATACACAGAGGACAGCAGTCAGTTCTTTGGTTATAAAATGCATTCCATGTTCTCTTTTTCAGTTGGTTATTTGTTTTAATATGTTCTCATCCCAGGTTAGCAACAGCTTTTAAGGCTCAAAAAGAATTTGAAAGCAAGAATTTTCTCTGGGATGACCTTGTGCAGCTTTACAACAACTGATGAGACTGAACAAATGACCTCTTCTCACATAAATTTGGTTCCAACGAAAACTATTTGTGACTCAAGTATTTCCTGTATAGATCTGCTGAAAGGAAGCAGAAGCATATGGGAAAGACATTCATACAGGAAGCAGCTTTACCACTTTGCTATCTATTGCAATAGTTTTGTTACAAAAGGGCAGTGAAAATTGCTTTTCCCTTTTGAGGCATTTAAATCCTTTGTTGTAAAGCACATTGAGTGCTTTTCATGACATCATCATATTTTCTAACTCAAATTGTCTGTCCCCTGACCTCTTTGATAAACTAAAGAAAATTGTTTTTATTTTTACATTATTCAGCAGAGAAGTAAAAATAAGAAAGATATTTTAATTCTAATTTTAATAATAGTTTTCATCTAGCAGTCATGCAGATATCAAGCAGCAAGATACCAGTCATGGAAGAAAGCTTTATTTCTAGGTGAGCTATCCATTTTTGGAGAGAATCACAGTCTTTAGAAAAATTCTCAGAAGCAGAGCCTGTGAAAAATAATAAATAAACCTTGAACTGTGACTGTAACATCTATTTTTTTCTGTAAATATTACAAGGAAATGATGTCTTGCCTTTATATTAACAAAATGTTGACAGTACTTATTAAAAAAGAGTAATGAACATTGCAGTCTAAATGTAGGCATATTCAGGAATATTCAGAGCTACAGTAACTTCCCTCTTTTTGCTGATGCTTGAAGAACTACAACCTACATTTTCTAACCCAAATCCAGGCTCCCAAAAACATTTGACCAATACTTATTATGCTAATTTTGTGTCTAGAATCATGGTTGTAAAGGCTCTGGGATTATGCCTAAGACTACAGCTGTGTTGATGCACGCTCACTACCAATATAGAAGGAAAAAAAMCAACACATCCAAATCCAGCATCAACAGTTATTAAGCCATCAACCCAGTTACCATCTCAGGACACATTTGTGCCCCCTGCCCTCCCTTGATTTTTCTGTTCCTCACACATCATCTCCATTCTGTATAACTACCCCAAAGCTCCTGTCTCAGCCACTGTAGGTGGCAAAAGGGCTAACGTAAACCAGGATCACTCTTAATATCTCCTACTAACGCCCACAGAAATGGTGTAAATCATGGATTGATAGTGAGGTCCCTTAATTGCTTGTCTCTCTCCTCGACTCAACACTTGGCACATATTTCATTGCTTGTTTTACGCAACCAGCCACTCAAGTGTTTTGAAAGAACAGGCCAAATAATGACATTGTAAACTGCCCAACGCAAAAATGTATTCAGACAGGGCATCACACAGAGTAGGGAAAAGCCATTCTCCAAAGCAGTAATAGTTCTTAATACAGCATTACTCATAGCTGCATGGAAAAACAGGAAAACCAGATAATCTATAGCTACCAAAAAGTAAGCATGACTCAATTCGAGTGACTCATGGTTGTGACTAACCTGTTTAATAGCTCTCTTTTAAAAAAGTCAGCCTTTAAATCATTTCTGCTTGTTCTTTCTCAATTGCCTCGCATTCAGTAATTTTAAAATGATTACCAAAGCACAATCATAGTGTAGATCTAAGCAAATCACAATGATATATAAATGTATGTTAAAGTTTTAAATAAAACACATAGTAAGTAAGTGTTAGGAAAGTGTATTTGTCTAGAATCTAGCAGATTATTTCGTAGTCAAACGTAAGGCAAATACAACTGAATGCCAGACTGGAGGGATAGAGGGTTGAATCATCCTGCTATCAGGTGCCTGCACCCTGCCTGCAGGTGCTCTACAACTCATTGCTCAATCGCGCTATAGTTTTGCGCAGTGAATTTCAAGCAGAATAAAAAAGTAGCTGAGTCCTCTCTCAGAAGCAAATGCAGCTGAGGTTAGGAACATCAATGCTTTTAAGGAGAGCTTGAAGAACAGTCATCTTCTGGCAAAAAGCATTTTGCATTTTTAAATCAATAGGGATATTAAATCTATAAAAGAGGAGAGTTTAGAGTTCATTCATTATTAGCCCACTCTTCAATACAGGGTAAACATTCCTCCTTGTACACTGTTAAAATGAATACCCACTATCTAAAAACATTTATAAAACCGTAACTACTGTTTGCACCTGTGATGTAGAGTGGGCAAAAGAATGTATTACTAGGTCATTTTTACAAAGTCATATGCAAAGTCAAACAGCAAGTAAGCAGGAGAAAAGGAACTGAATGAAACATATTCTCCAAGTGCATCATCAAAGAAAGCTTTTTAATTTCAATTCTTACTACAAAGGGTCCTGTCACCCTTTGCAGCAAATGATGTTCATATCCATCCAATGCAGCCAGCACTAACTGAAAAGGCTGTGAAATCAGCTGAAGAGATATACTGAAATTGCCCATTATATGGTGCTGTAACACATCTGCTGTTCTACTCTATCTTCTGGTGAATCTCTAGAGGTACCACGTTTCAAAATTACACTTACATCTAAAACTACACGTACAATAAATCATCCACGTAACATTTCTCAAGAGTCTCTAAGCAGGTTTACCTGACATTGCCACTAATGGAAAAGAGGATTAATGGGCTTTATTATTCTTTATTACCCTCCCCTCGACTGTACAAAATCCAGTTACTTTCCCCAAGTTGTTGCTAAAGGCCTTGACCTGAATCCCTACTTACAGCCTTAGGTGGGAGAAGCATGAGAAAGGGAACAAAAGGTTTGTGCTGTCACCTGAGGGATCAGGCAGGACATATTAAACTTAATCCATACTGTAGGGAGCATTTGACTGATTGATTAACAACTGCTGTAGACCAGTCAAGCATCTTTCTCTGCTATCTGGGAGAAAATTTCCAGGTAATTTGTCAGAAAATGTTTACTTATGTGTGTTGATGAACTCCTGAGTTTCCACTGTCCTCAGCATCCTCACTTCCTTGCTTGTGCACTGAACACTTTTCAACAAATCTGAAACTCTTTCACACTCAAAAGTATGATAAACTGATTCCAATTAATGCAGCAGTAATTGTGATAAACCATATAATACACTTTCAGGAGTTTCATCTTATGCATCAAAACTGCAGAGGCTCTGTAAATAATAAATATGCCAATGCACACATATTCAAGCTCTCGCTCAAGCACCTTTTGGCTCACAGCAAAATAAGACTATAAAGCATTTCCTCAGTTTATTTTTAGGAGGTGGTCATTTCATTTTCTGGGAAAAATTACATTATGCAAAAACTATATTACGCAACCCTACATTTCATTAATATTTCGTTTGTTGGCAGAAGCTTGTTCCAATTTTCAAAATCCATTATGAATGTAGGGAATGATGTCCATGAAAAGGGTGAGTCACAACACTGCTGCCACTCAAAATGAATAATCATCAACTTTTTTCATAATGTCCTATCATCTGTGCAGAAAATAACTTCCCACTTCAACAAGAAAACTTCGAGAAACAGTAAAACTGGAAACGTGTCTCAGATTTAGTCTCGAAAAATAATGACATTTTCCCATATTGTTTAAAAGTAGTCTTAACAAAATGAAATATTTATTATCAGTAGCAATCTGTTTACACAGCAATACAAAGTACACAACTAGAATAATGTCAGGACATACTCCCTCCCAACGGCAGTGAAATTACATACAAAACTTTACATACATACAAAAGAATTAGTAAGAATTTCAGAGAGATATTGAGGAATTCCTGCAGATCTCAGTCAGCTATCTGGACAGGCTTTTTTTACCTGGCTGTATTATAACAGTCTGCAAAACCTGCAAATGAAAACACACAGCAGCTACCCTTGAGCTTAATTCTCAGTCTCTCTCATATAGTGAGTTACACAGGACTTCATCAATAACAGTGCAGTTCCCCTGCTCCAGAAGCGCAGGCCTGAGATATGCACATAATAGCCAAAGCATGCAGCAACCCTCATCTCCAACCTCATATATGTATTTTCCTTGAAAGCTGCCAGGTTGCTAATAAGTTAGATGGGAGATTCCTCACCATGGAGCTCCTAGGAGATTAGCAGCTATGTTAGCCTCATTGCAACAGAAAGTTCTGCTTTGCTGTACATATACCCTAAAATTACCTTGAAACCTCCTACATTTTTGTTGTATTCTCTTCACCCACTTCATCTCCCACTTGCAAAGCTGCTGGCCTCCTCAGGCGCTCAGGAGGACAAATCTTAGAAATTGTTATTTAAAGTGTCTCTTTGGCAATTAAAGATTTTAAGGAAATAACCTCAAAACTTCTCATATATAAGCAGACCGCCTGGTTCTTCCATAAGTCRTAAGGAGGCAAGCAGCAAGTTTGCTTCCAGCTTGGTACCATTGCCATCATTTTAAAGTGTCATTATAACGTCGATGTAGACAGCACAATGTCTTGGTGCTGAGCAGCCATTTAAGCCATGAAACAGCCTAAGAATCTTAAGAATCACATAGTTCCCATAACTCAAACCATCATCCAGCCATCTGTGTTTCTACATATGTTTCCACAGTGCGCAGTTTTCAGAATATAACTTTTGCTATTGCTTAGGTCAAAAAGACATACTCCTTAGCAGGAAGAAGTCACCCAATTGTAAGATTAAAAACAACCGCACAATTTTGAGAATCTGAAAACCTGTCATTAAGCTAGTAAAAGACTCTTGTAAATCCATTTCAGATACAGACACAGTCAACATTTACATAACAAAGTAACTTCCTACTATCACTCACGCAAACACAAATTAGAAATACATCAGCACTATTTGAATGAAGCTTCATATTATTTACTGTGAACAGTTTTTAACATGACTTTGCTAAATCCCTAGACATTGAATATGAGCTTGAATACTCTTTTCCAATTACTATTCAAAGTGAGATCAAAACGGAAAAGGTCTGGAGCCATAAACAAAGAGATGAAAAACATGTTGTTGCTTCCTTAAAAATCAGTCTAAGAGAACTGAAGGGGACAAAAAAAGTTAGTGTCTGGCAGGGATGTGCTGATGCTCTCGGGTCTACTAACACTAAGTAATCCGCTAAAGCCCCTTGTTCCACCCACCATGTATGTAAAAAAGCCTTTCGACTCGTGGGATCAAAACCAGATTCAGGACAAGGGAAATAAGGGAGAAATGGCACTGCTCTTACACCTGAAAAAATTAAAAGTTAATGAATTTTTGGGGGTGAAGAGAAATAAAACCTGTTAAAAGACTGAAAAGGGTAGAAGTATCTCATGGTTGTCAAGAAGGCTGACAAAACCTGAATAGTTCAAGTGAGGTGGGAAGATGCACTGAAAGAAAAGAGAGGAGGGGGGAATCGGTCTCATGTTGAACTTGCAAAAGAGAAGACAGAGAATTGAAAAGACTGAATCTTGATAAGTTTCGCGTAAGCACAGAAAGAATTAATTATGATAACAGACATATCAGACTATAAGAAAAAGCACTGATAAGAGCCAAGGTAATTTATCTTTCCTGTATTTATAGAGACACACAAATCCTTTCTTTTTGGTTTTTTTGCAAAACTTATAATAAAGACCCTGCAAATCAAACTGTTTAGATGAGCCATCTTGTGAGTGACCTATACTTACTGTGCATTGTGAAGACACTGTCGTGCTTGACATCGTTTCCAGCTGTATCCAAAAATAGGCTGTAGGATCTCTGAAAATTTGCAAATCTAATTAATCCAGGGTAGAGGTTTGGGTTGGTAACTATGCTTGCTTTATTTTGCAGTTCATTCAAAAAAGCTGTAGATATTTTTCATTGAATTAATGCTTGGAAATATGCATGACCATAAAAAGCCATCTGGTTAATTCTAGCCACGGAATCAAGCCCAGTGACTGCTCTTTAACCTTAGAACCCCAGATAGTTAGGATTGAATGTTTATGAAATAGATTCATAGGCAGTAACATATGCAAACAGGAAAACACAATCTGCATTTYTTCTTTGTTTATGTATTCATTAAACTGGATTTCTGAGTGTGCAAATGATCAGGTGGTTGCATAAGTATGTGTGCAAAACTTATTTGCATTAAATCATGATAAAACTAATGCAAATTATATGGGAAACAGACGTTTTTCATATGCGCCTATTTTGATCTTCTGGCAGTTTGCTAATACTATGAGTTTTAGTATATTCTACAGAGTGCAGTTTATAACAACTTCTGTGAGTTTGGAACAATTAGAAATAATTACAGAACTGACTGATAAGAACTTAGATTAAAATTAAAATTAGAATTACCATAAAATTGAAAAGAAATATTTTTGTACCCATTTTCCTTTCTGGATGTGATAAAAGCTAGTTTCACTTTAAAAAAAAGTTTTCATTTATTAACAGAATTGTATGAACCTTTTTTCATATACAACTATCTCAGATGAGTATACGATTTATACTCTGATTTATATATATATCAGCCACAGCCAGATTTACATTTTAATTCATTCTCTCCTGTTGCCAGCTCTACTTTGCAGATGTTGTGCACATAGACTTTCACTCTAAAGCAGAAGCAGACACTCTGGCATGTTCAATGTTTGGAAGACATTAATATCTGCAATGATAGAGGCTAAACAGATAGGACGGATGGGCAGATGAGACTGAGGGACAGAAATAAATTAGGACTTGATGTTACCTGAGTACCAATTTATTTGGAAGCTAGTATGTTTTCAACAGTGCAGCATAAGGGAGTCATTTTCTCTAGTTAGAATACTTCTGTCCAACTGGATTCAAATATTTCAGTAATACTTCTTAATGAATTTAATTTTTTTCTTTAAAAATGTTTTATTTTTGTCAAGTGCTGGTGCATGAAATTAGAATGTGCCCAGCTAATTTATACAGTGCCTAGGAGCAACCCTTGTATGGGTTTCTAGAACTAAACTAAAACCACATTTGTTCAGAACTCCATCAGTTAGTCATCAGTGACAAACTGATGAAAAAAGAAGTGAAAAGTACCAACACAGTACCTATTTTTATCCAAAATAAAACATTTCCACTTGCAGATTTTGTTTAAAGGAAAAAAAAAATATGAAATAGTCTCATAGAGTGACTTGCAAAGAAAAAGTAAGAAAAGAGATGCTTACCCTCTCCCTATCCTTCTTTTCTAAGTCTCTCAACCTCCTACCATACCCAAAATTCGTGCACAAGTGGTACCGGGAATCACAGCTCAATCTGTCTCTCCTGGATTATGAATACGAACTTTGGCTGTTCATCTCCAAACAGTTTGCCCCAAACTGTGGCCTACAGAGAATTAATCTCTCCTGACCTCTCCTGTTAAACTGTTCCAGTTTCTACCATAACTCAACACAAGGGAGGATTAGGACTCTGGATGCATCTCTCAGCTTAGTGACACCCAATGGCCCACATGAATCCCATTCCCCAAAACTAAACATTATAGAAATGTTTCAATGAACTTAGAAAAGAAAAATTACTTGGGAGGTTAGGGTCTAAACTTGTCACCAAATGTGATCTGCATAAACCAGCACTTTTTAGTCAGCATATTATTCTATTTACAAGGCATAGTAAAGCTCTGGCTAAAATATACATTGCTGAACAGAAACACAGCCAAGTCAACCTCTGGCTGGAGATGACCTGAAATGGATTCAAACATCCTAGCACTAATTATGTCTCACTTGAAACATAATACCAGCCAGCAGGACAGAGTAGTTCAGGAGCTCACGTGCCATTCCTGCTTTCTGAATGCATCCTCACATATGACCATGTTCAATAAATCTGTTCAACACTTGAGGGGAGGGATGTCACACCCTCAGCTCCTGTCCTATGTGAAACAAGCAGTTACTTTTCTGGAGGATGAGGCAAAGATGTGCCAATCTTTTTCCATGCCAACTTTGTCAGACAAAATGAAAAGCCCAGTGCCATTCAACAGAGATACCACAAAGCAGCCAATGCCCTCCCTCAGCAGGCTACTAAACACACATTTATACAGTATTTTGCAAAGAAATCCTGGATTACAGTTTGTCATCCGAGCTAACTAAAAGTCTTTTAGAGTAGTGTGACATAGAAAGAAGTAATAAGCCCGGTTCATCAGTGCAATTGCATTGCTTCCAGACAGTTCATTGCATGGGCAAAGAAAGGACTGTCACAGAAATAAGTATGTATATAGATGCATCCAGTTTTAGTTTCTAATATTCACCATTAAAGGCATCAGAGATTTAAAATTGGCACCAGAACTCAGATATTTCAGTGTCACTGAGTTTAATATTCTTACCATTTGCAATAACTTTCAGGACCAACATCATTTCACAAGTAACGGTATTCATTGGAATACTAATGGCGCTCAGTTGCGTCAGATAGAACAGTGTGCATAAAACTGTTTTAAGCTCAAATCCAGCATATATTCACAAATGAAATAGCAGGGCCATAAAGTGAGAACCAACTCAAGATGGAAGTTTAGTTTTGATTGACACAAATCAGAAGTGTGGTTAACGAATTATTCCCAATGAATTAAATAAATGAGATGTTCTTCCTGCCTGGCATACTGTTAGCATTTTCACTTAATATTTCACATCAGATGGATGAATCACATGTGTCTTGATCTTCCCTCAAGGAAAACCTTGACTCATCTTCCCAGCCACTACTAAAAACCTTAGCATAACACTTTTATAAGCAACAAGCACAGAGAAACATATAAAAATTATTTGCTTATCAACAGTTATAAATATTTTTAACTGCATATTTGTTTAAAAAGGTGAAACCAGAAGCAGCATGCTCTAAAGCCACTTAATGTTACAGCAAGCTGTGCTCAACACACCACCCCAGTGGGACGTGACAAGGGTGATATGATCTGTTGCTGAGTCCTGCATGGCCTCGAATCACCTGCAGGCCAACTGACACTGTGTTCAGGTACCCAAAGCCATACAGGTCTTTGCATACAAGAGTTGCATCTCATATTACTAGAGCAGAACTGCTGTCATGCCCCTTGGCTCTAATGTGCCCAGCATACTCCAGGCTACCAGATGCTGCAATGCAGACTTGTTTTGCCTGTCTAGATGTTCTCTGGGAACTTGATCCAACTAATTTATGGCCACTACACTGTCAGAGCATCATAAACTATTTCTCAAGTCCTAGTGATGGGCCCCATTAATTTTGTTAAAACACAAATTTCACGTTAGATTTTTGATCTGTTATTTTGACAAAGCCACTAATGCTCGGAGAGATAATCTTCATCAACCATGAATTATTTTCTGCAAGGATACAGTATATATTCGGTTCCAAATTACATAAAGCCTCTGTGCAAACTAATGATATATTATCCCCTGTGATACCTTTATGTACAATAAACAGTCGCAGAGTCCCTAAATTATTCAGCATGATGTGCTTCAGAAGCAGAATTTGCTCATATTTCTTCAGGTGAAATGTAATTGGAAGCCAAGTGGTTTTATTTAACCCATTCCCCAGTCAAGCAGCACTGATTTGGTTAACTTTAAGCAAAAGAAATGTGTCTTTTCTTTTGGTCTTCAATTTCATTTTTTAAACTAATCAAGGAGGTCTGAATTACCCTATTTTATCTTCAGTTCAAGCCTCACAAATAAGGACACCACAAAAGCTAAGGAACTATGACAGATGACAAAAAGCACTGTGTAGTTGAAGATAAAGAAGAGAGAGACAAATTAGTTAAGTGCTGGAGTAAATCGTCCAAGGGTTGTTGTTCAATCTCCATCTCTGGTGGAGAGATCAGGTTAGACAAATGTCTGTAAGGAATGTTTTAAGTGGAGTTTACCTTGCCTTGGGGCAAAAATACAGTTTAGATGACCTCCTGAGGTTTCTTTCAGATCTGTGAGTCTACGAATATAGTAGCATTAATCACTGTCTGTCTTTGGAGTAGCCTTCATGGCCCTTGTAACTCTCAGGATGACACTCAGGAAGAACTGCAGCTACTATAGCAACATCACAGAGCTACTACACCTTCTTCTATAGGATAAAACAACAACAATCAGTGATAGTTCTGAGACTTGCTATAACATGCATTTTTTTCTTCAGCTGACTATATCTTACTAGATAAGAAAAAGTGTTTTCAAGGATTTCAAGCCACAGGCTTTCTAGTTGGCTGGCAAAACCTTCATAAATCATCTGGTGAGAAGCAAAAAGCGATGTACTTCCAGGGTTCAAGGAGTTGTGAGTTTGAGAGCTGCTTGAAGGGAATAAGGACTAAGGGAAGGCCTTCTGCACCTGTAGGTTCCTGGCACTGCCCCAAGACCATCTGTGAAAAAACCTGTGGGAAGGAGAGCTTTATCCATTCAATGTATTAAATGTTTTTTCTGTTCTGTTTTGGTGCACTCATACTTCTGTTCTTCTCAAAAGCCTGTCACCATTCAAAACAGCTACTACAAACTAAAATAATGCTTTCCATTTTAAAAGTTTCCTTAGTAGGAGCTAAAGGATGGTAATAAGAGCATGAAAGCCAGGCATCCATTTTTATCACCTCCTCACTGCCCAACATCTCCAGGTCAGAAACAGGTTTTCAGTTTCTTTTTCGGCACCCACAGCAGACCTGTTTCAGGAACACACATTTCTGCGCAAGCAAGAAATCCAGAGATACAGTCAGTGTCTTCGTGGAGCAGGCAGACAGAGACTGATACTGTAATCCTTGTGCATTTTGGAAAAAAAAAGGGAACGTTTTTAACTAAAATAGTTATTTCTTACCCTATTCATTCAATTATACCTAAAGTATGGCTTGAAACATAATAGGCAAACCACAGGAGAAAGCATTTCCAGATTTGAGTCCTTCTTCTTTCACCATATACTTCAAAGTAAATGACAGCTGATATAACAGAAAAATAGTCTGACATATTGAGAGAAGTAAAGAGGGAGCAATTCAGAGAGAAGAAAACAAGATTGTACTCACATTTTATTCTTTTGGCTTTAAAGTGAGCACCTGGCTGAAACATTATGAACTGTCATAACAGAACAGTAGCGTATATTCCCTTTGCATTATTAGATTTTTGTTTCTGTTTGTAAGAGCTGATTAGTCCCAAATGTTGAAGGAAGAAGAGAACAGCACATGCAGAGTTAAGGAAAGTTTTGCCATGCTTCAGAGTGGGCAATGGAGGATGAAGCAGCAGCAGCTTTGTCAAAGTAACAGATGCAAAATCTGCTGTGAAATTTGTGTTTCATTAACATGAATATTATGTTTCATTAGTTTACACACATTCAATACTCAGGTCAATTGATTGCCAAGAATTTCAAAGCTTTCTAAAACTTCTTGAAAAAAAAGATTTTTTTTGGCAGTAAATTTGGTTGCAAGATTGAAGACCCTGTGATCTGTGATCAGTATCATATCCAGACAGTCACTATTACTATAAATGTAATAAAAGACAAAAATGGTTTTGAGGTTATTTTTTGTCTTTTTTTAGAGTCAAAACTTTATTACTATGAAGCACACTGATTAAAATCCTCTACTTGTTTTTTAAAGGCACTAATTAAAACTAAAATCTTTGATCATGTAGCAARTAATTTATGAACAAGGTCAATCAAACTACTGTTGTTCCAAAATCTGGTAAAATCTCAGGAATATTTTGTTAGTGACAGTGCACAGCTTGGTTTTCAGCAATACTTAAGATACCTCTCATCTGAGGAAATATATACAAAGTAGAATATACACTTTATATATATATGCACACACACATACACAGAGATACATTTATATGTTTCTTATATGTATTCTCCCTGCTTTTTGATGTTTCTATTTTTAATCCCACTGATGAAGCAGAACTTCAGAGTTCTGCTCTGCTTTGTTATTCCCTAACTTTTCATTAAAAGTTATCATGATCACCAGTAGGACCTGTGCGACATCATTGCAGTTGGAGTAAAACACAATGAGTTTTGCATCGCTGGAGCATATAAGTGACTTCAGAATAGAAAATTATGCAAGTGATGAGTACCTTTAGGATCAAAGAGCTTCACAGCAGCTTGGTATGAAATTTCAGTAGCTCACAAGTGAGCTAGATGTTCAGATCTATTGATCTATCATTAAGATTTTGGCTCCTAACTACCTATCTATGTCACTTTTTACAGCAGTGCTTTGGAAAACTTTGAAAGAAATCACCTTCTAGAATCTGTCACCATGCACATCAGAGCCCTAACTCATCCTGAGAGCAAACACCCACATCACCAGCACCAAACTCCTACGTTGCAGACTAAATGGCAGCACCACCAGTATTCCCACTGGAAAGGTCAAGGGCTCAGTGGTCTCACTGCCCAGCCCGTCTCACTGCCCAGCTCGCCTCTGGAAGGGTTCAAATTACTTCATTGCCCACATGGCAAAGCTTTCCTTAATGCAGCATGTGCTGTTCTCTTCTTTCAGCATTTGGGACTAATCAGCTCTTACAAACAGAAACAAAAATGTAATAACACAAAGGAAACATACCTCACAATTGACAACATCTGGCAGGCCATCGTGTTCTCAATAAAAAAGGATCATTTTAATGGACTTCATGCACACTAAAGAAAAGAAGATCTCAAGAGATCACCAATGCCCTTTTGGTTCATCGGAGCTTGGAAAGCTCTTCAGGCACAAGGCAATGTTTTTCTATCTAACTATATTTGATAACATCTGTGAAAACATTGTGCTGCTGATCAGCAGAGATAAGCCATATAGGGGGAATAGCAGGGTCATCTCTGTGATACATCAACACTCATGATGAGTGGCAAACAAATCTCAGATTTTCTAAATAATAGGGACACATACCAAGTGATGAAGGACATCCTGTTGTCACATAGCTCAGTTCTAAGGTTTATACCAACCTTAATAACAAAGCAAAACTAATATTGGAACTCCCAGAGTATCACAAATGTCTAAATCTACATCCAGAATTATGCAGATGGTTGTTTTCCACATTTTCAAGTATTATAACAATGCCCTTCTTTATAAACAGACAAACAAAAGCATTTGAACTGCAGCAGTATTGTCTGTTATGGTTTGGTGTTACATTTGTTGAGGTTTTTTCCTATTCTCATTGTTTAAAAAAAGAACAAGTATTGACATCTTGAGACCTTTGCAGTCGTCCTGGAGTCATTAATATCTCTGGCTGACCTAATACAATCAACCTTTACTTCTTTTTCACTGATGCCTGGTGACAGTCTTGCATGTACCCCTGATGCAAGAGCTTGTTAATGGTCATATTTGTACCAGAGACCATGAATTGAAATACTAGAAATAAATCACTTTCTTTTGTAGAGATGAAAAATCAGTACTGTACTTAAAATGTGAAAACATTTCAAAAAGTGTATCATTCTCCATTACCAGTACCTTGAAGAAAGTAAATTTTTCATGCTTTAAGTGGAAGCCAGGTTGGTGACTGTCACACAATTACAGACTCACTGAAATTCTACCAAGAGGCAAAACAATAAACACACTTTAAAACAAATCTCTCTGCTAAGCAAACCTAAACTTGCTAAACTACTTGAGAAATGTCTTCTTCCTTGCAGTTTCTGGAAATTGACATTTTCTGAATTTGACTTTTACATATTCATATTCTGAGCCTCCATCAGTTTCATTTTTTATGTAAACACAGACATGTTGGTGAACACATGCAACATGTTTATACCAATTATAGAAGCATTTTTTGGTAAACAGTTTGTTTTCCATGTGTTCTTTGTGCAAAAGTACCACCTACGGATGTAACTTCCTACAGCAGTTAGGTCCTACTGTCTCCATGGAAAAGACTCTCCCATCTCATCACTGCCACTCTTGATTTTTCCATTAGTCCGCTGCACAGACTGCTGTATTTATGTGAGAAATACACCTAGCAAGACATTGAAGTGTTCAGAAAGCAATAGAAAACGATCAYAAAATGACAAAGGAACTAATGAATTACAGATTTGTTTGTTATCRAACTATTTCTCATAGATTGTTCAAAGGATCTGAGGGCTGCAAGTTAAGAACACTATGCCTGTCACATAAATAAGGGTATAATCTCCAACAAAATTCAGTTTCCAAGTGAAAGGGCAAGTAATCTTGAATATCACAATGAAGAAAAAAAAGAGAAAAACTATATTAAAAAAGAAATAATCAGTGCAAACTGCCATTTCATTTTGCCCAGAAATCAGATTTTTGAGGCAACAATCCTTTTTTCTAGTCCTCTCCTTTAATTCATTAATCTTAGGAACATAATGATTTTGAGCTAAACAAATAAATAAACACACACCAAGTGGAGCTCAGTCTCTGGGAACCAGGAAACATAACCCTTCAAAGCCTTGTCTCCAAAATTTTTATTTCCTACATTTTCCAACCAGTTCAAAACACAGCCAACAGAAGAAGTAAACCATCCTCCCTCCCCCACCACTATCTTGATCCTCCCTGATAGGCAATGGTCAGGCAGAATAAGACATTGATCCCAGTAGTAAAATACATGCACTGTTTGCCCCTTAATACCTACTTATGTGGTCCATTAGTATTAATGGCATTTATGCATATGTTTCAACAGGACAATTAATCACCCAAGGGTCTCATTCTGCACTATTTTCTGTATTCTCTGAAGATAATGGAAAAAAAGAGAAGGTTGCACAGCTTTTGGCTGTCAAGATCACGCTTACTGTGTAAATTGATATACTGATCTCTTGAGGGGTTAAAACAGTGCCTGAGGTGTGAACTTGCAGTTGTTCTTAATGGAATTTGAACTTCAGCTAACCACAATAATGTTAACAGTCTTAGAAAGGATGTTACAGCAAAATATGGCTTGAGCAATTAAACAAGTATTTAAGGCTTCACTGAAAGCTGAAAGATTATCACCACCTTAACATACAGAAGAAAAAACTGGAAATACATTGAAGGTATTGATCTATGTCTAAATACGGAAATTTACCATAAGGAATGATAATGTAACAAATGCCAGAACTGATCAATGTTCAGAAATGTCATCTCTTTTGTGCAAAAAAGGCAATGGAACTGCCTCACCCCTTAATGAAACTGTTCCTTCCTTGTCAGCAGGAATGTGTGAAAGAGTCTCTCTGCCAAAAAGCTTTTGTCCTGACTAGCAGGATTTAACAACATAAAGAACACACAAAACAAGAAGCCCAAGATAAACATAAATGGATAAATCTATCCTTATGCTCTATGTCACAATATGAAAGGGAAACTGTAGAAGGAGCCCAAAACTCTCCCACAGTCAAAAACAAAGCTTTAGTTGAATTTTGGATCATCTGGTTATTGAGTAACAAGAAAAGCCATCTCCTCATGAGAAATTAAAATTTTTCTGGACATCCTTATTTGAAGCAGAGAGGGAGAAGAGCCCCAAGCACAAGCCAGTGACCAGCTCAAGTGCCTGTGCTAACCAGGCAGGTAAGCTGGACATAAGGGGTATTCCAGTAGCATTCTAGATGACAGAAAACAGCATAGGCACAGAATGCGATCTCAAATGTCTATCCTAAAATTAAGCAAAAATGGCAGCCTTCTCATAAAGATTTTTTTATACAGTTGTGGCTATTGTATAGTTAGAAGTATTCACTTTAAGGTAAGCATGAATATCTCAGTCTGATGAACAGGCAATAAAGGAGCTAATAATAATTTTGCCAATTTATAATTGAAATCAGAGAGATTTCTGCTAATAAAATAAACCACATAAAATTAATTAGCTTTCTCCAAAAGAAGCTTTGCCACCCTCTCAAGTGTTGTCAGGGTGCTACTTTCAAATTTAATATTAGCTTTGTGAAGCAGAGTAAATTATTACTGGTACATGTTTGGCTTTTCACTCGATATGAAAATATTTGTAGTCTGACACAAAAAGTCAATTTATACAGAAAAGTAGAAAAACTAACCATAAAGGTTTATAATTTTGTTATTTTCAAGTATTTCTAGCATAACCTTCCCGGGAACACGCAACCACATCTGTTGTGGTCACTGCTGCAACTGTAATACAGCGTGTGGATAAAGCCAAGTTAATTTTAAACTAGTTAGCTCCACTGCAGGCACTTCTTTCTTTGCCATAGTAAGGCCAGAGCTCAGCATGGGCTCCTTTCTCTCAGTATTTAATCGGGACCTAACTTGTTTTTTATAACTTACATGGGTCTCTACAGCCACACTGATGTTAGTTCATCTAATTTGAGTTAGCTAATCTGAAACTGTTCTTTTGCCTACATTATACAGCAATTTCAGCTACCAGGCTGCAGTACACGAGTACACGTATAGAACAGAAATCTTTAGAACAAAAATCCCATGTAAATCAAGCCACTGATGCACTCCATAAATATATAATAAAATAAATGTTYCACTACTTTTAAAGTGTATTTGAAAATGAAGCCTTTTTTGGCATCAATCTGAGCAAATGCATTCAAAAAAAGACTGAAATGGACAGACAAAGTTATTTCAAAGAGAGAGAATGAAGTGGGATGTTGATGTAGCATTTGTAAGAAACCCATATTTTCTTGGTGACCGCTTCATAATATTTTCATTAACCTCCCTCACACCTTTCAGCTCCACTGAAGGGAGACTAAACAAGCTGTCCATGACATATTAAATTGCAGGACAAGGGTGTCTCCTCCCATCCTGAAGCTCGTATGCTCAGAGAGTCCATACACTTGCTGCACCTCTGGCTCATTCAACCATYCCTTGACTACATCACAGCCTTGGCAGGAACAAGGTGTGAATTTACCTCCTACCTGGCAGCCCAAAGGTATGTATCAGCATGATTGCAAAATTACACTCTATTTTCTCTAGGGTTTCGTGACACCTAAGACTGTATGCTTTAGATGGATATTATCCAGGAGTCCACCCACACTGTACTTGCACCATCTGCTTTCCCAGTATAGCCATATTACACTTTTACAAGTCTCGTAAAGTCTTCTGTGGTCTTTCTAGGTGCTCAGATATGACCAGACTGAGGGCTTAAAATATTCTCAAAAAACAACATTCCAGAACATTTCCAATTTACCATTTTAATTATGTACAACTTATTTAAAACCCTGTTACCACCTTTCAGGGCAGTCCTTGCTCTTCTGAACAAATCTCTTAAAATAAAACACACAAGAAAAACAAGAAACCATGACGCAAACCATTCCCACAGGAATCTATGGACTATGAAGTGATACAGTTGTTTGAACAGATGAGAAAATGGAAGTACTTTTTATACAAAATTGTGAATTTGAAAAAAAAAAATACTAAACTTTCTGCATCAAGGAATTAAGAAGAAATACAATATACTCTATTAATTTACTTCTCTTCAGGGCAGATGGTGAAGGAGTCATTGATTTGATTTTCTTAAGGGCAGAGCATGGAAAAAAAATGCAGTATTTTGGCACATCGAGGATTTTACTGGAAAGATATTTATTCATGAGAAAACATCTGCAGCATGCAGTTTTAATGAGATTCTGTATCTGTGTCACTAAACTATATTTTTAATCTGCAAATGGTAAAGGATGAAAGCTGACAATTGTAAAGGTTTAGCTAAAACTTTTTTTAAGTTTTTTTTTGGTGAAAGAAGACTACATAGTCATATAAGACAGCAAAAATAAACTTATGGTCTGAATTTCAGTCAGGATATTGTTTTTCCTGTTACCAGTTTTGTATAGTCTCTAGAGCAACCAAGTTGGAAATGTAACCAGCAGACTTCTCAGAGCTTTCTCTGAAAGACAGCTAGCTTTTTTCATGATGAATCTAAAACCCAACAAGATTGTATCATGTATTTTTTGCTTCATACGACTGTCAAGACAAAAAATATCTAACACATTTGTTCATTTGTGCTCACATTAAGAGTAAATGAACCATACATCAGCCTTCTCAAAGTTATAAAAATATTTCTCAAAATCATCAAACAAGTCAAACAAATTAGATATCACAATTGATTTAAAAACAACATTTCAGCAGGTGATTGGAGGCTTGCCTGCTTTCAATGTAATCAGCCATCTTTTCCTTTTAATATTTGAAGTCTTCCACCTGCAGGCGATTAGCTTTAGTGCTTTGCAGAGAAAGAGTCAAAAGAACTGATAAATAGAAACTAACAGCCATTTTTACCAGCCAACAGAAACATCAGAGGTGACATGCAAAGCTATCCAATATGAAGTAGCTCAGCATGAATTTTCCATTAACTGAGGAATATGCTATTTGTATGGAAAACTACTGAAATTCAAATCTAGGAAGGAAAATGCTGCTGCTGACATATCCATTTCAACATATTACAATGAAACCAAAACAGAAATTCAGAGAGTTTGTTTTTATGAAGGTTACAGTGTGAAGTAGTAGGAAGAATACTGTTGTTGTTTTTTTTTAAAAAAGGAGGTTATTCCTTTTGAAGCCATAGCTATAGGACATGGAAAACAAATAATCATTGTTTTTGAAAGATACTCTATTTTCACTATATCCCTGTATTACTTGGAAAAATTTTCTATGTAACATATATGATGCAAAAATGCCAAAGCTTTGGCAAGCCCTGAATGAAAATGGAAAATACTTTGGAAAACTAGGTAGCAAATGAGTGTCAGTGTTTCATACAAAAACCATCAATATCAGAGAAAATAATAAGCAGTCACTGAAAAAAAATAACAAACTTAACTATTAAATTGCAGATTGACCAAGATATATTAACCACACATTCATGCACAAATTTGTCTGAGCCAGGTGTAACAACTAGATGAGTTATACTGCCCACTGCATCGGATCACAATATTAACACAAAGTTAGCAATGCTCTACTAAGTCAGTATAACACCTGGAAAAAAGGATGAAAGTGGCATTCACTATTGACACGTTGCACATGGTCTGAGAAAGAAATGAAACACAGTTACCTTTAAAAGGATGAGAACAAAATAGCCAACATATGTTTTGGTGTAAAGTCAAAACTCTACCTCAGTTTGCAAAGGACTTTAATAACACTCACATGGTACTCCTGCAGTTGCCCGGCCTGTGCAGTACTACCACCCATGGGAGCAGGGGCATGCAGGGCAAAAATCAGCAGGAAGCTTAGGAGACCAAATACAGGCCCCAAAACACTGCTAGGCGTTAAACCAAACCCCAGCTCCAGACATTAGGGAAAGTTTTTGAAATCCTGCGTCCCTGAGCACTGCTGGCTTTTGGTGCTGACTGCCACAGTGCTACCCAACACAGCACACTTCCAGCATGAGCCAGAGCGCAGCCATGAGCTCAGTGCATCTCCTGTCCTGACCAGACCACAAGGCCTGAACTTGTTTCAGATCCAGGGGCCTGAATACAACAACCACATGCCCAGTGTCTTCATTAGCCACAGCCAGATTACATGAGATGTGTCTGACCTTGCTCAACAAAAAAAGTACATGTGCCAATTTTGAGGTCTGCAGTCCATGAAAGTAGAAAACTGAAACATCCAGAGTTTCCATTCTTTCCGTAAAACAGTAACAGGCACTGCACCAAAAACTAGGGAAGATACATTTTCTTTCCCTTTCATTCCCCAGTAGTGGAGGTTTCCTCTAAAAGACTGCATACAAACCAGGATCAGGCTTTCCTTTCTCAGTAGCAATGTGGCTTAAGAAAAGACCAGTGAGTACAAACATTTTCAGAATCCAAGCAGTGCACAAAATTGCACTTTAAAACAAAACCGAATCTTTTTTCTGTTGCCAATAGCCTCATACTGGAAAGGATATCTAAGAGTATATTAGTCCATCGCTTCAGGCCTATGCTGGTGTAACTTTATATAATAACAAGCTCTAATTCGAGTAACACAGACATGACTCAGATGTTAGATGGTATCTAACTATACAGTTACTAATGAATTTCTGACATTGGCCATACACAAGAAAAGATTCACAGCCACCTAAAACACGAGCTGTAGTACTTGCAAAACACTTGTCCTCTAGCAAAGAGCTGGCTAGAAGCTTTTTCATTCTATACTCAATGAAGTGTCACCAAAACATGCCATACCATCAGAAAGGGAATAATTTGCAGAGAGATATGGGTCTTAAGAAAATTTTTTATCAATAAATATTTTTGGATTAAGAACTCTGGTATAATGTGGCAAGAGAATGACCCAGAGTGATCTGAAAATAAAAAGATCTGCCGTGAGACAGAGTACAAAACAGTCTCTCATGAATAAGTCAAGCTCTTGGAGAATTAAGAATTAACTACAAGGCAGTGAAAAAAATTCTGTCTTGAGAAGGAATATCAAAATCCAACAGAGGAAGAAATATATTTTTTAAATCCAAAGCATAATCACAGAAGCAGAGCTCAAATCAGAGAGCAGAAGGGGAGGGGGGAGAGGAAGAAACATCATTTGCTGAGGACTGCTGCCTGCTAGACCTGCTAGTCATGTTGATGGAAGCTGACTGCAAAGGTCAGACAGAACAGTGTCTGGTCCAGATAAAAAGCTGTGTCTGAGAAAAAGGATAAGAGGAACAATCTTAGGCTCTTTTTGCCTGTCAGAGTTCAAGGAGCATCTGGACAATGGTCTTAGTCGTATGATTTAGTTTTAGGTAGTCCTGCAAAGAGCAGGGAGTTGGAATTGACAATCCTTACAGGTCCCTTCCAACTTGAGATATTCTATGATTCTATGGATCAGAGAACTGGGATAGGACATAGAGGAAAGTTTATTACCACTAGTGCTGCCTAAAAGAAAAAATGATTCCTTGAGAAAGCTTTGCAACCTTCGTCAGCTGTTTTCTTCAGGCACCACACATTCCTGAGCAATGAACACATATCAGAGTTTCCCTAGGGCACCTGGAAAGGTTGGAGATGCAGCATTGATTCAGAGTGCAGAGAACCAACGCCCCATGGTACCAAGGAGGAGTATTGGAAGTCCTGGTGAATTGCAGACAACCTAAAGCGACCAAAACTGGAAGCTCTTGCACACCCAAGGACCTGGCACGGAGCGAGGAGGCCCATGGGTGGTACACATAGTGGTGCCAGGGTAATCCTCTACTCAACAGCAAAAGAAGATTTAAATGCGTATCACAGCCCAAGCCCTCTTCTGTTGCCCACAGCTCTGCCATCTGCACAGAAGTATTACAGCATGGATCATGCATTGCACACAACACATATTGAAAGAGGTCCCTTTTCCTCACACTGGGAGTCTGGACTTTTACTGATACTTTCCCTTATTCCCTCCAGGCAAAAGCCTGTGGCATGTGACAGGAGGGTATTGGCACATTTACTTAGTAACAAAAGTTCTCTGAGCCTTGTCTGTAGAATAAAAACATTGTCTTCAAACCATATAAGCGGTAAAAGAAAAAGGTTGCCCCATTAATTAGAAAGAGCCTCCACAGCATTCCTCATTGGCCATATCAAAACATTATAAACTTCATCCTTTTAATTACCTCAGAAATATTTTATCATAAATGTTCAGGACTGTGTACTGAAAAGCAATGCTAAATAATATTTTTGTTAGCCACCAAAATTATTTCACTACTTCATAAAGAGCCAAAAACTTAATTTAGTTACTTCATTGAAGTTAACCATAACTGAATCTTCAGATCACAAGAAAGTCAAAGCAAAACAGATAGCATTTCAACCCAATATGCTAGGGATGCAGGGAAGTTGAAATATTAGAGCAAATTAATAATGGTTTAATGAAATATAAGGCAAAATCAGAGGCTTTGTATATTGCTAGTGGTTTAGAAGTGCCTTCAAACTCTAGGTTCAGAATATTTCATTAAACCTGACAATTAATTTGTGGGCCTAGTGACCTCTTCTTGGGCAATCTGAGAGAAATGCACAGGAACATCTTTTCTGGCCACATCCATTCTCTCTGGAAATGTTTTGCAATATGTCGCAATAAATAACTAGCATTCCCGCTCTCCTGTGCAAAGAGGGGTTTTTCAGGTTTTTGTGCCATTACTCTCAATTACTAAATTACTCCAAAATAATTAAATAGAATTAAACAGCTAAATGGCTTGTGGTATCAAAGAAAGCATCAAGGAGTATCAGGGAACTTCTTTCCCAACCCACTGAATTTCTGCTCTCAGTAATATAGCAAGATCTGATCCAGAGTTACATCACGGACCAGTAGTCATGGAAAATAACATTACCACTGTTTTTATGATGATTCATATCCTCTAATTTTCACATTCTCTTGACAGTCCTGCTGTGCCACAAACAGCATTAATGTCGCACTAGAAGAAAGCCACAGATCTTAAGCGCCTTTCTGAGAAAGGAGTTAATAAAATTCATAACCTGTTATTTTCCAGGCTCAGCCATTGTCAAAGATGTATCTGCAGGATAGTAACAAAGTCAATGGACAATACAGGTCTTCAATATTTCTCAAAATAACAGACCATATAAAGCGCAAAACATATTTGACAATAAAAATAAAAACAAAACATAAAATATTCCATATTGACAGTGCTCATTTTATGAAAAAGCTTTGCATACCACCTTTCCCATGCAGTCTGAGTCATGAAAAATGTAAGATGTTGAAGCTAGGGTAGGAAGCTAAGGTAAATTCAATTAGTTGCAGAGTTCTGCTCTTTAACTTTGTTTCACCAGCGAATAGAATCAGCTCTGAGACACTTTCTTTCCTACCCTTCCTGTGTGAAGAAAGATTTACTCGTTAACTCCCTCTAAAGCTAAGGAACTGCTCCAAAAGCAGAGCCCAGTACCAGGCTGCATTACCATAGCTGCTTACACTGGCAGGAAYGGTGCATAAAGAACTAGGCTTTCAGCCTTCCCTCCCCCCTGCTCCTCATGCCTTTGTACTGCCCATTAACACCAGAATGCCCCTATCCCTGAAGCCAAGAGTTGGTCCACAGATAGGAACAGTACATGCAAAAAGAATTGGCTATTTATATATTTTGCATATGCTTTAATTACACTATCACTACAGCACACAACAACAACATGCTTCATAAAGCACTGACAAATTTTATGGTAATTAGAAAGCCCAATTAGCAATTCTCACACCATGGGCAGATTTTGTTTGATACAGCAATAGCTGAAGAGAGAAAAATTTAGAAGAAAAAAAGGCTTAAAGGTATTTGAAGTTACAGACAGAAGAATCTAAGTCTGTAATTTAAAATGTATTTAACATATGTTTGAAATCTGTTCTTCTCAACAACGGCTCTGACTTGGGAACATGCTTCTTGACTCAGTTCTCCAGCATTTTGTCTCTCATTGACATAACTGGCTTATAGTTTCTCTGGAAAATAATTTTATCCCATAAGAACAACTATCAAGAGCTAAGAGCAAATGCAACTTTAGCTTAGCAAGTTACACACCATCATAAAACATTTCTGAATAGAAATACAATCAGCACTTATACTAGCATAGGTAACACTCAAAGGAGTGACAGTTACCAATTACCTCAAGTTAGGAAAAAATCCTGGTTTTATAATACAAAATGGCTCCCTGTGGTGGTTTATACACCTTTCACTCTTAAAATATCTACTGCCCAAGGTGATCCTATTCAGTTCCCAGTCAAGATACATCACCAGCTGGATCAGAAATGCAGCCCTGTTATTCCAGAGCAGTTTAGAAAGGTGCCCAGGTATGCCAGCATTAAAACATTTCTGCTTGATATGAAAGACAGACTGTAAGTTGGAAGTAAAGCAAGCCCAACCTCAGACTTGGGAGGAATTCTGAATTTTGTAGCTCAATACTGTCCCTAGTGTAAACTGGACTGACGTCTCTTTTTACATAGACTACCCAAAGCTCTTAAGTTAAATAAATTCTATTTTCATAAGAAATCAATAGGGAAACAGTTCATGTAATTCTATTTCTTCAGCTCCACCCACGCAGCTGATATGACTCATGATCCTCAGAGTTGTTTCAGCTTTCAGGGATATTAGGACTTGCCTCATTCAATTTACTGTAGCACTACTTACACTGAGATACACACACCTGCTTTACAGCTGCGAGAAAAATAAGCTACTTGACGGCAATAAAGGTAAAACTTTGCTTTGGCATAAATTCTGGAAAACTACTATTTCCTCAGTCTGTCATGCTCCCTGAAGAAAGGGTGAAATGTTAGCAAATTTTAATGACTGCTTTTAAGAGGAAATGAGGGAAATTCAGGGAATTATACTTGCAGATTAAAATATGGTAACCTAAAACTTCTGTAGAGTTCTACTGTCAAACCCCCAATGCTGAAAATGAACCCACTGAATTACAATTTACAATGACTGCCAACAACACTTCCCAAGGATTTTGCACACATGTCAGTTGTTATTGGATTTAATTTTACTAGAGACTGGATGAGAACTATTCTCTTTCATTTGGAAAATACTCAAAAATTCCTTCTTTTTTTTCTTCCAACAGTGAAAGTTAAAAATGAAAGCTTGACATTTGGCACAATACCTACTTAGAAAGAGTAGTTCCATAATTTATGTCTGCATCCTCATCAAAACCACTTGAAATATTCCCTGCTGCATATCCTATGTCAATATACAGGACTCAAAAGTGCACACACACATGGATGGATATGGCAGAACTGAGCTGACTCTGGAAAGTGGATCACATTAACTATAACCATTTATGATGATCTATTGGAGATGATGTGCCTGCATCTGCTTAGTCTGGATCTATCCCTAGGTGCCTACAGGCAATGCCCATAATGACTGGACTTGCTTTCTCTTGACCAACCTGATTGTGTGAACAGAAAGAATTAGTGTTAACAATATAACTGTAAAAAAAAAAAAAAAAAAGGTAAAAAAGATTAGTGTAAACAGTGGGGTAGCAGTAACAGCAATGAAAACAGGTCTTGCTAAATGGGTGTGAGGGAGCTGAAACAGTAGTAGCGTACCACATTACACATTGTTCTGGAGTACGGGTACACATGCACATGATGGGGAAGTAATATTATGCTGAATTAGTTAAGCTAGTACAAAAGGCTGTGTGGATGCATTGTCCCTTAACCAGGTTTATTTTGGTTTAATTCATATCAGGCAGAAATAAGCCTAGAAATACTAGACCTACTCTCAAAACCAAAGGAAAAAAGCATCATGTAGAATTTTACATTACTTTAGCTAACACCAAAGTAAGCCTGTATACATGAGTATGCATGTGGACAGACATACAAAACGGTGGTTTTCTTTAAAACTCTCACCTAGAGGATGTAAAAAGGGTATTTGGGAGACTAAAGCAAAGCCAAGAGCATTTGCTGATTAATATGTCTTCATCACTAATCTCACTACCAAGAAAATACCAAATCCAAATTTTTTATTTCCTATATTTTGTACATGAGAAAAAAACATCAAAAAGTAATTGTGGTGTACTACAAGAGGCACTGGTATCTCAAGCCTACTGCATAGCCACAGATTTCCATACCCTGGTCAACTTTTCTGAATCAAAGACAAAAAATTCAGTTTAAAATATAAAGTATGATCAGAAAAAAATCTGATCAGAGAAAAAACACTCTGGAAGGTTTTATTACACACTTTCCTTTGCTCATCAATTTTGCCATCTTTGATCTTCACTATAAATTGCCATTGCATTTGCATATTTTATGAAAAGCATATTAGGAGAGTGAAGAAGGGAAGTGAAACATCAGCCTTGTGATCCTTTCCTTCAAAACACACTTCATACATTGCAAACTTTTCTTTGTGGACTTGCTATTATGTTAATCTCTAGACAGTTTCTAACAAAACTTTCTTAATAGGTAGGACAAGGTACATCAGTTTTATATTGCCAATATTTTATACTCTAAGCTTTCTGGTTACTTTGCACATCTTTTTCAAAAAAGGCAACAGGACTATATTGGCATCGGGAGGTGTATAATGGAGTTAGGCAGGACAAAAGACCAGTTTCCCATAACAATAACAGTTCTATTTGTGCCTACTAGATAACAGTATTTAGAATCATGTACATTCAGACTGGTGACTCTACCCTGGTTATGGTGCGGTGCCATGGGGTTCAAAGATAGCTGCAGTTATCCTTGAATTCAGCCAGCAGAGTTGGTAAATCTAATTATATTTATCAGTTAACTTCTACATGAAAAGAAGTAACAACAAACAAAGCCCAACAGGATGAATCTACCATAATTAATTGTTCCCAAAAGAAAAATATCCTGTGGCATTTCTAGAATCCTATATATGCTATTGGTCTGTCCCCAGGACAGACATTTTTATTTGCCTTTAATAACAAACTTAATTTAGACGGATTAAAATTGCCTGGCTAAGCATACTGATAGACATCTATCAAACACATTTCTGTGTATCAGATTCCCAAGCTGACAGATTTGTATATGCAATCCAGTTAAACCTCTATGAAACAAAACAGAAAATCAGTTAATAGGTATCTTGTGGTAGCACACTGATTTACTTTAAAAGGGCATAACACTAAACCAGCTAAATGAAAGATAACTCCTGTTACACAAAATTGAAGTAACAGAAGTCTGTAGCTTGTTAATCAAAAGTGTGGGTCATCCTCACTTTTCCACAATAAAAGGAATTTGATAAAAGTTAAATTATCAGGACAAGTTTTAGTTCCAGAATATAAGAGCACAGGATAGAAAAAAGGCAGTAAGTAACTGAAAAAGGGAACCATCATCCTGTTTTATCTGAGAATGCTTATATTATAAAAGAAACTAGCAACACCATATAGGCATACTAAACAACAAATAACATATTTAATGTCGGTGATGTGAAGGCAGGTGCATTGCAATTAGTCTTGCTCTCAGTTCAGAGCTAGCCATGAATTTCAGAAAGCTAAAGCAGATTTACTGTCCTCTCCCCATCACTTACTCTTGATAACACCTTTCTTTACTGATGTATTTACTGAGAAACTGGGCAGCACTTAATTGTGCTTAGACTTAACAGAAAGGTGATTTTATGGTAACCAAATACCAACACTTCCGTTCTGCATCAGTAAGCTTCACAGTACATCCAGCATGTTTCTTAATTACAATGTGTATTCCCATCACAGCAAACTGACGCTACAGCTATCTCTTCTACATATTTATTTCATGAGTATTCGTCTGTGCAGTACACATCTTTTGGGTGGCAGACTGTCACATCTAAGAGCTGGGTTCAGAAGCGACCTTCTTGTGGCATTGGATAATTTTTTTAAACCAACAATGCCACTCAATGCAAGTAGTGTCCCTGCTTGCTGGAGGTCAGGTCACTTCATTCAGATGCTCCATTCTTGCTCAGACAAGAATGTGCCATGTTAAATCAAACTAAATGGTCAAATGGTTAGTTCATCCTATTTTGCCTGAAACAAATTACTATGCATTTTCACTCCAACAGAGTGTCAGTAACAAACAGCTGGGGTTACAGCTTTGTAACTGGTACCTTTGACTGGCCTGAGGGTTTGCAAAGAGAATATGGACCAAAAGTATTTGGTTAGTTTTGTTTAAATGAAAACAAACAATTGAGGAAGTTCACATCAGCAATTGGCCCACTTGCTAATACTTATTAAACAAATAATAAAGTACTGCTTCCAACACAGGCATATTCAAATTCATTTCCTGAAAAAATTGCCTTGTGCTGATCTTCACCAGACCTTGGCTGTAAAAGAATTAACACCAGTGAACGCTAAGTTCTCGGAGAAATGCAAATCTGACTGTCTCAAGGATACATAAATTAGGTTTGAATTTTCTGCAGAAATTTCAGTTAGCAAGACAAAATCATGGCAGATGGATTCACAAAAAAATATTGGAGCATGAGATGATTTTTTTTTAAATCCAAAATGTAGGGCACAAACTCAAGATAGAAATCTTGGCTTTAATTCCACTCTGAGCCCAAAGGGATTTGAACTCAAATCCCTGAGAATGATGCCCTAATTCCAGTAGAGTTGAAGCTGAGCATTTCCAGTCTCCCTGTTGATATGCTCCAGTGTTTATAAAATACATTCACACACAGTTTTTCCCTCCCCCCACATTGCAGATACTGAAATTCAGCTGTTTTATGACCCAGATGAACATCCAAACCATTACTTACCAACTGTGTAAGATAGGAAGAACTTAAATTCAGTGTGATCAGAAAAAAACAATTGCCAGTTTTTCCATTATGATCAAAAATGTAGAAAAAATGCCCAGAATTCCTATCATCTACTGAACCCATTACTGTATCTCAGATCCAGAAATTAGTTAGGACTACATGCAAGTTCTCCACCAGACCTAAACAATCAGTATGATTTAGAAGATACCCTCTCACAGAACAGACGATTATTTCAACATTGCTTGTAATTTTTATGGTGATAAAGGCTCAACACTGGGAGGTACTATCTGCTGGCAAATAGAGATAGGATCTTTTGAAATCTTCTCCCTTGACTTTTGTCTCCCAAATGATGTATTATACTCCTTTATTGCTCTACTAGTATTTGATTAGCTTTTGGGAAATGCCAGCTTGCCTCTGCTCCAATAGCTTTGCCTAAAACCTTGAATTATCTTTCCTAGTTCTCTCAGAAAGCTATTTCCTAACTAATGTGGTTTATTAATCTGCTGCATTTCTGGCAAAGCAAGCAGAATATTAAGTGGGATACTTCAGCAGCGTCGGGCATTACAAAATATCTGGGAAATACTCGAAGTTGCTCTGAACCGTAATATTTTTTCCTCATCTTTTTCACTGTAGAGCGCAATAAACTTGGCCTCCGTTATGGCGTTTCAGTGGAATCTCAGAACAAAACCCACAAAATCTAAAAGACTGGAACATATATCATGATTTTCTAGTGGCTATTAGCTTAGTCCATGTATTTCTACTCCAAAACGCAAGTAGGGCTGGGAACACATTACTGTATTTTTAAGCCTTATGGATAAAAATATTCCCTTAAGAAATTTTTTAGCTAAGCTATGGTCCTGTGGTCAGACAAGTCAAATGCTGGAGAAATGATGCAAGGATATCTAGTCTTGGGGCATAACATAATACTGTTAGCTTACATAAACACAAGCCTCATAAAAGCCAAATCTTTCTGACAGAAATACAGCAAAGGATTTCAGCTTTGTTTAGACATCAGTTTTTCTCTCAGTTTCAATTTCTCTCAATTTTCTCTCCAGAAAATTTAGTCATCTGCATAAAGCACAGTCATTGCACACCCCAACCCTCTCCAAAAAGAAGCTTTCAAGATGCTGACTTCACTGCCAGCCCCCTCCCCTTCCCGGGAGTAAGCACACACAGTTATTGATATATTTACTCTGATTGTACTTCAGCCTACTGCTGCAACACCACACCAGTGCAAACCCATGAAACACTTCCTGAAACTAGGCAGTTCATCCCTGCAGCTTAGGAAATACCAACACGTGACCCATGATATAGGTATGTATAAGCATAATAAAAAAGTAGAGGAATACTCAAAACAAAAACCAAAACCAAACAACTCACCCAAGAATCAAGAATACATTTGTTTGGGGGTCAGCTGGTGACGTTGGGCCTTCTAGGCCTCCATTTATCTGTCTACAGCTGATATACATCAGCATTAAGACTTTGAGAAGTTTCACTTTTTATGTTATTCCTCCAACAAACTAACTATTATTACATTATAGAAGTATATTATACGGATTAGTAATGAGATATCAAAAATTTCCATGAAGCAGTTAAATAATAGATGCTTTCATCCTACCTTAATAACATGAGTCTGTCTTTTTCTTTATCTTCTGTGTTGTTTTCCTGTGTAGAGAAAAGAAACAAAATATACAAGGCTGGATTTCAATTCAAGACCAGCTTGGGCCACTGTTCAGCTGTGCTGTTCTCGTCTATCTTCAGGAGGATAAACACTTCTTGTTCATCTAGGTGTTTGTAATTTTCTTGTCATAGTCAAGATCACACCCTATCATTTTCCTACCTCACAGCCATGTGAGGGAGCAGGAAACCCATTAACACAATCATAATAGAAACAGCTGGAAAACCCATCATTTTTAAAACGTTAAAATATGATTTTTAACGGCCACTAAATTAGTGGCACCTTTCTACATATGATAAAGCAGTAACTCAGTAGAAACACAAATAAAGGAAAAGTGTACTAAAAAAATACCCAGACCATAAAGCATACTTGTACACAGCACCTCTTTTGAAAGGAAGAAAAAACAAAAAAGGGGGAAAAAAAGGGACAAAAAAGCCTGTTTCGGCAATAAAAGGTGTCAGTTTTTATTTTCTGTTTACTATTATACATTCACAATATATCCAAGCTAACAGGAACACCTCGGCTTGGATTCAGAATAATACTTTCCCAAGCCCAAACTTTCCGACATTGCTGTAGCCTGAGTGCAGTCATCTCTCCTCCCCAAGAAAACTTGGCTCTGCAGCTTTTCACATTGATGTCATGCATTCCATATATTAAATTCCCTTCTGCTCAGGGCACGTGCAATTTTACACAATTTAAGAGCTATGATAACCCTATAATTGGTAAACATTGTGGCAAACAGAAATTTAAAATAATAAGAGCTCTTAGTCTAATGTGGGAGGCATCTATAAGAAACACCAAAGTAGCCAAGTGGGAAGGATTTTAAAAGACTCTCCCCAAACCAGCTGGAACTTTTGCCATTTAAGACTGAACTGAGTTTCAGCTTTGAAAGACCTCAGTGGTACTATTTTGATTTATTTTAAGAGATAATAGAGTTTTGAGTCAGATCTTTTGTTATCTGGGACCCCAGACAGTTAGCAACGTAATTGGAAACTGGAAAAACTATTCTGGCTTTGCTACCTTTTTCAGTTTTTATCCTTTCATCCCTTGTGATTTTTCCTGCCTCAGTGCTATATCCTAATCTAGAAAATTAGGACATGACAAATATTCACTATTTTGTGGTATAGACAGAAAAGTGTTATTGTAATTACATCTGTCATGTAATTATCATGTAGTAATGAAACAGCCACTACACACATAATCAGAGCTACCCAGGAAGAACTTGTCATGCACAAAAACTGATGAAGTAACCTTCTACGAACTCAAGCCTCAACCTTACAATAATTATCATAAAAATGGAAAACTTCTGATTTAGGCCCCAAGTCAAGCAAACACTTATGCATGTGCTTAACTTTAAGAACTTAAATATGCTAAGCACTTGCTAAGTAGGTTGGCAAGCACTGAACTGCCTTGTTAAATAAAGCAAGACCTAAATCTTACACACACATACAGAGCAGTCAGTACCTGTCAAGAGGAATTTCATGCATAGCACTGAACTACACAATTTTCATTCCTTTGCATTACTAATATTAATAATGCTCAGGTGAAAAGGAAGCTGATGCACTCACAGGGAGCTCAACAGCTCCTCGATACAGCTCTTTAGTTTGTGAGAATGCCAACCTGGAACCCCAAGCCTTTTCACTTTCTTTCTTTGCTCTCCTCCCCTAATACATGCATATAGTTTCCAGTTTAACTATAAATTTCCCTGACTGTAAATAAGGATTTGCAGTTTTTTAATCTTGATCCCCAAATGTACTGGTTCTCACTTTCCAGCACTGCAGTGTGCTAGATTTACCAATCGATATACCTGTCTGAACATTGCAGACACTCTGGCACAAGGGAAACTACTGCTGGGCAGATGGTTAGGACCTCCTGAGGTCTCTTCTATCCTGAGTTATTCTACAATCCTAAACCAGTCAGTTCCCATAGCTCTGTGGCTGCAGTACTCACTCAGGATGGGAAAGCTAGGTTTAATTCCTTCATCCCCCAAGAGTGTACCCTAACCACTGCAAAATCCAGTAGGTGAGTGCATTTCGTCCCACCCGATACAGTTGCCTTATTTTATTCCGGCCTTGCTCCAATATTTTGTTAAACATTTGGGGACTGAACCTAGGTCTCCCTCTTCCTCTACATTGACTACAATTCCTCTAGGTTAAAGAGTCAGCATTATTTTTGTTCAAACTCCCTCTAGGATGATCAGCTTTTAATTATTGCATGGTCTTCACTGGAACCTTTTCAACAAGGGGTACTAAGTGTTTTCATCCTGAACTTTACAATACGAGCAAAGAAAATAAACTCTTTTTAGAAGTGGCACAGCTATGAACAATACATAGCACACACAGCTTCATTGTTTACTTCACTATACCTTAAACATACATAACTGTTTTTTTAATTGCACATGGGTTTCTGCATAAGAACAAGGATTTCTCCAGGGATCTTTGCAGTTAGTTAGTGTAAGAAATTGCTCTAATTAACAACACTTTCAACAATTTAAAAATGCATCCCTTGCAGTCAAGGAGTTTGGAGCCACAGAAAAGGAAAACAGGTCTGCAAAATAAATAACATTGTGTATCTGACAAAGGCACACAAACACACTGAATTTTTTTTTTTTTTCTATTTTACAGTTAGGCTTTCATTCTAGATTTTTGGATTTCTTCCACTAATAGCTAAACCACTGCAGGATGGTTCACAAAACTATTGCATAATGCATTTGACCAAGTTGGTACCTGAGTGGAGGGTAAAATATGCCAAAGAGAAGCCATTTATTTGACAGCACCYTAGGCTATTTTAAGCAAAAAACTGCAATGCAAAATGTTAATTTCAATCAGTACACTGAGGCAGTACATAATAAAAATTTCACACTTCCTATAACCACAAGTTTTCTAAGACAAGTGAAATTTCCAAGCTCTGTTGAAAACACAAGTCACTAAAATAAGTACTACAGGGTAATTTTTGATCTGAAGGTTGTATACTAATGACTTTACCTACCCCTGTCCAATCACAAAGAAAGTAATATTAAAAGGTGTCAGGAGTTTTAATTTTGGAGAGGTTCAGGGGAGTCTACTGTAAATTAAAGGGTCTCTCTTCAGCAGTTCTGCATGTTTTCCACCACTGTAAGAGTGTTCTTCATCCATGCACCTTTCCCCAGGAAGCATCTCCCTTTTCTGATGATACGGCAGAAGGCCAGCGGAGAACATGCTACTCCTTTGAACGTTGCCATTAAGGACACATTTCTCCAGAATCTACTAACACAAAAAACCCAAAAGGTAGCCCCGAACTCATCCTCTCCAGTGACAGGAATATTTAAAGGTAAGGCAGTGCTTTTCAAAAATACACACTCTTATAACCCATCATCTTCCACATGGTGTTTTGGACATAATGCCTTGAATTTGTTTTGCTAAACTTTGCTAGGACAAATATTTTTATGGCTTCCTATAAAAGAATGTAATCATAAGAGCACTGTTGGGAGAGAAGATATAGCGCAAAGTCTCAAAAAAAGGTTGCACACACCACTGAATACAGTATCTCAAACTTCACAGCAGAATGAGCTGCTGTGAGCAAACCCATGTGATAATTCATTAAAACACAACTTTTGAGAGATCACCTGCTACAGGGAGAAAACAGAATGGGCTTCTTATAGGTACAGTAAACCTGAGTCAATATCTGACATTGCTTGGTTCAGCTACTCTCCAGCTATCTTGACACTTCCAAGAATAAGGAGCTAGAATTTACATTCAAAATATAAACGGAGCTCAACAATATATGTATTCATTTATATATTTTTAAATATATGCATCTTCTCTGAGTATGTAATATACAAGAATCACTATAAACTTCAGTTTCCTTTTTCTTTTATTGAAATTATACTGTAATGTGCAGTAACACTGTTAGAGGTGTTTAGTTTTAGTACTCTCTTTCAAAGCTATTTCATTATTAAGTTTGATAGTCATTTAATAATCTGAGGTCATATAACCTCAAGAATGTACTAAATAAATCAGCCATGGTAATAATACCTGCTTCACCAACAAGATTTTTTGAACCGAATTATTTTAATATGAAAGAAAGTGAGGTATATCTTACAACTGTAACCTACATACTTTACTACTCAATTGCAATATTCCATCTGCATTTTATTCAGGATGCAATATTAGTGTGACATTTGCTATTGAGAATTCACCTTTTTAACAGAACGTAGGAGATTTTGAGCAGATATCTCCATGATTTTACCCCTAAGGAATATAATTAATCTTGAAAAATAGAATTTTACAAAAACAAAACTATGAAATAAACAGATTAGTACAAATATCTCTTGAAATGGAAGATATTTAAGTATTCACTATCACAATCAGTTAAGTCTTCAACTGTAATCTCAAAATCTATTAATGGATCTTCTGTACAGAATACTAGAAATTAGTAGGGGCAGAGATTTTAGGTTTTTACTGTATTTATTCTCTCATTCTAAGGCCAGAACAAAAAAGTCTAGCTTTTCTGGAGTTATAATAGAATACCAATTTGCTGCAGCCTGAGTTTATCTCAGCTGATAAAAAATTAATGGCATATTGTTATTTTTAATTAGGCGGAAAGTTTGTGAAAACACACACATGTCAAATTTTTAAAATGTTTATTCATTTAACAAAAACAGTCATTTTCAACTTTAAAAACCTCACTCAGACAGTTGGGACAAATCAGGCATCATCCACTGTATTATCAAGTAACTCTTGAAACTGATCCAGCTGTGAATTCAGTATTTCTCCACACTGATGCATGCGAGCAGGATGATACACACTAAACTCCTAAAAAAGGCTTTACAATTACCCTGATTAAATGTGTCTATAATAACTTCTCCATTTTTTTCTTGTTCTGTTTGATGCCTGTTAAAACCTCAGTTTATAAATATGTTACCTTACTACTCTGGCCTGGTTCCTTCCTCCCTGCCCAAACTCAGACCTGCAATATGAAACACTGCAATGCCACTTTACTGTAGTGCTCAGAAAGCATCTTTCGAGGGTTTACATTCCCCAGTAAGATTCACTGATTGTATCATCCTAGCACCTCTAGCTCTTCATAGACTTGTAATGAGAAGCTTTCAAATGCCTGCTGCACAATAGCTTTATAATAAAACCTGTACAGGGAGGAAGTGTTTGTCCTGTTCAGTTATTGTTCAAGCTGGCCTGGAAGTCAACTTACTACCTACCTCAAATTTCAACTGACAAATTGCCTCAAAGGGCACAAGTGTTTTGGCACACTGCATGCAAGATAGACAAATATTTTGAAGATGCAGGAGTTCTAACACTTCCCTTTTAGTCTCTTTTTAAAAGTTCTTGTTAATATCTCACCTATAAGTTTCAGAATTGATTTGTCCTATTGTGCTCATTAGCACAATGTAACTGACTTTTTGGGGGCAAGGAGTAGAAAGAGGATGCATTTCACTACTAGTCTGGTTCTTGTGAAYCAGAAACACGGGCAACTGCAATAGTCCGGGGGGTAATTTGTTTTTGAACACCATAAACCAAACTCTAATTTGGGAAGCCTGTAACTAAATGAACCATTAAGCCTGTTGGCAATAATCTAGTGCAGCCTAGTTTGGGAAGGAGACATAGAAATGCTTTGGAAACAAATCTCATTGCTTCCAAAAAAAAAAATATCACACAGTATTTGGGAGTAGACATCACATACAGAAAAGTCTGGGATAGAAGCATACTCCAACCCCACAGATTTTGCAAGGCATTGCAATGCCTGTCAACTTCTCCATCTCTGAGAAACTCTTAAAGTACTTCTGGGAAAAATCCAAGAAAAGTCCTCTCTGCTCTCCTTCATATGCCACAGTTAACTCCCAAAAACGCCATGGGAGCCTGTGAGTGCTCTCCATGCAGGTAGGCAATGCTACCAAACTTCCTTCTTTTAAAGAAAAGCAGTTTTAACCTGCTGGGCATTTTAAACACCACCTTCACCTCTAGACTTCAACTGCACGGATGCATTTACATCTCCCTCTCCACCTCCTATTTCCTTACATTATTTCCATGGTCAAAGATCACACCCTACAGAGCTTGGGCAACGTGGTAGCTGTTGTGAGTGTGGTGCCAGACCAGCAGCTTACAGAGCAAGTTGTCTCAGCAGATTGACAATCAACAGGGATATTGACACTTCACAGCACATTTCACCTGCTCGGTGGTGGAAAACAGGAGCAAAAAGAGAGCATGGCTAAAGTCATACAAAAAGTGAAGAAGCATATAAATTCAAATTTTGCAATTACTCTTGTAACTTCTTTCAATAGCAATAAAGACTGAGAGAGACTATTTCTTTTCCTGCAAAAATGAAAGACTACACCCTTCTGCATAAAGCCCTCTTGGAACGCATACCGTTGTTCAGCAGATAACAGAAAATTAGAACTACATTTTAATGTTTTTGTTACTATTTAAGTTAAATAACAGAGACGGCAGGAGAGAGTCAGTCCCAGATGATGGCATGTAGGGAAAACCATATTGCTACATTAAAGATGTTCTTTTAATTAACTTCTATCTGAATGATTATAATTAAAGATTTTACCACAGGTGTTCTTAGAATAATTACCTTCTATTTCCTTGCACAGTGCACGTTCCCAGGAAATGGRAATCGAGACTATTTCTTAATTTAAATACATTCTCAATTATTTTTAAAATTTATTGCTTTTTAATTGTTTTATTACTGAGATTTTCTTTGTGCTTTCTTGGCCCTTTTCAGATTCCTACAGACTTTTCCAAGACCTCAGAAATCTTTTTCAGGTGGCCAGGTGCAATTCTGAGCTGTTAGCACAACATAAGTTGCATTTTATTATGCTTGGATCCAGGAAAACCAGTTCATAAAGAGCGTTAGAAATTTACTTTTGGACTTGAGAATAAATGGCTCTTTTTGTCACTGGTGCTGCACATGTGGTTTAATTTCCTTCAGTTTTGTTCTGGAGACTGATATCCCTTTTACTGTTGCATTTGTAAATAGGTCTTACAGATGACCTTGTTGCACATCAACTCTTGCAATGTGTACTGAATATAAAAGATTGAGTAGCTATCCTGATTTTTTTCTTCCACAAGACTAATTGTGCAGGTCAGTGCATTCAGCAGCGATTCCTTGGTTTCCTGTTAACATTTCCACTGATAATATAACAACATAATGTGAACTGGCAATTAGAAAACATAGGCCAAGAGAAACAGGCTCCTGCTTCATCTGAGATACAAAGATACATTGGGTCACATTTTTCCCATGAGCTTGAAATTCATAGTTCATAATTTTATTAAAACAGAAAGACAGAGAGGGCTGAAGATAGGATTTCATGAAGGGAGGAGAAGAATAATGCACAAAGGAGAATGATTTAAGGCGGAGAGTCCTGCCCTCTCTTGCATTAGTTCCTGCCAGATCTGCAGCAGTTTTCAGTATGCAAGATTACATTCTGAAATTCTTCTTAACTATATCTTTCAGTCTAGGGAAAACAAACAACAATAACCCAAGAATAAACAGGATCATTCATCTTTTCCTTATGTTTATCTCTGATGTTGTTATCTTTATACTGAAATTATATTCAGCTAGAGTCACTCTTAAAAAACTGAAGAGACCTTTGAAGTAGCACCTCCTGAGACAAAGCCACAGCATCAAATGGCATATATGCTGGTTTCAGTTTAACAGACAGAAACTAAGGTGTTAATATCACATTTACAGAGCTATCAGTGTTCAGCCCAGCTAAGAAGCAGTTGGGGAAGAGAGCTTCCCGCTTTCCTCCATCAGAGTACATCAGGGAAGTACTAGTTAGATGGATGCATGATGGTGTGGGCTCATCTGCACGTGGCACGGCACTGGAGATATTGAACTTCCCAGCCACAAGTTCTCATTTAATACACGCATTCAATATAAGCATGCAAGAAAAATTTTAAAGGGCATTGTAAAAGTTATGACGTTGTAAATCTAAAACCATCTATTGCCTCCATTACAGCCTTCTCCAACAAGCYGAAAAAAGGTAGTCTATATATGATCATATACGACAATTCAGCTGCTCCTATGGCTACTTTTATACAAATTTGATAGCAACTGATGCTAGAAATCCAATTATTGCTGAGTAAGTCACCCCAGTCACCTTTTAGTTTTGCCTTTTTATTTTAAGGACATTGACAGACAAAGAATTGAGCAAAAAATCTTCCCATTTTGTCAGTATTTGGAAGTAAATAAAGAAAAGAGAATTTTCCTTAAGTCCCCATTTGGGACTCCAACTCCTCTTTTCTTTCATTAGACCCCCTCCCCAAAATCGAGTATCTGACTGTAACTAGATAAAAATCAAGCCGTCTTTGAAATAAACTTTGGGATTTCTGTGTGTCAGCTTTCAAAGACAGACAGAAACATTCAGTGTCTATTTATTTAAACTCCTTTCCAGAATAAGACCTTGTTACTATTGGCTCTTACCAAGCAAGCCTAGAGCATAAAGCAGCTTTTGCCAAGAAACACTGAGATTCTTCCTTGTAGAGTAATTCCCAAGCTTCTGACTGTCTTGTTCCCACAGTGCTTCATTAGCTGAAGAACAGAATAAAATGGATTCTGTTTACATAAGAACAGATATTAATAGAGTCCATGCTCATTTCTGTTACATGCCATGCAAGGACATACAAAATGACCGATTTAGTTAACACATGGGTGAAATCCTTCTGCTAAGTGGGCATTAAGGTGAGCAGGGTTAAGACAGAAAATAGAAATTTCACTGGGGATTATTTTTGGAGGTGCAAGTGGGGAGTAAAGAGACAGAAATCACATTAAAAGTAATTCCTAGGTCTGTATTTCAAGAATTTTAAAAGTTTAGCTCTACAGAGCCTACATTCCACCCACATTTCATCAGTGTTATCTTCCATCCTGCTCAGTGTGTGTGGTATAGGAAATCTCTATTTAGTGCACCAAACAAAAAAAGTAATACAGAACTCAAGAGAAGATTTGCTGAACGGCCTGTCCCTACCTGTGCACCCCATTCTCAGTGTTCTCCTTATTTCACTGGGGATATTTGCCCGAGATATGTATGAACCATTTCAGCAGTACCCCTGCTTATCCAAAACTCTCTTTATGGTCAAGTTCCACTCCACCTTTTTTTTGCTTTTTGCAAGGGAAGGAGAAGAAATCAAAGCTTAAATTCAATTACAAGGTTTAATCTTTCCACTATCCACTAAGCAACCTGGCTCAAATCTCTCTCCCTGACTTCTGCCAGCAGCTTGCATGGTTTATCTTCTTCTCCCAGAAACAGCAAAGCTTCCATCACAAACATCCTGGAGTAGCGTTACATCTGGTCTGACGAATAAGAGGGAGAGCACAAAGGCTGTAGAGTAGAAGCATCCCTACTTCTCACCCATCTCTGGGTAGTGTACAAGAGCTGGTTGTGAATCAGTTTTCTCCCACAGGATGGGGAAGGAAGGAAGGATGAACAACAGATACCTGAAGACAGGTTTTGGCAAGGCATGACGAGCAAAGCACAATGGTAAGTGCCTCTCTGCAACAAAGTGCTGCATTCCCTAACCAGAACTGCATGAGCTAATGTGGCCCCACAGATACCCTAACRTCCAGCCATCTATACTCTAAAGATGCCATGTGCCTATAGGAACAGCCTACTATCCACATACCTTCAACTATAGGAACAGCCTAAAAAAACTGTAAACTACAGAAATCATAAGAAATTATGGCTTGTGAAAAAAAGCTTTTGCAATAGCAAAAGCTTTTGCAGTAGAGTAAAACAACCTGCTATTGGCACTTCTCAGACTTTTAATGAGTCTTTTCTCTTTACTAAGATTGCTAGCAACTGTACGTAAATGATGTCAAGCCCTCCACATGCTCACATATTGGGATGTCCAGTTGATAGGCAAGGTCTTTGTTCAGAACGCCTATGGAGACATAGCAAGCAGAGCTTTCTGTAAATGAAGTGCTGTCGCTGCCTGGAAAATAGCTCATGCAGACAGACAACTTGGAGACATGGCAACTATCTGGCTTCTCAAGAATGACAAGGAACCATCAAACAATACTTATTTTATATTCAAATCCAGATGAATCCCATCCCAAAGTAAGTGTTTTTAGAATGTTTGAGGAAGGTCTCCAGCCCACACAGATTTTCAGAATATATGTTGACATTCTGTAGGGCAATCCAGGAAATGTAACTTGAGCCAGAGCTAGCAGGGAAATCCAGCTCTCTTTAACATTCAAGCTTACAGAGAAGCTAAAAAGAAAGCTGAGATGTTGTGGAAGTGATTTAAGTTCTGAGAAAGGAAGCACACTACGTTGTGGCAAGAAGTGTAAAATAGGTAGCTAATGAAAAAGAATATGAGGAAAAAAAGGAAGAGAATGAAAACGAGTGCTGCAAAACTGTCTACGCTCTTTCAGATTAATCCTGACAATATTGTCATAATTTCTTCCTTTCCTAATTGATCTTTTTTGTTGAAAGAGCTAAAAAAGAACAAAAATTTCCACACAAATTCACAGAGAGATACTAGCAGTAAGGCTGAGGCCAGAAAAGCTACCTTGGCGTACTTGATTTAATTACAAAGATTTTTATAGGGGACCATCAATACATAATTCAAGCAACATAGCACATACAGAGAATGACAAAAAGGGGAAAAAATTGTGAAACACACGAAAAACATTAGCAGAAAGGGTCAGATTTTAAAGGATATTTGAAACTTAAAAGTTTAAAAGTTGTAATGGGTATATTTAAGCTGTCTTCACATGTTCAGTATCTAAAAGCATGACAACGTGCATGAACATTTTAAAGTGACGTGTTGGTGAAATTCTCACTTTGCCATGTTTCTCAGCATCGGTCTGACTTTGTCCATTTACCAGCTGTGGGGTGTCTCTAATGCTTCAAATGAGGATAGAAATACATCTTTGGGCCAGCACTAACACAAGTATGAAAACATCTGAGGTCTGAGAGCAACAGTGCAGAGAGGGTATCTGTCCTATTCCCCATCTCTTACCCACTAAGCCCAAGCAAAGCAGAGCTGAGGCAGAGGGCTTAACAGGAGATGGAAATACATACACTGCTTGCTCTCTTCCTTCTGTTGTGATACATTTTCTCTCTTCTTTTTGCTCAAGAAGAGAACAGTGGGGATTGCTTTTTTTATTATGAAATTCTGAACTTACATCCATTGAACACAGAGAAAAGTGATGTTAACCATTGGTTCCCAATGTCCATCTCCACTGAAAGCAGAATGGCATCGGTAAGAACAGTGTATTTGCACTGACAGTATCATCATGCTGAGAACCAAGTGGGATGAGATTTGGTTGTACTAGTTGAATGAGACACGTTCTCAGTCTAGTTTTGATGCGAAATTCCATCAAGGATATAATAAATACTTCCCAGAAAAGCCTCATCGAACCTTGCATACAGCCATACTCAGCTTCTACTTTGATGAATTGATATTTCCCACCTAAAAACAGGCCTGGCTGAAAAACTGCCTATCTTTGACCCACACTGATCAAGCAAAAATCTTGTGGTAAAGAGTACTGAATCAGCACAAGCTTACCAGAGCTACTGAGATAGCAGGTACCCACTTCCATGTCTGCCTTCAGAGGTGGAGGAGAAGTCTCAGAAAAACTTCAGCAGAAATATGGTAGTTAATGAATAATTTGACTTCTCTAAGGAAAAAAAAAGGTCCCTAAGACTAATGACTCTTGCAGCTACTCTGATGGCATCAAAGACCGGAAAACATCAAATATAGTGGCAACAGACAGAGAGAATCCACCCCTGTGGTATCACTACATGCTACAGAAGAGTTTAACCAGCTGGTAAAGGAAAATTTGAAAAGGGATATGGAAACATAATATTAAAAAATGCATACATCATATTGAACCATTAATTCAACTCATTCTGCAATGTGCTTTTGTCTGCCAGTGCTGCAGTTAATAGAGAGCGTATGAAACTCAGAATGCAATTAAGTCTTGGAGGAAGCACAGTTGGAGGCTATGGCAGTTTCTATAGCAACCTGAAGGGCTCAAGACTAGTAATGGGAGATTAACTTAAAGGCAAGATAAGTACGTAAATATAGCTCTCATTTACCATTTTCCCTGCTTCCAAATGGGCAATGTATTTTTGATTTAAACAATACAGAAATGCAGTCAGATGTCCTACTTGTTATTAACTAGGGCAAAAATAACTTTTAAAAACATCCTGTAAAAAAAATTCTGACAATTTCAGAATTGGGGAATCATCCAAACTTCACTAATTAATTCAATCAAAATGGAAAGCGCTGAACTTGAATGCTGCCAGAAGATTAGAATGAGGCTTCAAAACATGACAGTCATAATAAGAGTTTGCTGATGTCAACATACTGTACACTTATGAAAAAATCCTCTTGACGTATTTTTCTAGATTACAATTCAGATCAGGTTTTAAGTCTTCAAAACGGCAAGGGCAAGATAAAGAAGAATTTTTGTAAGCATTACAGACTTTTTTTCTTTCCTTTTCTTTAATACACTCTTCAGTAAGAAAGACAATATTGAAGAAACCTCATCCAATATTTTTCCTGGCATTTAAGAACTTTTATTCAAAGGTTCAGTTGAGACTACAGTCATCCTTTTGAACTCCTGTCCACCTTACATACAAATAAAAAAAAAGTACGTGAAAGAGATTCCCTGGCCACATCCCTAGTACAGCCAGTTGCTCTGAACTTGTTTTACTTCATCATTTAAAAACAATTGATACATGCATAAGACATTTAGGAACATGTATGTACCCCGGAAACAAACATGCAGTGACAGCACTACCACAGGTAATGAAAGCAGTTACATTAGCTAAATAGCTAGTCCAAACTAATTTACCCCATCCAACCTGCCGAGTAATGTAGAGCTAGCACTAACACCTCTGCACAGCACTGGGTCATCCTGCACAGTATCAGTTCTCATCAGACTAACGAAAGAAAAGTAGCACTGCCCCTACTTCACTACTAATTGATGAATTCACGATGTGTTCCAAGGATTACCATGGAATACCTGCCTCAGATAACACAAACCTTTTGGGCTGACCCAACCATGCCTTCAAACCCTCATGTAGTTTTACTTGCACGGTGAGCTTTTTTGGTTGGAATTTGTTGAYTTGTTGCCTATTTGAGGAAAAAATGCAGATACCCTGTGAAAATTTCAAGAAGTCACTGTCACGTAATTCAAAATGTTTTGTTCCACTTCACCGAAGGTATTCCAACCTGCCCATGATAATATCTAAGCACCACCTAGAGTAATGAGACTGGCATAGCATAATTCACAATGGAACATGTTCTCTGCTTCCCCTGTGGTGGGAGGTTGCCTGTTGTATGTGCAGAGCACAAGAAAACAATAAACTGATATTTTTTATCAAGAGCATGCTACATTCTCTGCCATAAGTAAAATATTTCGTCTTGTAAAATGCCCTGAAAGTACTCTGATTTGGGAATAGTACTCTCTTCTCCACAAGATCATTCCAGTGTCAAAAGTGGCTTTACCCAGGGAGCTCCACAACATCAGCTACACAAATCAGAGTAGAAGTGATACAGGAATAACTTTTTTAGCAGCATAGCTGGGCGCTGATCCACTGAAGGCTTCTAACATTTGGACTAAGGCCTTCAATCTCTACCCAAAGCAACTGACAGCCAATGAAGAGCATGAAATACACTAGGATTTTCTCCAACATCTTCCCTTCCTAGAAAAAAAAAAACCTCTGCAACAAGAGTTGCAGAACCAGTCTGAGATGCATTGACATAAGGAAGAAACCTTGCCATCCCTCTCCAGGAGGAGCAACTTACATCACCTCCACCAGTACAATACCTAATTTATAGATAGGTGAATTCTCCTTGCTTTAGCATATTAGACAAAGAGCCAACAGTTTAACAGGTGTGAAGTGGGTCAGAATAGTAAAAATTTCCTTCTGTTGGTTTTAACTTAACAAGGAACAAGAAATAAAAATAAAGAACCTCTCTAATGTTAAGTGTTTTCTACTTTGTAACAGCAACAGTTTCAAAGAAGTATATACCACTTTTTCACTTTCAAGAAAAAGAAGTTGTTAGAGAGGGAAGAAAGGGAAAAGGGAAAAGGATATTCCTAAAGATCTTGTAGCAGTTTCCAGAATTAATATTTTGTTCTGAGTGGAAGAGCTGCAACAGGGTGAGATGAGGACACCACTCTCAACTTCTTCATTGAAGTGATTTGAAAGTTGATATCAAAGAATTAATTTATTCTTCTATTTTCCACTACTGATTTTTTTTCTCCCTTTCAACTAATTGAAAAGCCACAATTGAAGACCACACAGGGACAGCAGCAGCCCTTCAACTCTGAAGTTAATTTTGATTAAAAAAAGAAATCCCATGCTATATAAAAATTTCAAAGAAGGGAACATTTTATATTGTAGAATCTATTGAGTGGGAAGAAGTTGAAGAGATCCGTCATTCCCTCAATATTCTTAGGAGCTGACCTGTCCTTTAATTGAAGTTATCATATCCCACTTTGAAGAGTTTCTTTTCCTTTTCTAGAATGGCTGTGGCAGTRCCAAGCTTCTCCAGAGAGACAGCTTAATAACAATATAAAAAATGCTGCCCTCTTCTTCTGCACACAAAGGTTTTTCTATTTTTTTCTTTGATTTTGACTCGATATGAACTTCTCTCCTTTAAAGAAATAAAGTAGGCTTCACTGAAGGAAAATGCAGCAACCACATTTAGAAATACGTATCTCAGGTATTAGCAAAGGGTTTAAAAACAGAAAACAGAGCAAAGCTTTGCAAAGTTGTTTGTTTGTTTGTTTTTAAATTGTGATTTAGGAGATCACTAAGCACCCTTTTCAGAAGCAGCATATCTGTGAATTTTAAGCACACAAATGAATTCATCTCCTCCCTGTTTTGCTATAGACTTTAGAAACAAATAGACTTCATAAGGAATGACATTTACATGGATCTGGATTTAGGTTTCATCTACTTCTGGTCTCTCTGGTCAGAAAAAGCAATGACTTTGTTATATGAATACAGAGGATAAGAAACACTGGAAAGGAAGTCAACCAACACTGTTTGCTGCTGCTAATAAATAACTCATGCTCCAGGCAGATCCAGAAGGAGATTTTTTTTTAATTGACAAGTTTGCCTGCAACTAGAAAGTTGCTAGAAGCATCTTTATTCTACAACTTGCAAGAAGAAAAGGCTATTTTCTTTGTAACACCAAATTACTAAGGGCAGGTGACAAGAAAGGCATGCACAGCTCATGGATTATCTAGAACACAGCAGCTTGCTGGTCTGTCAACAGCAGTTTTCACAAGTTGCTTAAGCGTCTTACATGAACCGTGCTTAGTGGTTGCAAAGGGTAATTAAATAGATACAGTTCTTCTGCACTGTTCTACGGCCCATTTAATATTAATTTTGAACACAGCTTATCTTCCTCTTCTCCCACTCCCCCACCCCAACCGCATTTTGGTTAAGCATGGAAAGCATTATGGAATAGAAATGGTTAGCAAAATAGCTAGGAATTTGGTTAGACTAAACATATAGGACATGAAAGCAAGAGTTAGAAGAAAAGTAAARCTGCAGATCAGATATTTAATCAAGGAAATATTCCATTCATCCATCATTCCTTGCAATTAAGCAGTAGATTCCTTGCTGTACTTTCCTAGTGAAAATATGCAAAAGACAAACAGATTTTTAGAAGTACTGTATCGTTTTGAATTACAGTGTGCTGCATATATCCAAATTCAACTCACTGTTTATTATTGTTTCATGGTCCTCTTGTATTGAGCGATGAAAAAGATTATGAAGCTCAAAGCTATCCACATAATTCCCAGAGAGTTTGAAAATAAAATTAGAAAGTAAAGAACTAAAATAATACCAGATAAATAGTTCTAAATCATAATTTCTTCACTTGATCTCCACCACAACTCTATGAAAATGTTAAAGCCATCATGTGGACATTCTGATAGACCAAAAACTTGCTTACTTTAAAGTAATGGGTTTTTTTCTTCCAGTGTAGTCCCATTCAGCTTAATGTTTTGGGTGGGGGGAAAAAGAATATAAATAAAACACAAAAATCCTAAAGCTACAGWATTTAGGATCTATAAAGAACTCACTGTCATCTCCTGTCCTCTACTTACACATACATACTTCTCTTGTGTAGCTTTACCATTCCCCTGCCTGCAGGACTTACACAGGTATCAGCCTTTCCCTGACACAGCACCCAGACCCCTCCCCTGCCTCTGCCAGGCAGAGATCCCAGCAGCCCTGTGCTTGGGAAACCTCTGCATCTTTTGGCCACCCCATGGGCAAGACAGAGGGGAGGTTGGTTTTATCCTGTGGGTTTGGCAAATGGCTCTCCCCTCTGCCCAGCTCCTCTGGCATGATGAGTCTCCTGAAGTAATCGAAAGCTGAGCTCCTATGGCTACTCTTGCACACAGCCCAGTGACACYAGCAACTCCCAGGCAAAGCTCCAGTCACATACTGGAAGCAATGCTGGACTGAAGAGTGGCAGCCCCTCAAGTATTTCCTTATCCTCCTAATAGCTTACAGAAAAATTCAGTCCTGATCAGCATCCTTCAACATGATCATCTCCAGGCACAGCTGACTACCTCACCACTTGGCAGAATAGCCTAAGGCCCACACTATTATTTTTTTACTAGCCAGAATCCTTGTATGTGCACCTGCAGTTCTCTAGAAATAGGGCAACATCTAATTAAAGCAGATGGTCAGTGAAAATTCAAAGGTCAGAATTAAGGTTGCTGACAGAACCTCAGCTTCAAGCGTCCATCTAAATTACCAGCCACACAAGCCAACCCATGTGTGCAAAGCCAAACTGCAGTAATGTTTGTTTAAATTAAAAATGGTCTTTGAACTGACTAGAAGTGCATTTGGGAAAAAAGCACGTATGGAGGTGTTGTGTTTATTTGCTCATATTAAAACTTTCTGAAATATCATGGTTTTTCCATAATACTCTTACAGGTTTTTTCCACTTATTCCTCCCCAATTTTTCCACAAATCTCTCTTTTTGTTTTCTTTTCTTTTTTGAGAAAAAAAAAGATGTATCAGTAAATCAGAACAACTTGGACTAAACTTTTCTAACCAGGAACCCTGCAGAACAGGTGCAGCATGCAACTTTGCCATACATTTCCTTTTGTTTCTCATGTTTTTGGCTCAATTGCATTTTTATTTTTATTACAGGCATATTTCATCCCTTTCTTTTTTCATAGCAAAATAAAAAGATACCCTATATTTAGTTTCATCGTTCTGGAAACTATTTAGCAGAAATGCTGACTCATGAACATGTATTTCCTTTTTTACTTGAAGCAAAGAAATTAAATACTGCAGACTCTGCTTTACAGCAAAACCTCAAATAAACTGGGATAGAGTGAAACTGCTTTACGCTATAACATGCTAATATGCTTTCAAGATTCAGCCAAGTCTTTCTGCATGCAACTACGATAAGTGCTAGCCCTATTCTTCCCTCAATTTGTGTTAAGTACTTCAGCATGTTTGCGTCTTTGCTAGCATAGGTGAAATAAACCAATTAAAGAGGAATAAAGCGGTCTAGGAATTGCTGAGGCAGGGAGGGGGGAGGCAGCTTGAGGGAAATCTGTGCATTCAGAATATGCCTATTAAATTCACTGTTGCACAGCTCTGCAACTACAATTAAACGAACTACAATTAACTACAGTTAAATGAAAAATGGGATTTTCTTTTGATTTTTTTTTTCTGACAGTGGAATTTTTTTCAGGTTTGTATTTTATTCTACATTTCTTGCCTGCTTTTCTGAAAACATTTCCCACTCCCATCCCTAACCTTGCGTGAAATGAAAAGCCACTAATGTCTTTTTTTCCCCCCCTAATATTACAGCCAATGACAAGTAAAAAGGCTGAAATAATTTGAGGCTTACATATCACAAGCCTTTCAGTAAAAATACTTTTAATTTCCCAAGGGATGATTTTCCTATCAAAGACTTCACTTCTGTTGCTGTTTATTCAAAAAGCCCTGACCATCAGCAAACAAATCAAATTGCTTGTGTACACCAAAGAAAATGAATACAAAAGTGGTAAGAGATTTTATTGGTAGTCCTGCTGAGGTAAGGAAGGTGATACGAGCATAAAATAAAAAAGGTTTGCATTTCATAATGGTTTGGAGGTGAATTCATACCCTTCCTTCATGCTTCTCTGATATCAGTAATTATTGGAGGAAGGAACAGGCTGATGTTCTGATATGTTACAAAAATAGAAATGTAATACCTGATTTTAAGAAAGGTACTCAGAACATATGAAAGGGCTATGTCCAAAGCAAATAACAGCTTTGGAGTGAGAGAGAACAATGCTGACACCAAGTGGAAGAAAACACCACCAGCTTCATCCTCTATTGCAAACTTGAGACGTCTGAAAATCTCAGAGCTGCAAGTCTTAGGTTTAGGTGTTGTGGTAAACTTTAAAAACACCAGAGGAAAACCACACAGAATCTCTGAAAGCAGAAATCTGTGTTATCCTAATGTGTACACTAGCTGATTAATTATAATCCTCTTCCTTGTAGTGTAGCTGATCTTAGTAAGCAAAGCTGCACACATCACGTATTACTCCTTCACAAATTGCAGCTAAAACTCCTTAATCTGCAATCAACATAAGTTCTGTGAGCCTGACTATAGTAGAGGCTTTTGAGATGCTCTGTTCACAGCAAAACTGAAAATGGGCATTCACAAACTGAGAAGAAACAAAGACGAGTCTCCATTTAATTGGTTTCTGTACAGCATACTGCCTTCAAAACATTTTTTTCCAAGCCAGGAAAGGCCTCTATCAGTGACGAGTTTTAGAAAGACCTTCCTCTCCCACACACTTTATATCATTATTGAATGACAGATAGTGATCAGTGTAATTAGATAGTGTGATTGCCTGAGCTCTGTTCTTGTATTATTGATTGCAGTAAAGAATCACAGGATTTCAGTTTGACCATCTTCCCACTTCTGTGCTCAAGCACAGTGAAGCACAGCCGACGGTGTCCTTCACGTGACACACAGCACACCTTCTCCTGCCAATATTGTCTCCTAGTGCAGCCTTCCCCAGCCAAAAAATTAAATTATAAAAATCTACATATTGGGGGGAGGGGGAAGGGAAAAAAATGGATAGCAGCAAAATCCACTAAGTCATAGAAAGGGGTTGAAGTGTGACAGCACTGTCCCAGAGCACTTGTACAGCAAGTCAAGAGAAACCCCCAGCAATGCTGGAGCAAACATTAAATCAGTGACATTCCCTCCACACCCTGCAGTTAGCTAAAAATGGAGACCAGGCACGCTTGTCGTTTCCAAGTTACAGATCTCCAGTACAAAGGACAACCTGCTGCAGATCACAGGCACAGCACAGAAATAGCACTTCCCTCTCTCCATGCCCTATTCCCTCCACCGATAGGCAGAAAGGCTCTGGCACAGAAAACCTAGGGGAGTAATGAGTACTCCAGCCACATCCACTTTGGTTGTTTAAGTCACACTTCTCCAGGCTACAGTGTTTTTTATCAAATCCTTATGCCTACAGTCAGTAAAATATTCTGCACTGTTTATCCAGAAGAAAAAAAAAAAACATCCTTACAATCTATTGGCCACAATTTTTGTGGAGATACAGGTCCTATTTTCATGCTCAATGTATTGTATTTTTTATCCAGTCTTCTGGTTTGGGTAGTACTCAAATACAAAATGAAAACTTAATGTTTAATGAGTCCATGCTTTTGCTAAATTTACAAAGGTTCAGGAAAATGCTTTTTCTGTGGAATGGGAATAATATGAAGAAGCATTTCTATAATGTAACAACAATCCCTACAGAAACATTGACAAATCTCCTGGCAGTTCATATGGTACACACAGSATTTGCTGTGTTTACATCTAAACCCAACTAAAAGTTATCATTCCTAAGCAAAGAACTTAAATGAAAGAAAATAATCAAGACCTTTGCCAGTTTAAACTTTGGAAAAATTGTTAAAACCCACAAATAGGAATTGGAACTATGTTCCCCTACCCAAGAAAAATTATTTTAACAAGACAATTTAGTCTAGCCTAGAAATTTCAGTTTACTAGATCATGAGATAATGTCTGTTTGTTCGTTCTGAATGGTTTCAACTAATTCCACAAGCATTGTCATAGGATTAGCAAAGGAAAACATCAGCTAAATTATTACTGTCCTCCAAATTGAGGACAGTTCATTTGGGAGACTGCAATTCTTTTTTATGGCAACTTCAGATGAGAGTGGGGCACGCATCTTTTTCACAAAACAGGGTTAATGCCAAAACGTCCATCTCCTCTCTGAAAAAGGCTAAAAMCCCGAGATTGACAAAACTCTCCAGACCACAAAAGCCTTCCCAACAAAACCATAATTTGAGTAGACAAAGTCTCCATAAAATATTCAGTTGCACTGTTCCAACCAACTCCAAACCACACTGCACTTTTAGAAAGTCATTCTGAGGTGTCTGTGGTCAACCTGCAGGTCCAGGATACCATCCACCTCCACTTCCCCAGCCCCCCTGGATCTCTGCAATCCCTTTATAATGGGGATTCACAATTGTAGGGAGTAGCTACATGGGATCCAATCAATAGGCAGTCCCTGCAGCCTTACTGATATATAGTGAAGCATGCATAAAAGGACAAAGGAAGAAAAGAAAACAAGAAATGAGACCCATTTCCTCAGGGTGTAGGCTTTTCTTCTAATGAATCCCATGCTTTGATGGAGATACACGCAGTGGCTTGTATGCACCCACAAAGTCATGCTTCTGTTTGTTTGCAAGACAAAGGTAGTGTGCATAATTCAAGAAGGATTTATCTATGACTTCTGTACAAAAAGAAAATATGGAAAAACATTCTTGGACTAGATGCAAAAAAAATTCCATAGTTAACTTTTATCTAGAATGTAAGATTCAGAAATGATGAGGGCAAACAGCATGACAAATTGCTATTAGCAAGGTTTGGTTCATAATTTAATTACACTATAGAAGTTAAGCTAATCTTGTACACCTCCAACACAGCTAGTGATACGCGTCAGGTTAAACACAGTTATCTRGAGAGGCCTCAGGTCAAAACAAATACCAAAGTGTCTAACCTCTTTTTAAAGAATGATTAAGCCAAACAGGAAAATCAGTTTAGTATCAATGCAGTTTGCGAGCTAGGACAGAAGGTTATAGGACAGCTTTAAATGCTAATGGACTTTTGGGGGGAAAAATTACAAAAATTAAAAAAAAAAAAAAAAAAAGAAAAAAGAAAAAAGGCAGGATTTTACAGCATTACAACTGTATTTTATGAAAAAAAAAAAAAAATAAAAAAAAGTACAACATACAATGGCCAGGAAAAAGGACAAGCTAAAATATATAGTAGCTTGGCTATATCTTTTAAACCACTATCTTTAGATGGAATAGGTGGCTGTGAAAAGTCTACTATCCAGCCCAGGGTAATAGTTCTGAACTGTTAGACTGGTGCCTTTCAAAAACTTGAAAAACTTCTCCCAGTCTGTCAGTCTGAATCAGCCTGCAGATGTAGAGTAAGTGGGACGACTCCTGGCACTTCAAGGTACTGAGAGCTCCGCTCAGGAACAATCAATCAGTCTTGCCCATCTCAGCCTACAAACAACACAACTGAAGGTTAAGCCTATGTCAGCTGTACGGCATGCCTGCCAGATTAGTATGGCTTTAATTTCTTAAAGCTCAATTAATTAGCGTAACATATAATGTTGAAGTGGAAAAAAAAAGGTACCCCAACAACAACAAAATCACAGGAATTAAGTAGTCCAAATGCAAGTATCTGTGTAACTGCTTTAAGTTATTTGATGGGAAACAGCCAATAAAAGCAAGTTTCATTTCCAGGAAGCAACAAGGGATCCGAGCCAGGTTTGCCATTCCACTTTTTGCTTGCTTTGCTGGAACTAGAACATGCACTTTTAATATGTTTAGTTTGTAAACCTAACTTTTATGTTTCCAGTTTAGTGGACTTTGAGCAATTGTTATATTATGAAAGATGAAGGGTACCTATCCAGTGTGCTGGGTTTCCTGCCAGAAATTACAAAAACAAGATCAACCACAGAATACTGAATTCCCTTCTCACCCACAGATGGGATTTCTTTCATAAGCTTACCTCAGAGCAGGAGAGTGCCTCATGGCTATGCCTTGTCTGAGGTTTTATTAAAGAACTTGAAAGGATCTTTTCAGCAGAATTCTTTCCCACATCACCACAATCCCAGACAGACTGTGACATTTTGCAGAATTACAGGGAGCGAAGTTGCTTCTAAAACAAAAGCACGGCAATAGAAAGCCAGGTTTCCTGGCTTCTCTAATACCTTTCCAATTTCCTTTAGCTGCTGACACTGCTTCTAGTTTTGCAAGCAGAAGCAAATATAATAGGATAGCTAATATTTTGATCTTGCATGCTCGTTTGAGTACAGGTTGCAAGAATTCTAAAAGACAATAGTGACGTGGGACATTTTCAGAGAGTAAGGGGAGCTGGAGGYGTGGCCTCCAACACTGTCTTTGTGTGAAACAGTCCTAGTTTTAGATTTGGGGCCATGTCCTGTGACATAGMAGGAATATTTCAGAAACATCCTTGTATCACTGTATTCTGTTCTCTATGTATTCTCTATGTATTCTGTACCTATGGCTGTACAGGATTTGTTTTAAAAGAGAGGTTCCAAGGAGCATTACAGTCTCAATATTCAGTTTGGAATATATAATATGCTCTAAATACTGAATTTGACTTTGTATGAGAAGTCTGCTGTTTTTCCTTAACAGAGATACTTAGAGAAAGAAGCCAGGAAATTAAGGAGTCACAAACATGAGCAGCATGATTACAATTACATGCAATGCAAATCTCTTTCATAATCCTTCACCTGGTCTGGCACTCTGCTATCAATCTAGTTACAAACCGCAAGGATGTGTGGTAACTGCATGGTGCAGTATTAAACTGTAGGTTTAGCTACAGCATTTCCTTCACATCTTTTTCTAAAAATCAATTTCAAGTTAAGCAGCAATGATACATCAGATAACAAACTGAAAACAAGACTTATATTGACCCTATCCCTAAACCAGCATTTGTCTAGCATGTTTCTTCCTCCAGGAGGTTTTTGACAAAAAAAAGCAAAAAATGAATCAAAGTACTAACAATGTTTAGAAAAGAATATGTCCAAGGAGAGGCTGAGACATACACAGTGAGTTCTGGGAAGGTGAGAGGGKTTTCACCCTTCTGATTTTGCTTTCCTGCATCGCCAATGTATAGCCAAACACACACACACACAAAGTGCTTCACTAGAGGAAAAATCCAGTAGCTTTGATCTAACAAAGCTTGGCATTAAGCTATTTAAAGTGGAACAACTTGGGATTTTATTCTTGACCTTTTATTCTTGCACTTGCATTTTTTTCAAAATCAGAATTTTAAACACTAATGTTTCCCCTCTAGCTTAGGCATATGACGAATATTTACATTGCTGGCAACAAGCTACAGTCATTAATTACACTATGTATAAGCAAATATATTTCCATTTGTAGGTTCCAACCTAATGAAGCACTTTTGATTACTTGCTGAATCAATTAACGTAACTTTCTTACCTGAAGGCCATCTGCTTGTCTCTGTGAGAAACAAGGGTTCAGGTCAACAAAAAGCATCTCATGGTGYTGAAGCAAATACAGCAGGAGGCCATTGTAAAGCCTTTGTTCTTCACAAGCCAAGGGACTGACAGGGATCCTAAGGGAAGAGGAGATGGATTAAGGTTAGGAGCTCTCAGATCAGGGGCTAATGATGAGTCACAGAGGGAGCCCCCCAGTACCCAGGATACTTCAGCAAAGCAGCCAGTTGGGGGACTGGATAAAATGGAGTTCCAGCCTCATTTCCAACAAGCAATTGTTGGGAGAGGGGCCGACTTAATTTGGTGGGTTCACAAYACTGGGACCCTTATAGTGACGGAGCCGCAGCTTGCTGCAATGGTTCACAACACAATGAATCTTTGAGGCAGCACAGCGAAATAGCTAGAACCTGACAGTAACTCAGACATTAAGTTCATAAAATCAAGGATGAAGAGGACAAAAAAAAGCCCCAGAGTTGTTTTGAGTTGTTTTGTCCTAGCTTACTTTACAAAGGTGAATTTTGATGGCTAGAATGTCTTATTATCAGAACTGCCTGGAAAAAAAACACAGGTAAGAAATTGTTTCAGTGTAATAATTTATAAATTCACAGACTTCAGGCACATCATGCAGTGGAACTTCTGGATGCTCCCTTTAACAGGCTGTGTTTTGGTTGGTTTTTTCCTCTTTCTTTCTCGTGCGCTCTCTTTTTTTTTTTTTTTTTAATAAATAGTAGTTGAACTTGTAAAATCCACACAAGTAGACTAAGTTGGAATCATTTAATTAAAGTCAAGGGATTCTTTACATGGGAGTCTAATCTCATTCCCTGAAGGAACTGTGTATTCCCCYCATGAGCTATTTGGAAGCTTGGAGGACATTTACATAAATGCTGTCGCCTTAATCCAGCTTCTCCAGCCATGCTGCACCAACTCAGTTCCACCCAGCACAATATTAATATTTAAACGAGAAAATCATAAACTCTGGAGACTAATGTGGAGACACCAGTCTTCTGTTTGCCAAATCAGTACATTCATTATTCATTTGTGATTTTAAAGTACAAATATACACGCTGGCCTCAGTCCAATTGCTTTCATTCACGTTCTTCTTTTGTAAACTTACTGTTTTTCTRTAAGAACTTGAGTTTGGGCTCCTTTTGAAATAAGACAGTTTAAGCAGAGAGATAGTCAGGTACAACGTAGACAGATGTACAGCATAAACTGCTGTGTCATCACCTCTTTCTTTAGGGTTGGCTAACACTATCCTTCTTGGATTCCTGTTCTTCTCAGGACAGACTCAGTTTCTCCACAAAAAGCAAGCCTGCATGTAAATCCTGGTTGACCGAGCAACAGCATTTCCTGCATACAACAATCCTAAGAGATTATTCATCRCTTACCCAAACATTAACACCCTCAGCTCACCGGCCATACAGGCAATCTTTTTAGTCCCTTGCCTTCTTTTTCAGCTTCTTTCTTTAACTTAGACCTATGTTCCCAAATCCATCTCTACCAGCTGTTAACTCCTTACTAGCAAGGAGCACTCCACAAGTTGTTCATGAAGATAAACAGCTCTTGCCCTACTTATTGGGTCCCACTTTCCCTTACTAGCAGCCTATGTTTTGGGTGCCCAGTTCTCATTTCATTTTAAAACAAATCTAAGCTATACTCTGGGATGTGACCCTAGAGCTGACTCCAAATATCAATGTCTGCTCATCCGCAGATATTCATGGGTGGCAACAGATGTGTATTCCAAATATAGAAAATACATTCTTAGTTTTTTCTGCAGCCATCTTCCACAATGACTTTCAATTAATTTTGTAAAATAATCACTTCCTACCTCTTCAGATACTTCTCCTGCTGCTAGCAGAAACTACATTATCAGGCTGACAATAGGGGAACCATGTTCACACACTGCTAAATCCAGGAATATGTTCCTAGGAAAAGCACAACTACTGAAGTATATTCTGCACTTCACCATAAAAGCCCTGTAATCAGTTGTAGTGCAAAACAAACACAGGAGAACACTCACTACAAATAAGAAACAATTAAAACTTGATCATCAGGAATCAGCTACTGGTTTCCTTGAGTCTAAACCTTTCAAAGTTCTTTTGCCACAAAGTGCAAGCTAGAAAATCCATACAGTCCCTTGCCTTGGCTTTGTCCAGGAGATCTGCCAAGGTTCCCTGCTGGCAGAGGCTTGCTGCAATTTACAGAAAGAATGAGTCAAAGTGAGTAGAAGCAAACAGCTGGTTGGCTAGCATCCTTGTGCACTCATGCAAGAATTACTTACTGAGGTTAGTAGCAGAAATCTCTTTACCAAGATGAGGCATAGCAAAGTACCCACAGAAATTTAAGTAACATCAGTTGAATGCCTGATAAAAGCAAAGCAACACATTCTCCTCAGCATTTACAGAGACTAGCAGGTCATGAAACAGCTCACAAGAAGAATAATGAATAGCAACAGAAATTAATAGTTCCGAGGATGACCAGAAAGAAATCAACAGTAGAAGTTGATAGAAGAGTGAAGCTTAGCAAAGAAAGTCTAGGGAGTAGCCAGTCTGATACTTGACCTGTGAGTTATGTTTTTGGTTCCCTTACCTACAAAGAGATGAGGACATGAAAGCAGCTGCATCATGCAGATGTTAAGACTGAAGTCTCAAAAGATAAGAAACAGATGCCAGGGTCAAAAATCTAAAAGAAATGTAATGTGAAAGGTGCTGGTGGAGCAACTTAACAGCAGTGAAGATAGCTTAATTCAGTCTCAAAGACAAAAATAGCATGAAGGAGGAAGGCCAGTAGAAGAAACCAGAAGGAGCTGGTTTGCAAAGGAGACTAAGGTAAAATTTAAACATTTTACTCAGTTATGCTTTCTCTGAAACATACCTTCTTTTCTTATTCCCACTTTGCGTCCCACCACCCTGAACAGAGACAGGAAGCATATATACTAATAACATAACAGAATTCTTCCAGTATGAAGATTATTTTAGTCAAATATTCAATATAAGCAGCATTAAAGTAAGGGGCTGCAACAGATTAAAAATAGAGAAGACAGCTTACTTAACATTCAGTTTTCAGACAAATAATGACATTAGTTTCCTAGCATTTAAAATTCATAATAGGAGTTTTCTGTGACCCTGTAACTAGACTTCCAATATAATACCTGTGCTAAGGCTTATATTTTTTGTGTTGCAATTACCATAGTTACTAATTGTAAAGTATATGCAGTTTAGGCTTGCAAGGTATAATGAGCAGCAAGTTTTATATTCTAATTTTGTGTCCCTGAGGCCCATATGTGTTCCGTGTTCCAACTACTGAATGTTCCAACTCAGTCACTTTGGTGAAACTACAAGCATGACAGGTCTCCACAAATAAAAGTGTCAACAGATTGAGACAGGTGATAATCACAGACAGAATTTACACTTGAATATAAATAGATCAAAAATTTAAAGTAAAAAGGCTTATAAACAACCTAGTTTACTTGTTTAATGTCAAAGAATGAAGAAGTAATTGCATGAAAATGAAGATTACCAGAATACATGCAGAACAGTTTTAACATCTGCAGTGAATTACTGCCATAAGTGGAGCTGACATTACATCCAGGTTATTTCCAACAATTGCATAGTGTATACATTTCTGCAGATTAGATCTAGAGTTGTTTTTTCCATAACCTTCCCGTTCTGACTGAACAACTATAGCAAGTACTACCCAACATGTGTCACTTTCCAGTGAATCTACACTCTGGCTGCCAAATGTTTCATAATGTGGTGGCTAATTGCACTAATTCTTGCTCTGAAAGACATAAAGGATATTTATGACTTTAWTCCCTGTGTCAGCAGATATGGTTTGCCACATTAGACTACCTTGAATTTTGCTGCTGTACAGGACAATACAAACGGTTTATTCTGAATCATTCGAGGCCTCAGGTTACTCAGCAGGAAGTGGTACAGCAATCTCACTAAGAGAAAATGCCAGTTGCAAGGCTCTCCTCTCCACCCAATGACCAAAAAGGTGATTTTTCATAATCCTAGGAGGTAACCCTCCAAGGACAGCACTTTACAAAAAATGAGCTCCAGACTTACTGGTTTCTCTCCCAGAGCTGGTGAGATCAGAATGACTGTAAAAAGTTGGAGCTGATGTTCATAGGGCAGATAYACTTCTAGTTATGGTAGTTGTGTTTTCTTGACAAGTCACTCTGGCAGGGAAACCYGATGCTGATCATTTTCAAGGCTTCTCAGACAGGTCATTGCCACAAGCATTTAGTTTAGCCCTAAGTGTACTTTAAAAACCAGACAGCGGAGCATGTTCAGAAGTAGTTGGACCATCTCCCAGAAGAGAGTGGGACGCTTAAAAACTGAAACAGCTCATCAATCAAGAAGGGAGCCTACTGCATTCTTATGTGTAGATACAGGAATCAGTGGGCACAAGTTCAGAGAATCTGGGAGCAGAGATAAAGGAATAAAATATTCTTGTGTGTGTGTGCATGCACAGAAGCCCCATGTGATAGCAAATGGGGCTGATGGCAGAAGAGTGACAGTCAGTGCAGTCCTTTGTTGAGTTAGTGTTGGGGTCAAGGGATAGATTTGTGGTGAAGGCCTTTTGGCATCAGCCTTTTACCTGTTTAAGTACCACCACACAACTAATCCAGACACTGGGAAGTAAACCTCATCTGCCTACACTCATTTACCAATATTAGCATGCAGATATTAAGGAACTTGGGGTTTGGTTGTAGAACTGCTTTGTTCCATCACTGAATATCTTCCATGGGGAAGCCTATTCTCACAGGAGTGAATGGCATAACTCCTACCACACTACATGTTGTTAGATTCTTCTCCCTAGCTGTACTTTTGCTAAAGTAAGGGTCCTTTTACTTATATCACCTGCAAAGGTTATAACCTGGTACATCTGGTGATAAGCCCACAGAGCAGCTAAGCAGACACAAACATAGAGACCTATGGAAAGAGCAGCAAGGTTTAAGAGCACAGCTCCCCAAAACAAAGCCTGTCATTGATTTCTAATATGCTTGGTGCCAATTTTGCTAAATATATCTTYTTAATAACTTACTTGGCTTGCCATCCAAAAAAAGTGAAAAATAACAAGGCTTTTTTTACTGCATAGAAGATACTAATTGTTAACATACACATTTTGCAAAGTGGCATTGGCTTATAGTTCTCATAGAACTGGAATGGCTATGATCCGCTAAAACAAAGGTTTACAAATTGTAAGAAAAGTATAAACAATTTAACATCCTCTAGTGTCAACATGAAGGGTAGGATAAAGAACTAAACTGTTCCAGCTTCACTGGAAAATCCTCTCTAGGCTGTTCCTTCTCACCACCTTGACTTGCACGGCATATGCCCTCCCACTTTTCTTTTTTAGCAGCCAGTTATGCATCCGCTCACCATTGTCCCAAACAGACCTTCTCTAGCTTCAGCCAAGCACTTACTGCTTGCAAGCTCAGCTGGCCTCTGCTCAGATGTCAACTTGCAGAGGAAGTGGCAAGGGCAGAATGAGTTACTTCTCTTTCTTGATAGAGATTCCTTTCTCTGATATCAAGTGCTATTACAAGGTCAAAGTCAGCCTTAGCTTTTCAGAATCGAGGCTAACAACTAAGTAGCCTCCACAGCCAGCACTTAGCTTGGCTAAGGAAAGAGGAGTCGTTCTCATTAAACAGCTCTTCATTCCTCATGCCTCCTCTCTTCAGATGGTTTCTTACTTGAGGCTGGCCCTGTACAGTCAGTGCCTAACAGGATGAAGGTGGTCAGCCAGCTCAGAATCTGACACATCTGCCGATAATATACTATATAAACATTTAACTTTCAAAATGCTTTCAAATGTCCAATTACTATTGGACGTACAGTTATGACAGAAAGCTCATTGTCAAGTGTGATCTAGTAGTACTATTTAAGGCAGCTAAATAGAGGGCACTCACTTGAAAAGAGCAGGTCCAAACACAACGGCTAGGTTTTCCAGAGTCATGAAATTCACTGCACTATACGTTGCTACCTTTAACAGGAAAGCAGACAGGAACTGAAGAAGGTTTTGATGGGCTTTGGGCAGGCAGCTGAGCAACTGCCTCAGGTTCTCTATGCATTCTGCTGTGTGGATTTYGTGCTCTGAGGGAGGAGGGAGAAAAAAAAAAGTTATTACATAGGTATTCCTAATAATAACAACACAATTTCATCATAGGCATTACTATAGAGCTGAGAAAGAGGGAAGGTTTTAAAATATATTAGAGCAAAGTAAAGAATAAGTATGTCCTAAACATAGAATTTATACACTAAATTTTGACAAAATTTTTCACATATTAAGTACCATAGATTTTCCAAATATTGAGTTTTATATACACTGTTTCTGCTATTCTTCCTGGTATGACAGAATCATCTGGCACTTGSTGCTTTTTTAATGGAATTGCAGGCAGTAGTCATGTACCTGAATCCTTAAAGTTGCCTTTAAAGATGATACAACATTGTCAGTCTTGACTCTCCCCAGAGATTTTACACAGGCTGTATGATTCTCATTAAGAGGAATAAGAAATTGTACCCTCTCAACCCCACATCATCTTCATTTCCTGACTAACTGGTAGCTCTCAGTCTCAAAACATTTTTGCTCTATAAATATGCAACTGTAGTTACAGAAGAGATGCTTAAAAATCTAAATTGGGGATACTTAGCATTTTCTTGGTTCTCATTCTTCAAAGAAGAGTTACAAGGCAGAAAATGGGTTCACAACTCTATTTGATCAGCAGTTCAGAATTAGTATGGTGAAGTCTCCTGGTTATTAGAACTGAGATGACAGTACTGCTCAATAACTGGCAGCTGATGCTGAAATTTGCCATAGATCACCAGGACACATCTGCGTAGCTTTGACATTGTGAATAGCAAATCATGCCCTAAAGGGCAATTTTAACCCTAAAAAATACATTTCACAAAGGCCAAGACCCATAGTGCTCAACATATTAATAAGAGATATGGAAAAGGGGACGGAGAGGGGAAAAAAATAAAAATAATAATAAAAAAAGAACAGCTKGGAAAAAACTGTAGATCTTTCAGCATAGACTTTCATAGTTGATGAAAATGACTCGTTTCTCTTTTTTTCCTTTCCTTTTTTTTTTTTTTTTTGGTAAACACATACATAACTTGGCACTTAGCAGATGAAGTTTGAACAAAAGCAATTTTTTTTTTTTTTTTTGGTAAACACATACATAACTTGGCACTTAGCAGATGAAGTTTGAACAAAAGCAACTTGCAATCTAACCCACAAACCCCACTTATTTGTATGCAAACACCTAAATTAGTTACCATTCAAAATCACTGGGCTGAATCGTCTGAATGCATTAGCTCAGCCATTATAGACATGAATAGGGAACTAGACAGTGTATTGCTGTAGGTACTCAACTTGGCTTTGCATTTTGAACGCTTCATGCTGCTCCACATACTACTGTCCAAGACAATGATAAGAAAACTAGTAAAAAGTACTAAATAGGAACAGGGATGTACAAAAAGGCTCCTGTACAAGGGAAGGTTAAATAGAGAAAGAGGCTTCAGCTTGGGAAAGAGARAAGTGAGGCAGTGGCTGTATAAAGGCACAAGCAGCATTATGATGGTGATTAGATTAAAAATAAAAATGTTATCTCAGTAATAAGTAAGGTATGCAATTTAAAAAGAAAGCATGCAGAAGAGGTACTTTCTCAAAGAACACAGGATTGGATTGCAAAATGCCTTGCCGCAGGATGTTGGGGAGTCCAAAAGCCTTAATGAATTCAAGAAAAAACTATAGACAAGTTCATATAAGACTGGTCCATCAAAAGCAATTAAACATCAGTCTCAAGTTAAGGAAACTTAAATCCTCACTTACAGGAAAGTGCAATGAACACATTATCTGTTACTATCAGAGAAAGGACAGAAGCTTGGAAGGTGCCTGCTCTGTACCTTGGAAAGTTTTTAGCAAGCCAGAACAGATGTTGTCTGGAAAAACAGCCACTGGCAGTTCTTTCAGAAAGAGTTTCAGGAGGCTGGCCACAGAATCAACGTCTCCATCATTAATAAGGTCTACTTTTTCTCCTTGATTGTATTTCTGCTTCAGTTCCTTGATTTTGTTTACTGAGCCACTGATTCGAAATATACCAACACGCTCCAGACCTGTTTAAGAAGAAATATGAAACAGTAAGCAATGGTTGCATTACCGTGCCTGTCTGATGAGAACTGGATCTCAAAAAGCAAGAGCTCCTCTAAGAAAGCATAATAATTGTAAAAATAGAGTTTTCAGCAGTTACAGTTGAAAAGTACAGCTTAAACAAAGAATAACAGTTTTCAGCGACCAAACAGAGAAAACATGAACTTACCAAATACTTCTAGGTACTCCACCATCTGTGTCACAAGAAAAGGAACTCCACATTGCTTTGCATCCTGTATGAGGGTTTCCAGAGGAACACCAAATGTGCTTCTTTCTCTGCTGAACTGTAGATCTGGTGAGACTTTATTTGTTGTGTGCCTGACTTGAATAGAAGATAATGATTTCTRGGGATAAAAACAGGCAAGTGATAAGCACAAACTGGTTTTTATTATTTTAAGGTCCAAGAATCTAAACCTTAGGTAAAATTATTGTCCTCATTATAGCATCTTAGTACAGATTTTATTTCTATCGTTTTATAAGTATTTTTAAAATACTAATATCATTCTTCTGTAGAGCTGAGACAGGACCTGCGATGGGGTAAATCCTAATAAAACCCATTCACACCTACATTCAGAGCAAATGGAGCTCCAGGTCAAGGCAGATGCCCTATTCAGGACAGGGAGGGGTCACTAAACCCCTTCCTTAAGAAGAGTCCCAACAGTCAGGAAAAAGGCTGACCAAGTGGTGGTGCACAGCCTTCCAACCCCGTGAAATTTGTTAATTTCTACCCAATTCACAAAGATAAAAAATGCAAGATTCACGGAGGAGCCAGAAGAGGAATTTAAGCAGCAGCCACGGCATGAGTCTGGYAAAGGGTTCCCGTCTGCTCGCCCAATTATTCCAAATTTCTTACCCCAATAACAGATGCAAAAACATATGTAAGAAATCATGAACAACCTGTGCTCAGGAGCTGCTTTTTCGTCTTGTTAGGACGGAGAGGCTGCCCAGTATGTGGGCTGAAAAGTACGTGTGATATTGCGCTGGGTGCCTGCGCCCAGGGCCGGCAGCGGGGCTGAGGGCTCTCTGTGAGGAGAGGCGGGAGCTGCCCYGGGCGGGGCACAGCCGGTTCTGGCTGGTTCTGGAAGGTTCCACAGCCGGGCCCGCTGAGCCCCTCAGCGCTGCCAGTGGCGCCTCAGGGGGACGTATTTAAGAAAGGGGGAAATGCCAYCCAGCCATGAAGAGCCCTTGCTCCCTTATCCTCTTTCCCTCCTCTTCMACCCCTCTGCTTTGCCTTATAAGCAGGTGGCATTACCCACTGTGCTACATTTTGTCCCCATTTTCCTATCAGGCAGGCWACGCTCGCAGTCATGGAGAGGACCCATTTCTACCAAGTTGCACATTTTACACCACGCAATAAGAGCAGAAGTCCAAACTGGGAACACCCGAATTTACCAGTTCTGCATCAGGAATATTTAAACAGTATCTGCATTTCTTTTTAAAGGGGGATTTTAATTTTTTGTAGCATCATTCCAACACATTCTAAAACTAGCCTCTTCTTAAATGTTTTTATTACTATGTTTTCAGAGGGGAAAAAGGAAAGACTTTCCTACAGATTTGTAGCTGAACAGCTATAGGAAAGCTGTTTTTCAGCTCATAATGTGCACGCCTTCTGTAAAGCCCAAGCCAGAGCTCGAGGAAGCCGCGTCCAGCCGCGCTGCCACGCTGAACACACACAACCACACACTGAAACACCTAGACCCCATTTCACTCTTTCGGTACATAAGCAAGCTTAGAATATGATGTTAATGCTAAAGCATTAATAATTACCTAAAAGGAACCAATATCAGCACATACCAAACATATTTTACAGCATTTTTATATACAAGCTGCGAGGTGTTAAAAAAAGCCTCTAAAGTATCTATATTACTCTAAATACCTCCTCTTTGCCTCTTCAGATGCAGCAGTTGGGTTGGGGGAAGAAGCACAGCCTCCTCAGAAATAAGAAAAGATGTAAGAAAGGACTCAAGAAGCCAGATTTAAGTTCACTTACACAAATTGAAAGGGAGGCACTTGCTCCCATATTAGATTGCAGGAGAGTGTCAGTATTTCAGCTGTGCTGCACAGAAGACACCATCACCTTTCTTCCCCTCACAAATCCATGCAGTCCGGCCAAAGCTAACTGCAGCCATTGGGCTGTTCCTCTATAATTAACTTATCGTAGCATAATTGCTAGGCATCATCTTAATCAGTAGTTTCACTACAGATTTTGTTGTAGGTAGAAATTAACTGCTAGTAGAAGTGGATTCCTTGTAGCCAATGCTTGCCTCCAGAGTCACATTGCACAAGCCGAGGGGTGTGTTACCATCAGGAGATGTTTCCATGGCACCTAACACACACAATGGCACGGCTTCCTGAAGCATGCTGATGGTGTGCTTGATATTTACTGTTGAGTGGGTTTTTTCAATGCAGGTTTGCAGATATTCATACTACCTGCTGTCCATTCTGCCTGCTAGCAGCAGTAAGTAAAACATTTTGAGATGGCCTGCAGTGTGTACATATTACAGATACACATTTATATAACACCTCCACAATTATTTTGGTAAACATACAAGCAAGGATCCATCCAGCCTTTGAAACATGGAAGATGCAGATGCTGTTAAGCCCAACATCTTCTATGATAATTCTTTCAGATACAAAGGCTCTCCTAGGAAAGAAGCCAAATGAAGCAGGTAATGTTGCAGTTAAATCTAATCAGGGGAGATTCTTAATACAAATTTGGTAGGTATATACAAAACAAAAACAAAACACACAAGGCCAAAAAAAATACAGGCACTGAGTCAGACCCCCTTGGTGGAGTACTAGAAAAGCAAGAGTTACTCTGTCAATGCATTGGACTGCTGGTTCAGCACAGATGGCAGAGGCTATTTCCTCCTCCTTAGTAGAGGGAATACCGCTTAAAAGATAGTGCAAATTTTTAGCCCACTTACCTCTCCACAAGATCCCACGATGAGGTCTGGAAATGCTRTGGTTTAAGGCTTTCTTGCCCTACAATTTGGGGCTTTCCTGCTCACCTGGCATGAGAAGAGACCTCACAGAGGTGATGGCCTTACCTTCACATTAGGGCATGCCAACCCCCACCAGCCAGGTGCAGCCAGGACATGGCTAAATCCCTAGAGAGTAGGGTTCATGTCTGGACAAAAATTTCTCACTGCTGYCTCTGCTTGCTCCGGATCTCGGTTTTCCAGCCCTCAGAAAATTATGCATTTCCCTCGCTGCGCAGCAGAAGCGGCTGGCTGACTTAGCCGGCCCAACAGGTACTTAATCCCTTTCTCCACAGCACATGGGCCATGCCGGTGGCACAGCTGGCTCTCCCCAAGCCCTTTTTGGCCAGTAGCATGCAAAGCTCAGCCCTCTCCTCAACACCACCGCTCCCTACRGCCCCCTCACCTGCTCTGCCCATGGGCTGAACTGGGTGCAGGTGCCACCTTGCCCACCAGCCCAGCCTCCCCCAGGACAGCAAGAGAGGGGACCCCCCTACACCCCACGGCTACTGCTGGTGCCTGCCCAGCCGCCCTCCCCACCAGCCCAGGCAGGGGCAGCCTGGCCTCGTCACTGCAGATGTGCTCCACCTGGACCCACCACCACAGCTGCGGCTGCTTGAGGGGCCCTGTCCCCGCCCTGACCCCTCCAGCACTGCCACCCTACCACATTACCCACTTCACAGCTAAGCCTGTTGAAAGCTGTTGAGCCCACAGGCAGTGCCAAGGCCGATGGTGCTGTCCCCCCAACACTGCTCTATGTAAAAGTGACTGCTAAAAAAGAGAAGATGTGTTGGTCCTCCCATACCCCATGCTGTGACTGCCTTTCTCTGTCACAGCAGTATGTTGTCCAGCACTCATATCTGAGAGAATACAGGGGGCATTTTGGTATGCGACATCCCCTCCCTGCCGCATTCAAATCCCTTGCCCCGCCACTGCCCTCCAGCCACCACAAACAGTGCTTTCCCGCCCTCCATGCCCTCACATACTTTATTGCTGTGTTTGCAAGGCAGCTGGAGCAGGAGCAGCCCCCCCACCTTCGCTGGGTCCCTTTGGGACAGACAAAAGTACAAGGCACTCAGAGCTACCAATGCCCCAGCTAACTGTGCCCGTGGGCTGGCAGCAATTTGCTCGCTGCAGAGAAACATCTCACAAAAGGCCTGTGAAAAAAAAAATACTAGAAAAATCATCAACTCTAAGTCTTTGCTCCCTGCCCCACAGCACATTTCCACCCTCCATCTTACTGGATGTCATAGGAATCATCCTGCTGACATATCACTCTCCCCTGCTTCAGCTGAACATGTAAACTCTAGGCAAATACCTTTTAAAGCAACAAATTCCCGGCCTGAGCAGCAAGCACAATTTTTTTCTATTGGATCATCACAGGGCAAACAAGGCAGCAGCGACTGCAATCAGCCACTTGGTCTCTACTGCTCCTCTAACTGCAATTATTGAAGAATTTGTTTTCAAGACCTGACTGTTGGGTCCAAAAGCGAAATTCAGTGAGGCTTATAGAAAATTAAGACATTTCAGTTTCCCAGAAAGCCTGCAACAGCTAGAGGGCACACGAGGCTTGCCGGAGAGGTGGTCCTGCAAACCTCACTTCAGACACAGTGAGGAGACCCAAGACCTGGACAGGATTTTCATTTTGTACGAAGTAACACGGTTCAAAGGGACAATTTCTCCTCGCATTGCTGTTGTACAAAGAGCAGAAGGCTGCAGGCAGCACAAATTAAACATATAACTGCTCATACTGTGCAGCTGCAATTCAAACCTCTGGATCAAAGTCAGCCCCTGCAGGACTTCAGCTATATGAATAGGATGCGTGGTACTTTGAGCTGCCACCCTGACTTCAAGGGCCACATCTAAATTAAAACCAAAACTTTTGGTCTCCCAACACCCTGATGCCCAGGGGAAGGCTTGTGAAGAAAGGCAGTGCCCTGGCCTGGGCGGTGTGAGGAGCTGGGGGACCGTTGCGGGTTCCTTTTGTACTCTTTTCACCAGGCATGGCCTCCAGCTACTGAAGGGGCTGGTTTTGARGCTTGCTGATGTCCCAAAAAGATAGAGAAAGAATAAACATGAAAGGAAAACAGAAAAGTTTAGTTTTCTTCCTTAGAAAACAAGTTTTTTTACAGAAGCATTAGGAACAACAGGATATCTCTGAGAGAGGGCAGAGGTAAACCCACTCTCAGCAGCAGTGAAAAACAATAACAGCAAGAAAAATAATTAACCAAGACTTTACGGTTCATTTCAGAGTTTTGCTTCAAAACTGCAAGCAGCCTTTTCTGCTAACCTAGTGATCTGTGTCTCGGCTTCGGGAGTCTCCAAGCATCCAGCCAAATAGGAAAGAAAGACCTTCTTGGTGGGCAAGAGCCGAGCGGCAGGAGCGCGTGCCCTGCGGGGTGGCCGCGGTGGGGATGTGGCGTGGGCAGTCCTGCCGTACCGCTTTCCCTGCCGTGGCCCGGATCCAGCTGGAGAGACTGCAGTGGCTCTGGATTAGAAGTTAAATGCTGGGGAAAGCAGCCCCGCTGATCCCAGCTGAAGAGTAGCTTGCAAACTGCAGGCTTGGAGCGCTGGATGCTTGGGATCAGAGTAGAACTGTGGGGTTCATAAATAAACGCATAAAGCTTGACCTGAAACAAAGAAATTCAATCCAATTGCAACTGCTAGCCACCCCCTCCACGGTATGATCCTCATTATCCAGTGACAACTTCAAAAGCAACTTTTCAAGGATATGAGGGCATACAACACTGATTAAAAAAATCAATACTATATGTTTTTCATTTAAAGCATTGTCCACCCTTAAGTGCTATGTTTCAGTCACACTGTTTGTCTTCTGGTATTTAATGTTACCCTGAAACACAATTTGTGATGTCTTGATTTGAATTGTGTTGATGCCTTGATGTGTTTAGAGTGTTCATGTCTTTTTTCTGTTTTTTCAAGTGGGTAACTGCAGAGAAGAAAAACCTTTCTAGTGTGTCAGAAGGTCAGAGAACACCATAAATACAAATTAATCAGCTCATGAAAACATCACTAAATTTGTCTCATCTGTAGAAAACACTCCAGACCCTCTGTAATTGGTCTGCTGGAGTTGCTAAATTCTGCTGTTGATACAGGAACATTATGAACTGACTGCATTGTATACAGAACACTGGACACTACAAGTTCACATAATCAACCTCTATRTCATTTCAACTGCTTTAAAATCTTTTCTTCCCATATATCAAAATAAATGCCAGCCCGGCGGAGGGGAAGGCCTCGGGGTAGCATCCCACAGGACCTCACAGCTAATGGTGTTGCTTCTTGCAGCTTGCCAACAGGCAAATCAGCACATGTGCCAACCGGTCAGCACCCCCCCTCTGCAAGACCCACAGTGTAGTACAGTGGCTCTTGCCCACCCCAGTGCTGGGGCCTGGGGACAGCGTGGGGTAAAAATGGCCAGATAGACCCTGCGAGAGCTGAGGGAGGCGGAGGAGGCACTGTGAGACGAAAGAGCGTAAGCAGCTGATGTTGTAACAGGGGATATAGGACTCCAACACCCTGTCCAGAACTGTTTTGAAAAACACAGTTTGTTTTGGGTGGGGAGCTCAGAGAAAAGTCACTGGCATAAGTAGGAAAAATATTGCTCTGACTTTGCAATTTATATGACTTTTTAAAAATAGGATAAAACACCATAACAAGCCCACGAACCCATGCCAAGTGAGTGCGTGCTGACCTCTTACACTTCAGAGCTGACAGCTTCAGCAAGTAAGACTGGGAACATTAAAAAGCCCTAGTGATTTGTCTGAAGAGAAGGAAAACAGAAAAATTACATTGTCTACTCCTTGGCTCAAAATGCTCAAAACTGTCACATTCAGGAATGTATTTTTTCCTTTCTCTATGTAATCTTTTGGGAATAGCATGACCATTTGCTAAATGCACTATGATGCAACGGTTGCACCGTCTCAGCCTTGACAACCCTTGTGTGCTTACCCCATAAAAGCATCCCTGAATTATCACAAAAAACAGTCAGGTTCAGATACACGTGGATGAGTTTCCACCAGACGAACCTGTCTTACAGGCTTTCGAAGCAGGTTTTCATTACCAACCTAGACACACAGCATTTTTATATTTTACTCAAATTTATCATGAGCCACTTCAAACTGAAAAATGAGTAAGTTCTGAAAAATTGTACATTTTAAAGTATATGGAGCTGGTAGAGAAACTATAGTGAGTCTCGAACAAAAGGGAAAAATGGAAATATGAGCTATAACCAAGACAGAAGCATATGTGGGGAAAAAATGCATCTAGTATTAGGTAAACATTGGCAAGAAATGAGGCATGAAAAAATGCTATTTCTATTTTAGTCGCTACTGTATCAATATACATTTTCCACTTCTTAGCTGCTAAAAGCCATAATACAGACTTATAGGATGGTTGCCACATATCCCTCATCACAATATTTTGACTGCCAACTATGCCTACTCACCAAGCTAAATATTCAGAAAGGAAGAGTTGCTCTCCTGACAAGGAAGCAGCTCTCCCCTGCTGCTACGTGCATTGCTTTTCACTGCGCTTATGGAGATGGTACRCAGGCCACAATCCCTCCTGCCAGCCCAGGTCTTGTCAGCTGCCAGCAGTGCCCCCTCCAACCTTGTTTTATTTCTGCTCACAGCTGATCGGGTGGTCTCCTCGGGATGTGGATGCCCCGGGGCAAAGACAGGTATGTCTCCATGGCCAGCGCCAGGCAGGCGCAAGGGAACTGCCCCCTTCTCCATCAGCCAGGCGCACATTAGTGCGGTGCTGTGCCTGAGCAAATATCTCCTGAGTCACAGCAAGGCTCTTTGTTACCGTAGACGCAGCACTACATTAACCCACCCGGCAAGCTTGGAGTTGCTTCCCTCTATCTGCACCCATCTCTGGCAAGGGATGTGTTGGTGTCCTGCAGTGGCTCAGCAGAGCCTATTTCCAGGCAGCTGAATTACAGGCATGTGGAGAACTGCCCAACGGAACAGTGGGAGGCACAYGTTCAGACTGCTTGCTCGCCTTTTCGGTTTTTTTTTCCCCAGCCTACTAAACTCTCTAGCATAATTTTTCTTTTAAAGGCTTTAGAAAAGCATGCAGAAAACTGCACGCTTCCTTGGCAGTTTTGCAGAACTGAAAGTAACTGGCAAGTGACAGGTCAATAACTGTCAATACTCTTCTCTTCTTGGAGCGAAATGTCATGAAGGTTGAATCGGAGCCTGCTTCTGCCTGCTTCCTGTTTTGATTTTCATTTTCTTCCTCTAATCTCCACCTGGCACCTAAGCCTCTTAATTTTCTTGATGCTGTTCCAGGGAAAACAAGTCAGCATTCAAAATTCAGTATTGCTTCGTTATCTAAAGGCACTATCTTGCTGTTGCAGCTAAAGAGCAGAACATCAGCAAAAATAGCTGCAGGCTGAAAACTATTGTAACGAAGCAAGTAAAGCTCTTTTTCAGGACTTACAAATTATTTAAAACCCATTTCAGTCTATATCATGAAGTTCAAACCGCACATGAATAACGCTGATAACTGAACTCTCTATTCAGGCAATTAATTGAGTGAAAGCAAGTTCCAAACTTTGACACAGAGGGTAAATAGGAGAGGAAAAATATATCTAAAGTAGCTGGATGTATAGCTGTACTCAGTAAAGGCTCTGTCTGGTAAAAACTAAGCACAGGTGCAAGGGCTATCCTGCAACTAGACATTCTGACCACTGTTCCTTAATCAAGTTCATATGCCAGTGTATACAGTGTATATTGCTTACTGGAAAAAACAGAAATACATCATGGGAAGAAAAACTATCCTCTCTCCCCAGAGTCTTGTGATGCCTGCCAGAAAGGCAAATATTCAATCTGCTTCTTGGTGCAGTTTGCACAAAAAAAGGAAGTCATGGGAATAGCAGTTTGGGCTGAAAACTTGTATTTGTAAGAGAAGATAATTTATTCTTCTCTCCATGCAGATTTCCTTGCCATTTACTGGTGGTTGCTTCATCTCACCTTCTTCAGTCTGAAGGAGAAAGATCAAAAAAATCCTCTGTTGACACCTCTCAAGCAGCAGCTTCTCCCCTTCAAAGTGGGTTACAGCACTAGAACTTAGTATTCTAACATTGCAATTGCACTGACTGACTCAAAAAATAGTTGGCCTCTGCCGCAGGTATTTTCATACATGGTTAAGGGCACGTGGGTTTTCTGCTAAGGCACTACAGCACTAGTTAAGCAACACGACTCAGTTGATTGACTAGAAATTACTGAACATGCATTYAAAGATAATCAGGAAATAATAACTAAGGAGAATTTTCTTTCAGTTTGGCTGATCCCAGGTTTATTTCTCCAAGAAACAGGAAGCTGAAAAGCAAATCACAAAGCAACACAAAATTTTTGTAATCAAGGTTTGTTCCCTATCTGCTCATAGGGAATTTGAATTGTTGGACTAGTTTTAGCAAAAGCTACAAGTACCAGGCCAGCTTCTGCAGCCCCGATCACCTTCCCAGGAAGATAGATCTCCCATGAGGCTCCATCCACAAGCTGGTCACCGGTTTCTAACAGCTTCCCACGGCTGACGGGAAACTTAGCTTCCAGCTTCAGCTCTAGACAGCTCATGGCCTATGAATCTCTAGCTGAAGCAATTATCTCTGACACCATACATTGCCATTTTGCATAAATAATACAGCCCCAACACAATATTACCTCTTTGAAGAAATCTTTGAAGAGCTGTAAAGAAATAAAATATGGTTAGTCCTTGCCTCTTCTCTGCCTCTAGCTTATACAGCACCTGAGGTGGGGATAAAAAAAAAGAAAAAGGAGGAATATAGTAAGTGGAGGCTTCAGCATCATCTTGCACCATGGACACTGCCCTAACCCATGTAAAAGTCGGGCAGAGGCAGGTTTTTATTTGTATTTCTCTAATGGCATAGAATTTCAATACCTTTGGTCCTTACTGATTCAACACTGTTTCAAATGAGTTGCTCCTCTCTATTATGTTCCATTAACTCTGCCTTCTGCAGTCTTGTGATATTACTTCTTGAGCAAAATTAGAGAAAACTCAAAAAAGGTGGAAGACCTGCAAAAGGGAGATCTTCCCTCCAGAGAAACTGAGGTGGCAGCAGCAGCTCCATCAAGCTTTCCAGTTCCAGGTGAGATGACGAAACCCTGTTTTCAGTAATTCAGTCTGTCATAGGCAAATTCAAGTCTTCTATTTCTGAAGCAACAAGGTACATGGTGTGCTCAGTGGGAATTCCCTCTTCACCATCTCTCTCTCCCGGGAATCTTTTAGGTAGCCAAAATGGTCATCCACACACCCAAAACAGTGACTACTTAATTGTTACCTATAATTGATGGTGCCTGGGGAGATACCAGACTGTCAAGCCCAGTCTCGTAAATGGAATTTTTTGTCCCTTATTCCCTGACAGCGCCTCCACATAACCCTGTTTTATTTGAAGCAACTATTAATTAATTGAAGCATTTTTATGAACCCTTGCATAACCTCATACACAGTATTTATTGTAATTYAAGATGTGCCAGATGATTTCAGTTATCCTGATTTGCAGAGATGGTCTCCTAAGTAATGCAAAGCAGGGAGACAGCCACTCTAACCCAGGGATATTTTAATTAAACAGAAAAGTAATTTGATTCCAACAGAAGACAGCGTGACCTAATACAACTTGATATGCATGTCATATATCAAATTTTAAAGTTATAACCACAAAAACCCCACACAATTTAGATATGATCTGTAAACATAGAGTTGGTCAGAGCACTGGCCATTTACAAAACAGTGGGGTAGGTATTCATCTTGTTACTCAGCAGCATCTCCTAGTCATTGCTGTTAATCGCTGAAAACATGTTTACTTTTCAACATGAGCTGTGACACCAGGAAAAGAGGAAAGAGAGTTTAGTCGGATGATTTTCAGCCTGTAATGAGAGAAACAGGGGGGAGAAGAAAAACAACATTAATTTGAACTAAAAGAAAATGCTTTTTGCAAGTTTAACTATGACCAAGTAAGATTGAGCTTGGAGGCAAAGGCAGCCGAGAACAACGTTTGCTGCAGTCTCACCGCACAGGGGCACAACCGCGAGGGCAGCTTACAAAGGAATGGCTCCAAGCTCCTTCCCACCACGCGCTGYGGCGCCGGCGCACCGCGGCGTGTTATGCTAGCAGTTACATGTGAGCCCACACTGTAACAGCAAGCTGATCCCAGTTACAAAAAAAAMCATTTCCAGGGGTTCCCTGAGCGGGTTTACAACACAGCACCCACAATGATGCACCGCACTCTTGGATGCCTTAAGCGAGCACTTCCACTGGCAGAAAACACAGCTTGGAACTATGGTCTGGACAACTCACTGGACTTAATCCCTCTGCAGCAGCACTGGGGCTCAGCGACAAACAGGTACGGGGATGCTCCCTTGAAGACTCCCGAGGTATGTATTTGATGACTGAACATTGCACGATACTCCTTGTTGTGCCCTGAGTGAGGAGACCGGAGGTACCCGASTGTTAAATCTCACGCTCCAGGCATGCAATTCGCCTACCTCTCACCTTACGCTAGCTCACAAAACTGCAGCCCACACAGCACAAAAGCTGCACCTGACACAGGAGATCCAAAGAGAAGAAAGCACAGCAGTGAGACCCCGGAGCCAAAAGATTTGTCCTGTCTTCACTCTTCCTTATCACACGTGCACAAGACTCCCATTCCTCATTAAATGAAGTCTTGAGCATCTGTAGGCAGAGAAGTTGAGAGATCTGCATTCACACCAGTCATATTTTATTCTTTCTACAGCTCTGGCCAAAATTTCAGCTAGTTGCTCATTTCAGACATCTTGGCCTTTAGGTTCTGGCAACATGAAATTATTTAAGGGCTAATAAAGTCAGTGTGGACTGATGTGATTATTTAATACTAATGAGAAAAACCCAAGCAAGCAAATACTCCGCACATCGAACAAAGATATCTAAAGCTGATCGACAGTGTTGTTGCAAAAAATTATGGACACACTAAAGAAAAATAACATAAGAAGCCATTGCAGAGWATGTGAGGCCGTACAACGGGGACATAAAAGAAAGGAGTCAAGCCTTCCCCACAGAGCCATGAAAGCGACAACAAACCAGAAACAGACCAGCTATAGAGAGAAACTTGAAATCACYACCTCACGGCAGCGGGGTTAAACCAGATGATCTTTAAAGGTCCTTTTCCAACTCATATCATTCTATGACTCTATGATTCTATGATAGTTCCTGCAACAAAATCATTACATGATACAAGCACGGTACATGATGAGCACGTGTGTATCRGCTTCTGAGAACTGTTTCAATTGTTTAAAAGCTATCACTTAAAAGCACAAATATCTTTCTTCCAAAAAAAATGTAAAAAGCAAAATGGCTTTTAGTAAACAGAGAGCATACTGACATGTCTCTAAASACTATTTCTTCTAAGACGACTGACAAGTCTTTAACTTGGCTCTTCAGCATAATTGCATTTACAGCAAAACATCACTGAAATAAGTCCTTTGAATCTGAGGAATTCTATTTCATAGGAGAAAGCAGCTTTTGTCACTTCCTTTGACATATCTGTCCAATTTCTGTATCATTTATCGTTTTGCCATTTTTAATCTGACCAGTATCATGCTCAGCCCAATATATTCACCATATATATATGTGAAAGGCCCTCCTGAAAGGCCTTAAGTGAAATACCTTTCCAATAAAAAAATACCTCAGTGTCAGTTTAATGCTATGCAAACATCTCAATCAATTTTTATAGCATATGATCTGTAGCCCTTACTCAGCACGTTGTTCAATGTCAGTACGTGATGTAGGAATCCAGTATCAGCAGGATGTAGACAAATTAACAGCTACCAAAGGAATATAATCCATTTTTGCAGCTAACCATAAAGACCATCAATTGAGCAAGGCACAGAATAGACTTTAAAACTTAGCAGTTCCATTTATCTTGTGTTTTGGTAACTACAATAAATTTTCTTAGGATCTGCATATAAGAAGATAAATGTTCTATTCATGACTGACTCCACAGTAACCAATTAATTTATGCAACAAACAATAACTTTTTCTTCTACAATAAAGAGTAATTATTTAAGCATCTCATTCCTTCTGTTCCAGATCTCTTTGTCAGGAACTATAAAACTCAAGAGGATGCAGAATTTTAATTTTACATGGCAGAACTGTGTACCTACCTACCTCTACCACCCTGTCAATGGTGATGACCTACTTTTCAAGCAAATGAGGCACAGATAATCATGTCGTACCTCTCCTGCCACCTTCCAAAAAAACATTTGAACCTATGGGCCAATTTGAATGAAGTGTGGCAGGCAGAAGAAGGAAAGGCTCTCAGATAATAGGTTGCAGCATCTCTGGAAATCTCTTCTTGGAAAGGAACCCTGAAAAACTAGAGAAATAAAAAGCAAAAAAATGAAACATTAAATCTTAGGTCTTGTTTATCAAATAAAGTCAAGATTAGTCCAGTCACAGYGCTCAACTAACTGGCTAGGGCTAGGAGTCCTAACACTGCAGCRGCAATATAAAATTCTTCAACAGCCAGGGCTCTTTCCTCACTGATGGGTAGGGTTACATCAGGAAACTATCACAGATCACTAGTCATATTTTCAAACACATCAAGCTGCCTAATAATAGGCTTCATTTCCATTGCAAAAGTRTGCTACATATTGCGCAATCATTAACATTAATTCCAGCTGAGTTTTTTCAAACAGAGAGACAACTAATTTAACATCAGTTTCGTATTTGAAGTACTCAGAATGTATTGTTGGCAGGAAGTGAGACACTTTAAAAGATACTAATCTGAAGGCACACATACCCTGATTATATCCAGTATATCACTGCAATTTCTTTAAGATGTTTAAAACATGGTACTACTTTTATATGCATGYGGTGAAATTTACTACAGCTGCCATACAGCACATAAAACGGGTGCAAATCCACACCAGATACTCAGGGCTCCAATTTGGAACTGGAGTTGCATTTATGCCTATATCAAATACTCAATATTTTTCCCACATGCATTGAATAAGCAATCCAGGAAAAAAACCCACACGGTAGTTACACCCAGCTGACAAGTGGAGGAAAAAAATAAAGAGACAAACTAACTGCACCTTTGTTTTTGTCAAGTTTTAACACAAACATAAGCGAATCCCAGAAAGTCAGCAAAAACTGTCTGAAGCCGAGCTGGATTTTCCCACCTTGGACCAGAAGAGGGAACATTACTTGCACTTATGTCTGCCCCACTTAGAGGTTACATCGCTCTTGCTTAATGAGGTGTGCAAATGCAGGAACTCTGTGCATAGCACTTTGACAATAAAGGTTGCTCATTACATGCCTGKTTTTTATCCTAAAGATTATTTATGAGCCTGAATCACAGCGGACATTTGAGGCACATAGTACGGCTCAGAACTACTGGGCATTTGCAGGAAACCATACAGGATGTCACTCAGGACTAAGAACTTCTACCTCTCYCAAGGCTTCCCAACATGCTCCACTAAACTTTAAACCTACAGCAAGAAGCCAAAGCACGCAGCATGTGCCATAGGTGGATAGGAGATTTCTCTGACTACTACGCAAGAGCAACCAGACACATCTTTGGAGCGGGAGCAGCTATGGAAGCAAAAGCTATTGCACAGGGCACGCAGGGCAGTGCAGAGGTAGCTGAGCCATCCTGCCTTCGCTGGCTTAGGAGAGACTTCAACCTCACACAGCGTTCCCCACAGTCATGCCAGCCTTGGGTTAAACAAAAGCAAAAAGCCAACACACACACAAAGAGCTAGCCTGCAGCTGGACAGTATCTGGGCAGTGGGTTTCAGGGGCTCTCTTCATCGGCCTGTTTGGTGTTCAAGTGTTCTTTCCACCTCAGCTTCCCCCATACCTCTTCTGTTATCCCTCCCCCATGGTTTTTCTTGCTCCCTGCTCAGGTCTATATTGTTGAAAGCTCTACTACTACGCTCTCCGCAGCCAGTTCAACCTACTAAACTGTAGTTGTGCAACAAGAGATGCCCCCAGTACTGCCAGACTGAGGGAGACTTGCTTCGAAACACTCACCTGTGGGCTTCTGTGAGCACATCTCCAACTCCGATCTAAAGATTATGAACTTGCATAACCAAGTCAGCATTTATTTTCATGGTTTCAACAATCATATTTATTCCTTGGTTTAAAAGGTTTTGGTTCAACAGTTTTATAAACAGACTTCACAAAATGTGCAATATTTATAAACATAGTTCTTAGTTGCAGTGGTAGTAAGAATCTTTACTTTCATCATAAAGTTCACTTCAGTTATGCAACACAAGGTTGGTTTTGTTCCCCCTCTTCTCCCTCCCCCAATTGGCACTTCATTGTAAATTGGAGAAACATTAAAAAGACAAAAAGTTAATCTAAGCATGATGTTATAAGCACCTTGCCACAGTATTACATTCTAGTAAGGCAAATTTTTGTTTTGTAAAGTCTGATTGTGCAACTTGGAGACCTACAAAAGGTGACAGAAATGTCAGCCTTCTCCTATAAGGAACAGGCCTTCATTTTTGCTTCAAAGTTTCCACCCTCTGCACCACCCCCCTTAAAAAAAAAAAAAAGTACAGCTGATAATACAGCAGAATATACCCCTTGCAGGTTGAAAGGAAATTACAGTAGACAAAGGCTGAAAACACAGTGCATAGTAGACAAAATAAGACTGTTCTTAAAAATAAAATAAAAGAGAAATAAAAGAAGGAAAAGGAACTGAACAACAAGCAACAATGGAATTTTTCTAGTGGAAGAGGATTTTGGGGCTTCATAAATAAGTGGAAAATTACTAAAATACTTTGCTATATAATATAAAAAAGCACAAAGTGTTTTCCAGTTGTCACCTAAGCGCTAGATGCAACTTTGTAGGAGTAAGTATTTGGAGGCAGCTTTGAGCTGTGATTGGTACAGGCRTTCCAGCAGGGTAACGCTGCCAACAGCAGAAGAAATCCACCCAGTAAGACACAAAAGCCACTGAAATAGAATGCAGTGTCATACTCCTGTGTCCAGTCGTAAAACCAACCTGAGGGTGAAAATAAGAAAGAAGCACGTCAGTGAGGAGTTAAATGTAACACAGCACTGTAAGTTAGAGAAACATATCAAAAAAAAAAAAAAACAACAAACAACCCCCCCAAAAAAGGCCAAATCTAAAATGCAGCTTGACCACTTAGACACGAAATGTGCTTTTCATCAAAGCCAAAACCAGAACACAATCAGCTTGGCCAGCTCAAGCAAAACAGGCTTTAATTTTTGTTGAAGATTTTGATCTCATCTTTCCATTGTTATTAGGACTAACTAGAACTACTCGCATGCAGATTGGTTCTGTCTGGTCCTGACAAGCTCATGTTCATTTTACAGTATCTACCTTGACCTTACCTACAATTGGTGGTCCGAGGCTATTTCCAAGTCCAGCAAAGAACATCAGTATCCCATACGCATGAGTCAGCTTCTCAATTCCCACAGTCTTTGTTGTCACATACGGAAAAATCGACCAGTTCCCAGTCAGAAAACCCAAAATACCGGAAAGCATTGCTAATGTAAGGTAACTTTTGGCAAATGGAATTGCAAACAAGGCCACTCCTGTCATTAGTAAGGTAGTTACGTATAGATATAAAGTGTTAACCCACTTAAAATCTGCCAGTATTCCTAAAGTAAGTTTGCCAACAGCAGTCATAATGCCTATAATGGAAATAAGGGGCATATGATAATCATCTTCATTAATGTTTGCACTTCTTGCTACATCTTCCATGAGCAGAGAAGGAGGAAATCCACCAATATCAAAGAGCAAGATGGCAACAAAGAGCGCTGAAAATACTTTGTTCTTAAAAAGAACCACAGTTTCCTCCCAGTAGTTCAAATAGAGCTGCCACTTCCTTTTGGCGAGTTGCTTGCAGAAGTTTGTCTGTTCTACGACTTTCTTTTTGTAAGTGTCTTTCTCATTTACATTTATTGAGCTTAATACATTCTTATTTAAAATGCTATCCTGTTTGTAATCAGGCGTATTGTTCACACATTTTTCATCAACATAGCCCTTTTCAAGGATGCTTATATTTTCTTCAACAGTCTTTTCTTTTTCATGGTAAACAAAATATTGATCTGGGACTTTGTCTACACATGTTTTTTCTGGCAGAGGGGAATCAGATGACTCCAATGGTCTCATTAGGCTGCCACATGCTAATATATTGAGAGACAGTGCGCCAACTATTAGCAGACAACCATCCAGTCCATATAGATCAATAAGCTCTCTTTGCAATGCTGCATATATAAAGAGTCCAACACTTGAGCCTACAAAAGGAAAATAAGATCAGTTTAAACTGAAGAACTGAGAACATTCTTCAACACTAACAAACTTGTACATTTCAGCAGCTACAAATATACTGTCACAGGAATGGTAAGTCATCTGTGCTCCTCCCTCCCCAGTCTAATGAACTGGTAAGTTCTCATCCCTCTTGAAGTTACAGTTTCTTTACGAAGTATGCACAAAATAAAAAGCCTTTCAAAATATCTGAACAATTTATGATGATTAACACTAGCAGACACTTTAGAAACAAGTAGAATCAATACTATATCTGATGAAAGACATCAAAGAACTACTAAGCCAACCTTCTGCCATGCACTCATACATGTATCCCTTCAGGTATCATTTTGAGTTAGCACAGTTAGAATTTCACACACCAACATTCTCCCCTTTCTCCTCCTTGCTGCCACCTTCCTCCTGTAAGGCAGGAACAGACCAGGGGTTCACCACGAGCCCTCCTAGAAACAGCCCTTGACTGCTTGGTGTTTAAGGGGGGGGGCTTACATGGTGTGAGTTCACTACAAAGGCATTTCTGAAGCTCTGCAGGGCCAAATATGCATTGGAGAAATTTAGCTATTCAGAAGAAAACACTAAAGAGCAAGCAATTACTATGAACACAAGCATTTCATGCAATCCCACCAATTTAAAGAAAAAGCTCTCAGTTGAAGTGCGCATAGATCCATTGTAGTCAATGGATGTCCACTCACAAATACAGAGCATTGGTTTTTCAAGTCAATTTAAAGACCAACTGTAAATTAAAATTATTTGCTGGAGAGTGTCTCTGGGTTATATTAAAGCCATTTATATACTTCAGTGCTAAACACAGGAAAAAATAATTATAAAATTCAGACTGTTTTGTCTTCCAGGTACTAAAATTAACCAGGGCTCAATGAGATCAGGCCTTAAGGTGAACTACCTGGAATCCCAACAAAAGCCACTGAAAATGATACCAAGGAACATTTTCTGCATAAGTTCCCCTTTATTCCACCGGTGTGGATCTGGCATTAATAACTCACAACACTGACTGTACTGACCAGACCTCTCCTCACTAACAGCTACTTGAGAAATTTCCTTGTATTATCAGAGGTTCTTTTTTGTAGGATCCCTTTAACATACATGGACAAAAAGCTGCGATGAGCTTTTGGAAGATTTCAGAATTAGTCTCCTTTTAGACTGGAAATGAAAAAATGTTAAAAATGTAAGCCCAAACTTCAACTACTCCTTTAAAGATACAGCTAAGGTATCTTGTGAGGTTATGGTGATCCAGCATTTATATCCCGCATCTCCAATCTCTTTCTCTCCTCTAATCTTGTGTAAGAAAGAAGAGGGAGAAGAGAGCTCTATGGAAAGTTTCCCCTCTTACAACCCATGGCATACAGCCCAAGCTGCTCATGGGTCTGCTTTCGTTTTAGTGAATATCCTTTTCTCATCTATATGGATAACCCATACCATACACTTGCAAATGTAGTTACTACTTTATCTGAAGCCTGATTTTATCTGTTCATTGCTACTGATGTTTTGACTGAAGAAGTACTTCAGGAAGTAACTGAGAAAAATAAATCTCCTGGTTTTTACTGCCAGGGTAATGGTAGCTGTATCAGAGTTGAAAAGCTAGAGAGAATGACAATTAAAAGTCATACCTGTTGAAATCAGACCGAGTGCAAGGCCTCTGCGTTTGTCAAAGTAGTGGCAAGTGATGGTAACTGTTGCAGTATACAAAAGGCCACATCCAAGCCCTTGAGAAAAAGAGTTAGAAATAAAGCATGCAACGTACTCCGGGAATGAATGCCCCTTTTTATTCCCCAGATAATACAGTAGTGTACCCTGGGCACAGAGGCACCTTTTAACTCCGGCTCAGCACCAGCCACACCGGCCTTGTACCGACAGGCCCTTCAGGCTGCCTGCGCTGTCCCACCTCGCTCTCCCCCCACCACSCCGGCTGCAGAACCTGCGTGGAGCGGGCTGGGTTTGAGGAGTTCACCGGCTCAGGTTCTGTGYTACGTGGAAGGTCTACATGACTTTCAGTCCCGGGGCTGGCCCCAGAAAACAGCAGAGCTGCATCCACATGGCAGCGTGCCTGAGCCAGCACACTGCTGGGTCCCAGCTGGCCAGCGGGGTGCCCGGATCCCTGACACAGTTAATTTGATAAACCACCCACAGCAGCCCTCTGCAGCACAGAGGGGCAGGTCACCACCTGCCAGGAGAACCGGACTTTCATGCCTTTAGCGCAGCGTTTTAGGCGCAATCCAGTTATGTGGAGAACAACATTGCTCCCTAATGATCCCTAATTTATCAAATTAGAATGAGTACAWGACAAAATTCCTGAAAAGATGTTATTCCTTTAAGAGTGGCACTTCACGCCTGCAGAAGACCTGCTTGATTCCACCTCTTAGGTAAAACCTCAGCTTCTGCATCTCTAATAATTGTGTCAACAGAGGACAAAGTGTTTTCAAACCCCAATGAACATATGCCTTGCCTTTATCTTTCACTACATGGTAACAGCCTGCCTGTGTGACACCCCTCCCCGCCCCAAAGAAAAGTGTTCCTTCATAAATCAAGACCCAGACTACTGCTGCCTCAATCAGTTTCCCATCCCAGATTCATAAACCAAGACTCAAAATAAAAAGATTAAGTCTCTATATGAAGGAGAGGTGTTTCTTACCAACAACAATCCCATATGAAATATACAGAAAGTATATGTTAGGTGCAAAACTGCTCATCATGAGGCCCCCGGCCACCATAAAGCCACTGAAAATTGCTACTGGTCTTGCTCCAAAAGATGATACGCATATACTGCAGACAGGACCTAGAGGAAAAGCAAAAAAAACATTCCTAGTAAACACCAGCACCAGTAAGAACTTCTAAAAAATCTCAGGCTGTGGAAATGTTTCTTGCAATAATTATTTAAATATATAATTATATTAGACACAATTCAGAATACTCATTTTTACAGGATTCTTTAAAAGAGTCAGTTATAAAAACATACAAGATCAGGGTTGCAAGATTTTTGCTCAAGCAGAAACTGACATCACGGCCACGGAATATTACCAAGGTTGGGAGGGACAGAGCCAGCAAAACGTTCTTTAAACACAGGATGATACACACATACTTGACTGTAACATTGTCACTGCACACCTAAGGACTTGTACAAAGGTTCTGAAAAGATTCTTCCTCTTTAGGTACCAAAAGAAGTTAGACCATCAACCAGGCTTTAACCAAGTGGGTGTTTTCTGACAGAGCCCAAAAACTGTTTTAGAAACACAGCACCTGTATTCATCTTGATATGAGATTTATAAAACTGAAATGGAAAATAGTAACTTCTGATCATAATCATTTAAGAATGCCACCTGGTGCTTACATAGAGGAAATATCTGCTGATATACCAGATAAAGACAAACAGTACTCTTCCCTAATTTTCTAGGGAATTAAATACCTGCTAGCTAGTATTCTACCAAATCACTGTTTACTACCTATCTTGGTTTCTATTGTAAAACTACGGAAGCTAAAAGGCATTTATTGAGAATGTCCAGAGCAACATTCATGAAGTTCAAAAGAGGTTTCTCCCTCTCTTTACCCGTCCCGTCCGTCCCCCCCCCCCCAAGTATTTCTTGGTTGGTTAGTTCTTCAAAACAAGAACAAAGTGCAGGCAAGATTTGTACTCTGCCTCTACACAGCCAGTTCTCCCCTCACAGAAGTTATAGAACAAGCACTTATTTTCAGTTGTGTGACCTGGAATACACCTTTTAGTCTGAAGTGGTGCGCAAGCTTGGTGCCTTGCATAAATAAGCAACCAGCAAGGGACTTGGCCTGCAAAAGACAATCTCTCATCTGAAACCCTGCAGTTCCAAACATTCATACGTGGACCTATATATTAGCCCCAAGGTCCTAAACTCAGCAACTCTGAGATTAGAAGTTAGATACACAGATGACTGACTTTCTTTAAAAACCAACCAACAAACAAACAAACAAACAAGCCTCTCACCACCTTTGTATCTCATTCACAGCGATACAAAGACACTCCATGGTCAATACAATCTGCAAAAGCAGTAACTTTGGAGTCTGCCATTCGTTAAGGTTGGTCCTCCCTGACTCACACATAACTGAGATTCCCAACAGATGGGAGGTGAGCCCAGAGAGGTGATATGAGGTGAAGAGTTGGAGCTGTGGAYGGTGCTTGCCTGGGTTTGCAGACAGGAGCTAGCAGCTGGGAATGTAGGCAAGATTTTCGTGTGGTTACCGGCCATGGGACAAGCAGTTCTGGCAGGCAGGAGCACAGACTCGTCAGCAGGTGAAACGATTCTCAACGGCAAGGCAGGTCAGAACTTTTGCCCTACGTAAGAGCCATCTGCCTTACGTACGGAATGTAAAGGGAAGTGAGTCTGAATTCGGGCTTATCCAGCCAAAAGTCAGAGTTAAAGAAGAATCAAGAAAAATCTTCTGGGGAAGTGGGGTTTATCTGGATTTTGGAAACTATGAAAAAGGAAGATGTAAGTACTCGCTGCTTCTCAAGAGTCAGCACGCTGTGGGAATGAAAGCCTGCCAGAATAACTTGGGCAGAGTAACTTGCCGAGAACAAAAGCTGAGAGTGTTAGATTGTTGCTGATTCTTAGAATTAAGTACTAGAACTGGCAAATTAAGATTGGTATGTTTCCTAAAACCACGGGATTTAAAAATAAACAAAGGATTGAATCTGTATTATATAAAAAATTCTTCTACACTAAAAGAACATTAGGTAGTGATAACATAATTCAATTAAGCAGAGGAATTTGCACTCTTTCTATTCTTTATTTCTCACCCACTACCTTGCTAAAATAAACAGTATTTCCCTTCCACCTGCTCTCTATATTCAACACGGCTACTTTCAGAAGGGTCTCTGTCCATCCCGGGGTGGTGGTACTGGTACAGACTGCGGTGATCGCTACTAGAGGATCCGAGGTGAAACAGGAGCCTCTGACCCAAGGAAGACACACAGGTGAAAAACATGTCTTGATAATCTGACAAGGACACTCTCCTCTGGAACACCATCAAAAGTATCTCTGACAGGGTCCAAGGAGATGCTCTTCCAGCTTCTCCCACTTACAAAAAATAATCCCAAAGGAGAACAGAAAGTACGAAGAGATCTTTTTTCTCTGACATGGAAAACAACCTGCATAAAACTGAAGAACCTGCTCCAATAAGSTCAGTATTAATGTGTCATCTCACACAGCAAGAGATCTGGCAGCTCAGCAATGACCCTGTTTATAAGAAGGAGCACCAGTATAAGTATTAAAATAGTTATTATAGGTCTCCAGGAGGAGAAGAAAAACAGCTCCATCTTCCCCTTCGCACTAGGCCCTACTTTCACACTCCCCTCATCGTACTGCTAGAAAATAAGTCACAAAAGAAAACCCCCATGACAGTCAGCACCTTTGTTCTTTTCCCTGCCTCCTCACATTCCTTCTCTTTCTCTGTTTCCCAAAGAGCTGGCATTTTTTTTTCCACCAGGCACAGTACCTTTGGTTATTACCATGGTATTTGCACAGGAGTTCACTGTACACAAACATGTTATTCTCTACAAGTAATTCAAGCACAATGGGTTCAAGGCAGTTAATTCTGGTCAAACATCCAACTTTCCCCGAGTGGGACTGAGACTTGCTCTGTGAACTCCTGCCCTGTGGATTTTGTTCAAAGTGGACATGCTGAAGAATGTAAGAGTCTACGTACAGCCACATACAAAACAGCTCTTCAGGCAGTATAAGGGTTTTCGTTTAGTTGACTCTCCTTCAGAAAGATCCTTCCACTGATAATGTATTTCTCACCGTAACGTGAACAACATAAAAATAAAATCCCAGTGGCAATTCTCAATAGTAAGCATGGAAAATGGCTTTTAAGCCAGCATTTTGTTCAGTTTGCCAAGCAACTCCAGGGGTTAGCACTGGTATTAGAATAATATTTGAAGACACTGATAAATATTTACCTCTTTTACAAATAAAATCCCTGGGGCTTTTTTTCTTCCAAATAATGTATCTTAAAACTAGACCAAATCCTATAAAAAAAAAGATACTAGCCCAGTTTATAAGAATCACAGCTACCTCTAGGAAGAAAACTGTATTGTTCTGAAAGACTTAGAAGCCAGCACAGCCACAGCCACTGCTATTCTGCACACAACCTGCCAAGGCTCGGCAGACAGTAATACAATTATCAGGCTCCGTAGGGGAGCAGTCAAGAAGATCCCTAGACAAAATGGGAAGAAGCAGCAGAAAGAAGATGGGCTCTCACATTAGATCTTCATGCAGAGAGACCAAAGAGGAAGAATTCCTAGGAGGAATCACTTGTACTTTGATATTTTCAGTAAGATTTTTTTTAATAAAAGACTTTACCCTCAGAGAGCCCTGGATGTGACAGTGAGTCCTTCCCGAGATGTGAAAACAAGCCATCTGCTGCTCATACAGGAACTTTACAACTACCACGATCTTCTGACCTCCTGACAAGTACAAAGTTGTTTTGTTTAACAGACATCAAGAACTAACACTCTCTTCCTCAATCTTCTCACATGAAGAGAAAAATTCTGCAAACTAACTCTCCCTTCCTCCACTCGCCCATCTCAAGAGTCTTCTCTCCTTCACCTCATACACACACAAAGCCTTTTGCTAAACAAACAATACTGGACAACTGAGGTCTTTTTCCTATTGCCTGCACTAATCTGACTCACCCTACCTGTTGGTATCTGTCCAAGCCTGTTGAAACTGTAGAGTAGAAGCAATGCTCACGGACTGTACATAAAATCCACTGGACAGAACACAAGAATATTTTTTGCGTATGAAATGCATTGCTAAAGCCTGGCCATAATAAATATAATATTCTCCAAGCACTTCTACTTTGGATAAGAATATAGATCAGAAAAAGCCTTTTTACACTGGCGAGCAACCCACTCTCAACTGGGTGAAAGGACTGCTCCTTTCTGATAAAGTTATTAAAAGAACTGCGCTCCTCTTCAGAGGAATCTTTGGGACACCCTCTCCCCTCCCCACAAACTATGTATATCTTCCATAGTTTACAGTGGGGGCTATCTATGTGCGAGGGTTTTGTCCAAAAAATATGTAGATGCTGCAAAGGTTTTTTTTGAGTTGTAAAAATAGTGCTTGAAAACACAGAATTAAGCTTTTTAAACACTTAACACTGAATGTCTTAGACCAGCAGAAACACCCCATTAATTTATCAAGACATGCCTTTCAGGGGAGAATCTTCCCTTTGTTCTTTCTCCATTAATAAAGGGGAGTGGGAATGGGAGACGTATTGCTGGTGTCTCCTGCTATGCCAAATGCTGTGAAGTCAACTCTTACTATAAACAGCTGTGGTGCCAATTACAGGCGCCAAGGACTTTGTCTGTTTTGCTTTTAACAAATGTAACATGGATCAAATTTAATTTCAGGCTTGAAATGGATGTAAAATTAAGAACACTTGGTGCAGGAGAAACACATGATCTTCAACAACACAATAAATATCCTCCTCTGGCCTGTTTCAGTAGGGGAAACATGCTAAGTTCTTTCAACTTCTTCCTATGCAACAAGCCCTACATCATCCATGGAGCCATGAGCTGCATTCCCTATAGCCTGACCAGCGTTATGACACCTAATATTGTAGAGGAGGTCTCACCACTGCCCTGTACAGCAACACTGATGCTTTTTTTTCACTGTTTTAGGCACATTTCTTCCAATACACTGTAAGGTCACATCACAGAAAGTTGTAACTCAAGTCATCCTGCAAGGAAGAGATCAACCAGGTCCCTGTCCCACTCCCTTTTCCAGCCGATKAGCTGAACAATCCAGCTTAGGGTTGAACACTGGCCTTAGCAATGCTGTCTGTGCTGCGAGCAAGAGGACAGAAATCGAACACCAGGAGGCTAGGAAATTCATCTCAATAAACAAGGTGCTGTACRGGGTTTCTATGTCTCGAGTCTAAGTTTAGCTCTCACACAAGTCAGAAGTAAACATTATAGAAAGGATACCAATACAGCAAATGTGAAAGGACGCACCAGCATCAGCTACTTTAAAAAAAATGTTCAAGATTACATGTACAGAGGGAAGGAGAGAAGACACTCAGAACCTTTTTCTGTGCCAGCTGGCATACATATAAGGACATTTTCTTCTTTTTGGTGAAATTACAGTACTAATATAGCAAAGTCACTGGACCTAATTCCACTGTTACAGAAGCTATCCAATGTGATTTCCAGTGCTATTAATGAGAAAAGTCTTCCTTAAGAAAACGGACACTACCTTATTTGCTGTACGTAGCTGAAAATCTACCATAACTGCCTTTCTTTTTCCAGTCTGGCATCTACAGCTTCAGAAAGGCAATGTTAAGTTGGAGAGGGCTCACAGAAGAGTCTTAATGGCTCTTCAGAAGAGCCTTAATTAAAAGAGCACAAGTCTCTTGCATCAACGGCAAAAAGACTGTATCAAGGTACAGGCTTAAAAGAAAATTTAAAAGTAATTTGATTGCAGTCTCTAGACATACATCACACTTACTCAGAGACACTTCAAAATATACCACTTAAAGATAACATTATTCATCAGCTGAAAACTAAAACTAAGCAACTTGTATCATAAGATTACATACTTTTAAGGAGGGAATTAACTACTGAGAAAAGTTGTAAGAGATGGAGAATGCACTAAACAAACATGTTCTAAATCTAATGAGAATTAGAGTATTTTCTGCATGCAAGATGGATTGCTTTAAGAGTACCCATACTTGAAAATATGTCTTTGGATAACTAGATCAGAGACTGGAAACCAAAATAAAGGAGGAGAAGGGAAAGAACACCAAATACTAGAAGAGTCAAGTTAGGAACAGTAAAAGGCAAGGGGACTACCAAAAGGCTTTGGGGTGAAGCTCCCCTATTACTAGCATTCACACATGCAATATTGCTGCTGAAATSAGCTTGCCTGGGGAGATTGTTAAGTTATTAAGTTAGAGATAATACCTTTTCACACACATGAAAACATGCTAATTTAGAAAAATTCAATTAGCCTGATCATCTACTTAACATAGGCTACAACACACAATGGTCTCACCAGGCCTATAATATTGGAACCTGCAATAGCAGAAATAAGAACAGAAGTTCTCTTTTCTGATATTCATGAAAAGGGCCTAACTTTGCAATGTATTATAGCAATGGTTTTGCACTGAAAACACATACGTTCTTTACACTCCATGAAAAACTGTAACTTGACAAGAGCATTCTAGTTCTAGGTAGAGGTTATGATACTTACCAAGTGTCTCTCCAACAAGTTTACTTTAAGTAAAGTTATCATTAAGGTCAGATCCCAACTTGATAAGACAGTGGGATCTTCCATTTCAGGTAAAGCAGGGAACATATATTTTGTTTTCAGTCAACTCTGTTAACAACAATGCAATTAAAAGGCCCTCACTGTACTTTTCTTTGAAGGCATTAAAAATAGGAATGATTATTMAGCTTCCAAATCCCAGACTGAAAGAATAAAAGTACACTGCCAGACAGTGTTCCTCCTAACCCATCAAAATTTCAAGTAATTTAATCATTCCATACCAAAACCAATTACAATAGTACCTTTTATTTGTATTATTCAGTCACAGAAGTTTCTATTTGCTATAAAGCACACTACTGACAATTGCTCACAGTGGCAAGACAGAGAGCACTAACAAATCTGGAAACTAGCATGGTGTTGACATACGAGAAATGGGGCTGAGGCTTTTGTCAGAGGAGTGAGCCAGAGACTTCTGGTCTCCAGGGAGAGGGTTTTTCTTCACCCCTTCTCTTGCAATCCCCTTCTGCCTAGTTTTTCTTCAGTAACTAAGTTGTTTAGCCTTTTTTTGCCCGCACTTCGTTCTCTCACTCAGATTTATTTAGGTCTTGATCCATTAATAATAGGAGTTAATGCCCTTAAAACAGGAAAATAAACAAGTATGATGGAAGAGCAGTCTACAGTCCTTTGCCCACTTACACCCTGGGACTGGACACAGTCTTCTTGTGGTTAATGACACACCTGCCTTTGCCCATTTCTATTCTGCCTAGTTACAGAAAACCCTAACACAAGTGTGACATCAGTATTTGGCCAGTTTTAGCATCATACAAAGCAATGGTATTTATTCAGGTCTGTATCACTATTTGAACGTCAACTTCCTTTTAAGGAGAGATTTCTTCAGAATCCTGAGCTGCATTTTGTCCATTCAGCTACATAATTGCTTTTGCCCGTAGCAATTTCTCTGCTGACAGGCAATTTTTTCCATATTCAGCAAAAAAGATAATAGTTCCCATGGTGAATCTTTGAAAAGCAGAAGTTAGTGATATTACCCAGTACAATGCCCATGCTCAATATTAAAACAACAACAAYAAAATGGACCTATGGACTTTGAAAGTGGTGTTTTATCTCCCTAAAATCCTGCTGTTACTCTCCAAGTGACAATGTCTTACTAAAGAAAAGCTTCCAGTAAAATTGTTTTATTTAATGCCACTGTTATCCATAACTTTCCAGGCTTCAAAGGGAGTTTTTTCTCAAACAAACAGTGGAAAAGAGCCCTCACCCACCCTAACTGGTGGGTTTACTCCTAGAGCTGAAAAATGAGTAACTGGTTTATTAATTGACTTTTTTTTTTCCTTAAAGCACTTGAACCATTTCAGACTAACAGTTTGCTCTGATTTTAAAGATATTAATGCAAATGTTAGTCTCAAAGCCTCATTAAAAAAATAAAAGAAATCCCATCAACAAAATTACCATTCAGTTTCCCAGACAGAGTTTGGCTTTTCTAGTTTATTCAAATACACTAATTTTGAATTCTCTAAGGCTAATATTTGTATTGCTCTTTTACCATTATATTGTTTTGGTTTACGTATAGTGGAACTACAAACGTAATCTTCTTATTTGTCTTGACCTAAAACAAAAATGCAGCATCCTCATTCTATCATTTTCAGCTGCCTTTAAYACAATTCCAAAAGCACACACAGATTAAAGCATCTATTAGAAAGAAATGTTTTGATTTAAGACAGATACTGATCTACACTTACTGGCAAGCAATCCGATTCCATTTGCTAGTGATCCAACCCAAGCAGTCTTGCCTTTCCCTTCTCCAAAAGCATCCAGCCATTCTAAATACAAGACWCCCACCGCCAGCGGTGATCCGTAACACAAGAACTGAGTAAAGAAGGAAACGACAACAATCACCCAGCCCCAGCCACCATCTGGTGGTTTCCGAAATACCATCTTGTCAGATGAGTGCAGATGTACAGGCAGAACCTGTGTAAACAAAAAACAAACAGAACAGAGCATTAGAAATGTGACTGACCTAGGTTTACTAATTCAAGCGAGCTGTACAGAGAAGTACACATTCAAACAGAGGCTTATTTCAACTATCCTTCAAGAAATATATGCAACACAGCATACAGGCAATGAAAATTAGTTACCATTTGGTACTTGTACCTCCTCTGCATAACACAGGAACAGTACACAAAGCATTAGTAAGTCATACGTGCATCAGCACTGTATTACAGAAAGGGGGAACATTTCATTTTCTGGGTGTTAAATAGGCTTTGTGAAGACCTCAGGCACTAATATCTGCCACCGTTCAACGAGAGAACCACAGGGCCAACCAGCTGTTAAGCCCTCAGATATCCTGAGTGAAGCGTATAGGTTGGAAGGACAAGAAAAGCTACAAAACAATCCCAATAAATAATTTAGGATTTTAAAAAAAACACAAATATAAAAATATTAGTTCAAGGTCCCCCCCCAAAAAATAATAAAAAAAAATCTCTACTTAGTTGTAATCTCAGCATAGTACCTTGCAGTTTAGCAAGGTGTTTGCCACCAGATAGTGTGCTCTGGGAGGGGTAGCCAAGAGGAAGATTGACATTCTGGAAATAGTAACAGTTCAGTACCCTGCTCTGTCAGCCAGGTGATGTGTCTACACATGGAGTGATGCATCCAAAAATCACTTTGTACATATTAGTAAATGAAGTGAGCTCTAAAACTGTATACAGATGTTGGCTTATATGCCAAGACATGACAGTATTAAGCATGCACAGAAAAACCTCCTATGACCTGTTACAGTGTCCGCTCTCTGCGCCGTTTGCACACATCACCCTTCCCCAAACTGGCACTTACTTCTTGGACTCCAAAAATACCACCTTACTCCTTTGCATGGCAAGATCCATCACCTATGCACCTATGGCTTTAAATAACTGACTGTCCTCATACCTTCTCAAGACTAGATTGTGAATGTAGGGACTGATGCCTCTAATATCTAGCAAAGAATTTAGAAGTTTCCAGGCTAAACTGCTTTGGAGTTTGGATGACTCCAGTAATACGTGAGTCCCTATGCACACAACTAACCTGCCCTCCCGCTCTATAGGGAGCAATCTGCCGAAGTGATGATCACAAAACCCATGTTCTGTTCCTGGCTCTGTCACTAACCAGACGTGTGATTCTCAACAATTTTATTTCCTTTACCCTGTAAGACAGAAACAGATAAGATCTTACCCTGTTTTCTTTGTGAAATACTCTCAAGGACCATCTTCACACTACAGCTTAGGCATTAAGACTGCTGCAGTAACAGTTCTGCTCTTGGAGACCCCAAGAGGCAAAGCAGAAAAATAAACGYGTCTCACTGCCTGTTTGGCTTACAACCCGAGGAGATGGAGTTCTTCAGCTTTTCAGTGAAAGGAAAAAAGTTACTGCTTTATGAAAGCAATGGTGTAATCAAGTAGACGATAACAGGACTTCCATTCAAGCTCCCCGTACTCACTGATTGGGCAATTTTTAAGAATTTGCGTTGAAAACTTGCAAAAAAACTGCAGTACAAAATTTTGAGGAATAATTACTATAGAGACATGAAAAAGGCCAATTCTAGTTTACAGACACACTTAAATGTTACTTTGAGGGTAGATACTTACAGATGATGACACCACAAAAGTCCTTCAGCTCCCTACAAATGTACCTTCACGTGGCGACTCTACCTGCAGAAAAAGAGCAGCAAAGCAAGTTTTCAGCCAAAGTGTCACTGCAACAGTGGACACAATTCTGAAAAACTGGTGTCTTCACATTAAATTTCTTCTTTTTAATATCTTTTCAGAGGAACTTCAGAAGTAATCAAGTTACCACAGTGGAGAAATACTGATCCCCCCTCAATTAATTAACAGCTGACAGCAGTCCTGAGCTCCAAAATAACAAAAACATTGTCTACTAATGTAAAATAAACCTTGACCTTCTAGGTCCTTTAGGAGTGATTTACAGTTTTAACATACTGACAGTCCTTCAAAATACAGTATTTCCTGTTACAAATGTTACAAAGTTATATGTTTAAGTTATAAATGTGAGCTGATTTATTTTCTTAAACGTCTGGTGAGTGTCCCTTGATCACATCAGATGCAAGGGTGACAGCTGGAATAGACAGAAATCATACCATACCATAAGGTATTAAAGCATTAAAAAGCTGCTTATAGGTACTTTCCTACAACAATAACCTTTATACAAAAAGGGATCCCCTTGTTTCTACACAAAATATTTAAACTATACATATGCAGTCACCAAAAGAGCTTACATATGCATCTCTCTGTGCATTAAATAAGCATCACTTGGCTTGTTTTGTCCCTGACTGGAGTAAAAATGGTGGAAATAAGTGACAGTTCCACTGAGTCAAAGCAAGGAAATTTTCAGAAACCCACTAAAATAATGGAAATAGACAGTGAATAATCCCAACTCGTAGTTGTTTAAAAAGCAGTCTTTAGAAAACAAACATATTTTAACTATAATATTGATTTCCACTATACTGACGCCCTAAAATTTGGCACAGAGACAACTCTGAGTTCAGTTCTGCTATTCTAAACGTTTGATGGGGAGAAAGGGAGGGCAGAACAGGAGACGAAAAAAGTTTTTGTAGGCTTAGGTCACGTAGTCCTTTCTAATAGAAAGACTAAAAAAAACTCTGGATCAGTTCCTCATCTGCTGCAAGTCTGCACAGCTTTATTGACTTTAACCAACTGCTCCCAACTTATGGCAGCAAAAAAGCTGACCTCCTACATCCTGATGCCTCCTATTTTGCACCACAGATCTCTCTTGCACCTTTTAGCTAAAYAACAGGATTTTAGGTAGCAAAAACATCTCTATTTTCTAAACATTTTAAGCCATTTACAGCCTACAATTGTCAAGCAAAAAGTGAAAACCACCATCATTTTTCCTCCCAGAAATCATCCTCAAAGTGCAAACAGATATATGAAGTCCCAGAATTTGTGTTTAAGAGCCAGAATGACCTGGCTTTTCCTTCCCTTTCTTGCAGGTTGCTCTTTCCCTTACACTGCTGTGTGCCYATTAGCTAAAACAAGGCATATTGTCTAACTTCCCTGAAGGCACAAAGTCCTCCTGAAGAGAGCACGCAAGCTGAGAGCCCTGTGCGAGGAGCCCGTTCCCCAGAGCCCTCTGCTACGATACATGGTTAAAGATGTCCCAGTCAACCAAACTGCTGCTGGGACCGTGGATATCAATACACCTTTTATTGGCACATTATTTAATGCTTCCCTGAAAATGACAAGTCGTAGCATAAAAGCTTAGTAGCACTGACAGGAGACGACAGTAGGAACTAAACCTTCGCTACTCCCAGCACTGCCTGCATGGGCACTGAATCCGTGCATCGACTTGGGAGGGATCCAAAGTGCCTTTTGCTATTTTGTATCTGTGTGGAAGGAGAACACAGACTGTACAGATACACGCGATCACCAAAAATAAAGAAGCAGAAACACATACAGAAAAGAGCACATAACAGTTTTGTTTTCTCTTGGAATCAGCCAGAAAGACTTGTGCGATCCTGGAAAGAGACAACCAACCATGGGTTTAAGATTTAGGTGGGAACCATTTCGCAAACATTACTGTTCACAAAACCTAAGGATGTTGTTTCAGACTCCAGGAAACCTAGTCACTTCAAAAATACCGATATGGAGAAATGAAGCATAAAGAATTAAACAGTAACTTGAAGCTTGGTCAGAAAAAGCTTTTCAGTGGGTTGTACTCACTGCGAATAAGAATCAGAGGAAGAGAGCTGCTTGATGAAAGCCTTTACCAACAACAACAACAAAAAGAAACCCTAGAGAACGAACTGAACAACAGTTTTAATGTGGAAAGAGAGAGGTGTCTGGCTGCAACTATCTTCTTTTATCTAAGCAGCTTTAGCACAATATTGAGTTCTTTTTCTATAAATCTTAAAATTTGGCTTAAAGATGACAGAAGAGCACAAAAAAAGGATTGGTCTAAAGAACACGAGTACGACTGAAACTTTAGCTCTCAGCACAGAAACTTGTATTAATCTGTGGCAAAGGGAGTCTTGAGAAAGACAGTAGCAATACGATTGTTTCCAGTTTGTTATTTGTGCAACCGGAGTCTGGTTAAGTACGCTGCTTTCTGCGAGCAGCACATGGCTGCAAAGAAAGCCGATGTCAGCAGAATCACTGTGTGATTAATGCTCAGCTATTCCAGTTTTGCAAGGCACTGGTACAAATTAAGACGGTACCAGCCAGAATGGTAACATCCCTCATTTTAAGTTGAATTAGATTTTACGTAAATTTCTATTTATTTTTCAGGCAATGTTCTTCCAATTATCATCTGAAGTTTCTGCTACCCTTAGCTTGCAAGTAACACCTAGAGCATTAGAGCAGCAGTGATACATTACAGTTGTTTTTAACATACTCATTGTATCCAAACACCTGCACATGTACTGACATGAAGGCACTGTATTAAATGCACTGAAAAAGACACATCTGTACTTTGATGACATCAGGCTTTAACTCATGTTCTAATTACAGTAGCTCCCCACATTTAAATATTTGTCCAAGTTCTTTCACACTGAATATGTATATTTTCCTCTCAGTTCTCAGCATTCAGGTCTACCTATTTCTCATGCTCCTTTACTCTCCCTTTTCTAAGTTATGCAAGAGGCTCATCAAATAAATATTTCCTTCCATTTCTGCCTGACAAGGGAAGAAGCGTGGAGTTTAAAACAAAACAAAATACCAGAATAAAACTTACTGACGACATAATAATGTTYTTCCGTTGTGCAAAATAAGTTCACATAAAGAAGTATCAACCAGGGCAGCACATAAACCAGCCAGCTTTGTACAAATCTGTCAGCTCAGCAGAACCAGTCCTACCTGTTTCCAGAGCCTCACTGCCCCAGAGGGGATAGAAAACCCCCCTGCAAGTATAACTGCCTGCCAGACACTAGCATGCATCCATACGGACAGATGTAAGCTGGCACTGCTATAAACCACCAGCCAACTGGATTTACCAGAGAACTCCTCTGCAAATCGGGAGCGCGGTGCGCGCCGCCTTACGCATCACAACCTGCGAGGGCTTCCCTTGGCGTCCGCTCCCTCAGCCGGCCCGCGCCCCTTGGCCAGGTCCTCCGTGGGGACGGATGGGCTTTTATAGCCCCCAGCTCACCTCGCCTCTCCCCACGCCCCCGCGGGCCAGCCCACACCCCCGCTCCAGAGGACTGCGTTACACATTGACGCCTTCCACCTCCAGACCCATTCCGACGGGAAGCGCTCATCTGCGRAGCAACACGCGCCGAGAGGTGACTGAAGGTCGTCCTCGCCAGCCCGATGCCACGCACACGGCAGGACAGGGTTGCGCCAGGTACCCACAGCCAGCACCAAGGGCTGCTCACAGCGGGCACCAAGGGCTGGACGTCGAGAGGCACCACAAGGGACGCCGCCGCCCCGGCGGGCACTCAGGGGCGACGGCAGGACCTGAGCCAGCTCCTTTCTCCAAAGCGCGGGCACTGCGGACGCCCCTGCAGAGCCCCCTCAGGGCCACCGGCCTGGCCCGGCCGCCCCCCGCACCGACACCCGGGGCCGGGACAGCCCCGCCGGAGAGCCCGGCCGGGCCGACCCGGGTGGCGGC
>JASVER010000024.1:3573364-3626914 GCA_030449065.1 Oceanodroma leucorhoa
CCCGCCCCTCCGGGCAGGCGTGGGGCGGCCGCTCACCCCTCGGCCTCACCTCTATCGCGGACCCCCGCCCTCCTCCTCCTCCTGCCCCTGCTCCGCGGGCGGACGCCGGCCTCGCCGCCTCCCTCCGCCCCGCTCTCGCCRGGGAGAGGCCGACCCCGGTCCCCGGCCGACAGTCGCCACCATCCTGGGGCCGGGCGGCCGCAGCGGGGCCGGGGCCGGAGCCGCCCTCGTYCCCCGCGCAGCGGCGGGGAGCGGCGATCAGCGTGGTGTCCCGCCGCTCCGCCCGCCGGCTGCCCCKGCCCGGCCCCAGCGCCAGCCCCACCGCCCTTGGTGAAGGCCTGGCTCCAAGGCACGACAAAAGCCCCCTACCACCATCCCCTCCTCCTTTTATTCGCATGGCCACGCTGAAGCCCGGAAGGCAGGAGCAGGACCGCAGCTCCCTCAGGCGTACCGCAGCGGCTTTCAACCTGCTCGGGTACCAAAGGCAGCGTAACCGCTGCAGGACAGGGATGGGCGCTGGCTCCCCGCCAGCATCGTTGCCCAAAGGCCGCAAACTTGCGCTGCAAACAGGGATGCAGGTAGCATACATACAGCACTGCCACGCCAGCCTGCTAGCTCAGGTAGGAGACAACGCGCTTTTAGATCAGCGTAGCCACTGCCTTTAGAGGCAGTGTCCAAGCCCTAGCCCAGATCAGTGTGCATGGCATGTACAGCGCTGTTAGACGTGACAAGGTAGCTGTCAAATCACACAAGTTCAGCTACCTGCAACTTTCATCTTCCAGACTGCAAAATCTGTTGCAGAAGCCAATTGACTACTCAGCAAGTATCAGGCTCTACCCATGGCTCTGTGGTCAGTGTGACAGCTCTGCTGCTATCTCTACCCCAGTTAGACCAGCTCAGGTACCCACACAAGCTGCACGTGGAAATACAAACATTACCAGAGTTGAGTGAAATTTTGATAGCCGAAATATTCCTAGAGCTGAAATTCTGAAGCAATCTCAGATGTTTACAGCCCGTGCTGTTCCTACAGGTATGGTGTAACTCCCCTTTCAGACCTGCAGTCCAGATTTACTCCTTCATGCAATATTTACAAAGGTTCATGAACTTCAAGTATCTTTTAAAGCACCTAGATCCACCTCACAGTGTTCAGGCAAATATTAAAATGAATACTTGCTACTGGAAGGACTGACAGAAGAATGATACAAACTCAGGACTCATTTCTAAGACATCTCTTAAGTGAGAAGGCCTTAGCTGGCATATGGTTCAATTTGGGGTATCTCATGTCAAAAAGGGCAGCCAACTGAAAAGAAAAAAAAAGAGACCAGGAACTATCAGAGCTCTAGAATACTGGTCCAGGGAGGAAAACTGAAATAAATGGCATTTAACCTAGAGATAAGGCAGAGGGGAAACATAACATTCTTCAAGAACTATAAGGAGTTATTGCAAAGAAAAAGGAATGAATTGTTCTGCATACACATTAGACAACTAAAAGAGGTGAGTGGGCTTAAACTCCATCAAGAGGTATTGCTTTAGATATTAGGAAAAGCAAGGCTAGCTTGGTACTGGCAGAGATTTCTTTGCAAGAGTGTAGCATTTTGGGAACACACGTGCACTGGGTTGCTGAAAAGACATGACTGAAGACAGCTGCCCAGATAGTAAACAGCCTCCGTTTACTTTGATCATTTTCTTAGAGTCCAGGACATAGGCTGAAATCGAAAAACTAACTGAAATCTTTCCATAGGCACACTTGAGATGTCTGGAAAATAGCAATTCTGAAACAACTGTTCAAGATGTGCTGTTTCCTACACTTCAATACAACACTAATAAATACGATAAAAACCTGTTCGCATTCAAGTGCATATAAAGCTCCAGTTCCCATTACAGTGCTTCATATAAATGTTTTGCTTTTTGAATTCTACAGAAGCTTAAAAACCAATGTTGTGGGCTAAAATTAAGCACAGGACATTTCTCTAGCAAAATTGGTTATGAGCATCTGAAAAAACAGTGAAGAATATTCGTGTATTCACAAGTAGTCATTAGACTACTGCATACAAGCTTGGAGTTCATAATGGTTTATCTATACAGGAACATTCAGAAGAGCTAAGGCATATCAGTTACAGCACACACTGAAATACACTGGGTCTTTATGCAGAGGTCCTAGTCAGATGCAAACTGACTTTAGATCACAGGCAGCTTTGGACCTGAACAAGAAACCACACTTGGGAATTAAAATGCACTTTAAATGAATACATATTGATCCTAATTGGTTTGCTTGAACTACTCTGGATGCCCTCCTGATGACAAATCCTCCACTTTTAATTAACTCCGCTTCTCATATGAACATGCCAGTCAAGCGCACACCATAATTTTGATAGGGCAACTTGCTGGCAAAAGACAGACCTGTGAAAACAAGCCACAGAAACAAAAGGCTAGAGGAAAGAGTCCCTCCTCCATGTCTCCTTTGTCCTTGGTTTCATAACAAGCAAGGCAGCTCCTTCCAACTCTAGGTTTCTGCTCACTCAGCCTACAGTATTTTGGCAACTGCTATTTGGCTTAGATTTCAAATCACTGATTAATCTTCTCATTTCTTCACTTCAGGAACCCTTCCTACAAGGCCTTCAAAGGCAAGTGAATTATAACGGTGCCATAGCCACACCTTTCATAACCACGCTTTTGTCCCACATATCACCAGAAGAATTCTTAAACTTTCACTGGAAAACAGAAAACGAAGGGAAACATTGAATAATGCCTACAAACCCCTCCATCCCCCAGCCTCTGGGGTTTAGGAATCCAAAGGGTAAAGGTACTTAGGTAGCATGGCCAGGGATGAGAACAGCACCTAGTTAAAAAGTTACCTTGTTTTTGGTGAGCCATGGTTGCAGGATGTGCAATCCTAGGTCGCTAGCAGCTATATTGCCTTACAGATGATCTAGAAACCTGTACTCTACAGACGGTGCAGCAGCAGCAGCAGCTCCTGAGGGTACAGAGAGGAAATTTAGAGGGTATTCATACAGCCGTCCTGGAAGGGGTCCTTCCCAGCAAGGAACGCAGCTGGTGTGCTGAACACCCCAGAACTGACCAAAAAGGAATTATCATCCTGGGTAGAAGGGGGGGGCAGGTGGGAGCAGGGCGGATGTTTCCTGTTTTTTTGGCTTTGTTTTTTTTTGTTTTGGTTTCGTTTTCTTTTTTTGGGGGTTGTTTTGTTTTTTGGGTTTTTTTTTTGTTTGTTTTTTGTTTTTGTTTTTTTAAAGAGAAGGTATATAATCTGCAACAGAGGAAAATCCCAAAACATAAACCAATTCTAAATATTTTATCAACTACTGTCCTGTAACGTGTGGTCCAGATTGAGAAGCATCCTTCGGTACATTTGCAGTCTTTACATAATCTGTGTAGGAGGAGAGACTCTGGAATGAAAGGGCCAAGCTAGTATGTCCGAAGTTCATTGTCGTCTTAGGGGCTTTGTTAACTTGCTTGTGGAAAATGTCCATTAATGATTGAAGGGGAAAAAAGGTGAGGAAAGCAATCAGTAGTTTGACTAGAGTTTAATCTAAGCAGATGTATTAAATACCTGTGCACTTACAGAGTCTAAAGGACACTCATTTGTCTTCAGCAGCCTTAAAAGGCAATACTTCAGTAGTTACAATTTAACCCTTCATGTGAGAGGCAGAAAGAGTGAGGCTTGTCAAGTGCTGTTTGACCACATTAAGCAGGGTCATTCTACCTTCCCTCAGTGAAAGGGAATAAGATTGCTTAAGTGGCAAAGAATACAGATTTCCCCCCCCCCATGCCAATAAAGTACTACAAGCCCCCCCCGGTGTCGTCACAGCTATGCCGACTTGGCCTACGCTGTTTGGGGAGATGCAGATCTGGCGGCAGAACCGCCTCACCCCWCCCAGTCTGTCTGTAACTACCCACACGCAATGCAACGTGTCCACACCACCGTCTTCTGAAGAGGTCCCATAACATGGGCAAGACCTGAGGGAGGTGTTCAGGTGAACTGTATCACCAGTCTAACCACCGCCTGACAAACCGTTCAGCTGTGTACTTCCAAATGCTGATTTGTAAATCAGTTTTCTATGTTAGCCTTCAAATCTATACATACATGCAAAATAAACATCAYGTGCAAACCTTCTGCAAAACTTGTAACAAAAGAAATGTAGCAGTCATTTGGGTTGGAAAAATTATAAACTCTWATCTTTTTTTACATTTACATGACTGAAAGTTTTTTTTTGTTCTTACACTACCCATATATGCAATGAGGACATGGAAAGATTACACGAAAAAGTTATCTAGGAAAAGTAATTTTGTCTTGCTGCTCACTTAAATACTCTTGCTATGCAACACAATCAACTAATGTAGTTGCAAGGAATGTTTTTTGAAGATTTCAGAAGTAAACTTGCTTAGTAAAAGTTTGTTGTAACAAACTAGGGAACTATGACAACTTTTACGTAACATAATCTTCTGAATCTGACGCATACATTTGCATTCTCTAAACTGATAAAGGAACTATTTGGGTTCATTAAATAATGATGTTTTATGTATTAGAACACTAAGGCAAATCACAATAATTTCAGGCTATTCTAAAAATCACATATACTTCAACTAAAATACAATAGTGCACCTGAAATGACAAATAAGTACTGGCAGCATGAAGCCCATTTGCTAAGAGTGTAAAATGGAAATAAAATTAGTGCTGCATCTCCAAGCAAAGAAATATATCAGTTCCATTTTTCTAGAGCATACACTTTCAGGGAATATAAAAAGTACATTTTTATTATGRCATAGGTCTCTCATGACCTCTAGGTTTGCCATAAATTCACCAAGATCAATGCCAGTACAGACCACAAGTGCTATTTTTACTGAGCTACGAATTTTCTGTTTTTCAACCCCATCTTCCCATGTGGCATGGATCTTGTTAAGTGTCTCTCACAGTAGAGCTAAAACCCAGTTAAGATGGTGCATATTACACTAGGATAGCTCAGAATGCACTCATCGTTTTAGGGAAAAGATTCAATTTTCTTTACCGATCGGAAGAAGATTCCTTACAGAAGAAAGGCAAGGGTCACAGCTATCTCATATAGGAGCAAATCTTGTGTATACAAGTATGTATGGTTACATTAGAGAACCAGATGTCAGTGAAAATACCAGTACATTAAAAAAAAAAATCACAATATATAAATAATCAAATCACTTTTGCAGAAAATAACTTAGTAACTCAATAAAATATCTTTCCCCTTTCTAGACGTTCACCTCTTTCTGAGGTATTGTATATAGGGCACATAAAGTGTTTGCTTAGAGAGAGGCAGACTGGTTTATGCTACCTCTGCTTTTTTGTTTTGAATCAGGAATATCAGATCTCTTTTCTAAGTTTTATTTTGTATTAGCTTCATGCCTTAAAAGGCTAGCATAACAATCTTGATTAAAGAATGTGATGCAAAGTGGTTAAACACATTTTTACTTTCAGCAGTGGATGGACTGAAAATAGAGAAGAACTGGATCCTTAGTATTGCTGAAAAGCAGCGTGAACAAGGCAAGTACCAGAATGTCCCTTCTAGTCCCATGCAACAAACTCCTGGGTGACGGCTGCAGTAACCAGAGCTGTGGCAGAGGGCATGATGAGGTGGCAAAAATGCATTAAAGAACATCCTTTAAGAAAATAATGACTCATTTGTTACACAGAACTATCTCCAGCTTCTGCCTGTTGAGCACATGACATCGAGAAGGCTGTTACCAACCACATCACATGCCTGCTGATTTCCCAGTGGGACTCAGACCGTACAACACTGTCAGTTGGATGCTCTAGAAATCCTCAGTTACCCTCGAGTGGATAGCTTTTAGTCTTTGTAAAGACTATGTAAAATAGCCTTTGCAAACACGGGCCAAGTAGATGACCTCAGCTTCAGCGCAAAAAGATGACAATCTCAGCATATCAAAAGCAAGTATTTTTGTTGAGGTAGTCACCAGGTAGAGCACAAATACTGGAGACGGCTCCTCAGAAGTGGTGTTTGCTTATTCCCCGCTGACAATTAATCTACATCATACCAGTAGAGAATACTGAAGTTTAATGGCACACATTTATCAGGGCAGGAAGTAGCATACTGCAGAGTCTCACAGGAATGCATATTACAGGCATACACTTTTCATCTTGCTTGAGTATTAAGTTCATTTAACAGAGTTGAGTTAGCTTTTCCCTCACTTATTTAACTACATTAAAATACTGAGGAAGGCATTTATTTTCTGTCAATGAAATGGAGAGGCTAATAGTAGCAGTACGAAACAGCCAGCAACCTAAGTTCATCTCAGTGCAATCTCATTTCAATGCAAACATTGTCAATTTTTTTCTGTAAAATGCAGTTCTGTCAGTTAAGATGCAGCTTTATTTTCACTACTGCCCTTAGCCTAGTCTTGGGTCTTCACAGGCTGAGACCACGATTCCAAATTATACTGCATTTTTGTAGTTATGCTTATACATCGACCTGTTGGTGATACAGCACATGCTAAAGCAGTTCACAATTTATCTCCAAATGTCTGTAAAGTGTCCCCAAAAGCCTATGTATTTTAATTTTGTACTGCCAAGACAAACTCAGTTAGTGGAGGGACAAAAGGGAAAGGAAGATTCCACAATGGAAGAGGTTTATTTTAAGCCTGTGCTAAGCTGCCACCAGGGCTTGTCTAAATATAGATTTGTCCACTGTAAACACCCTTAGTCTGCATTTAGTGCAGACTCATGCAGAGTTACTCAGCAATGGCAAGCTGGCTTTACATTCATACCCAGGCCCGTGATAATTCTCAATCATAACCAATTCCTGAAGAAATCGTTTGTAAGTGGGTTTTTGCATCTAAAGAGAAACATTAACCAAGAGAAGTTTACCTCCTCCTGTCGGCATCACGCCTTTGTCGTCTAAGTTTTGRGAAGCTCTGTAAACGCTCTCAAGATGAGAAGCAAGCTCACCAAGGGGCTGTAGCTTTCAGGCCCAACTCTTCAACCCACCATGGTTTGCCAAGGACGGGCAGGCAGGGGCTGTGCAGACACGTTCCGTGAGCTTCTGCAGCAGCTCGCGTGCTACAAGGCAGGAAACAGCCTGTGTTGGGCAGGTGTGGGTCATTGTTCTGCCACTCAGAAATCCTGGCATCCATACCATGCCTTCCTGCTAACTCCTGTCCTCCGCTTGTTAATGCTTGCTACGCCTCGGAATCATCAATCCTTGTATTCTGCAGCGTAAATACTACACTATACTGAAACCATCTATCTCAAGTACTGGTAATCTCACCACATCTTTTCTCACCACATCTGCAAAGAGCTTGGACAATTTACCATCAATAAATTAGTTTAAAATGTACTTGCTCTGACAACTCCAATGTAAACATATCCGGTGTGTTCTACCACTGCAATGTGACACACTCTCCAAGTTTATGCGAATCACCCCCTCAGTGACTGTGAAGAGAATTGGAAACCATTGTCTGTTTACTGATCATTTCAGCTTCCTTACCAAAAAAGTACAAATACAAAAAAGTATGCCTTCACTGGAACAACTCGGGGACTCCTCTGTAACTTCTCTGTAAACCAGGCACAAATGCATAACTGTACCTGTGTTAAACTTCATTTGGCTTTTGGGCTTTGCTACTTAAAGAGTATATGGCAAAGACTGCCATATGAAAGGATCAGGATGCTGTATTTCAGTAGGCTAGTAGCCCAAGATCTGCCAGTGCTGTGCTCCTGTGCTGACCCAGAGTCAGAGTTGTGCAGGGTCATCATTTGGGATGGTTCCAAATCCCAGGGTAATAGCTGAAGCTCTGAGGTACATCATCTACCAACTAAATTATGTAACAAGTTCTATCTTTGAAACCTTTGCAATCTACTTGGAGGTGGAGTATTCCAACTTGCCCAGTAATCATTACAGCAAGTAGTGGAACAACTAGAACAATTAGAAAACCAAATGGTCAGCAGAATATATGCATGTTAAATACTCATCCCTGTCCTGAAAACAGGCAGAGGAAGGTTTCTTCTTCTCAGCGCTGCAAATGACACTTCCAATGCAACATAGCCACATAACAAGCCCTGTCCAAAGCCCTACAGTACTCCTCTATGCTTTTGTGAGCATCAGGATTTTGTTTACCTTCCATTGCCATTGTCCATGGCTTTTTTCCACTTGAGGAAGCCTCCAGACACCTGTCACAAATAATGCTCCTTACACAACATGACCAGGCTGGGGCATCTTAACAGTCTCACAGAAYACCTGCTGCCCACTACAAATCAGGCATCAGGTGTTTACTGTTAGCAGCAGCTAGAATCACATGGGACTGCCATAATTGTTCAGATTATCAGCTCTCCATAACTGCTGTCGATGTTTAGAAACATTCATTCACTTTTGAACAAGGCAGAAAAAGTTTCTTTAYAGCACTTGAGTTTTGGACAGTTGGTGTTATCCTTATTTCACAAGGGATGCTCATAAGACTTACTGGTACAAAAGGCCAAAAAGATACATATGAATGAAGCACAAGAGAACACCCCCCTCTAAGGATATAAGGCGCAGAGTGCATCTATTGTGCGTTGGTTTCCTTTAACCTACAGAATTTCTGGGCTCAGAAACAGTGGATGAAACAGTCTGTGCATCATGCATACAAGCAAGGCATCAAACAGCAAATTGTCTACCAGCGTGTTTCAGACTAGGTAATCCCACCTTGACAGTGAGATCAGGAGAAAGAGGCTAAACTGCTGGCTCACTGACCTCAATCTTAGAAAACCCAATGCTATTACATACATAAATAAAGCTCCAAGTGATTGATTTAGATGGCATTCAGACAATGTCACTGGAGAACACTGAAGTACACTCTAGTAGGCATAAACGGATCTACCTTAGAAATCTTGTAGCATGTTCACATCCAGTCCAAATTCATTTGGAGAGTTTCTGGCTAGAGATTGCTTTGATACTCTTGCCCCTTACAATAGCTATTAAAACCTGAAAAGCTTTTGCCTGAACAGTTAGAAATTAAACCAGAAGCCTCCACCTTGAATTCATAAGGCTTTGGAGAGGATTGTTTTTTTTTCCCAAAGCAAACTCATGTATTAAAGAAAAAGAATGACCACTTTGAGCAGGAATCTAGAATGCTTCCTGGAAGAAGGAAATAGTCCTACCTTGAGTTGTGGGATTGCACAAGTCAGACCCATGACTACGACATGATACTGAGGGCCAAGCCAAAGTTCTGCAGTGGGGTGCAATTTAGGTAGGGGTAGGCTGGGCTTGGAGTGAGCTCTTCGCATTCTTCTCTACTGTTAGGGATGAGTCTTGCCTCAGAGAAAGGTTATTCCTCCACTGATTCATGTGGCTTACTTTTAGGTAAGGAGAAGTCCCTCAGAAGAGGCATAATATCTGCAAGGGTATTAAAAGGATTTGAGAGTCAGACAAAGAAAAAAGTGCTTATTTGACCAAAAAAAAAAAAGCTATCCTTATTTGGCTACACTTATTTTTGTATTTTGGAAATAGTTGAGACATTGGAGAAAGTTTGTTTTAAATATCTCTACACAGGCTTGGAATTTACTTTTAATACACAAAGCATTCCTATACAGTTAATAGGTGTGCGAACTGACACATGAATTTCCTCTTCCATTTCCCTCCTCATTGCTGTTTCCCACCTCCCCCCATGTAGTCATTAAAAGAAGTCTCTATAATTTGCCCAAGAGGCCAGTTGGCACAGACTTCGTATACAGCTAGACAGCATCTTAAATACAGGGCCAGGGTCTTCATAGAAAATGCCATTTCTTCAAGTTGAAGAAATATTTTTTTTTAAATATTATTTTATATATCTACCACTAAGGAGAATAATCTTAGAGCAGATTTACCCTAGTTAAAAGAGTCAAAGTAAAACAGGTAAAAAGAGATTAATTTTAAATTTGAATAGGTCAACAATGAATTAAAGCTGCATTTGCAGAAAATAATTATTTTCCTTAAAGGGAAGTTTTCTGCTTTAGGATAGGCTGACAAACCACCTTAAGTTTCCCCAGACCAGAGATGGAAAACATCCTTAATGGCTCCCATTAACCTATCTTTGAAGTCTTGCAGAAATTATGTAACTGCTCTGGAAACAGAGGAGGCACAGCCAGGAACCCTGCCTCTGAGCAGAGCACTTGGGAGGGGAAAACAAACAAAAAAGTCTTTACTGAATCCTTGCTCTTTGCTGAGACTTCCCCCCACCTCAGCCTTAGGCCAACTTGGATGGGAAAGCTGTAGCAAGTGTCAGGCTTTTATTGCCTGCTCTATTTTTTGGGATTTGTTGTGGAGGAAGAAAGTGAAGCCTGAGCATCATGTGAGCAACTTTAATATCAGAACATAAATGCCAAGAGAACAGTGACCTGGCTCCTTTTGCCCCTGCGGGAATAACGTTGCTGTGCCTTTCATTGAACTCTGTGATCTGAGGCTTGGAGGAAGTGTTCAGCTTAGAAACCACTGTAAAATTTTCAGGAAGGTGTAGAAGACGTCAAAGCTAATTTCGAAGCCCACTCCCATTTGGAATTTGCAACCAAACTCAGTTCTCATTTCTGCTTGTCTAAGTCCAAAATAACCTCACTTTAGTTATTTCCTCAGTGTGAACAAGAACAACAGCTGACCCACAGTATCTAGGTAAGTGCCAGTTTCAGCCCTTAACAACTCTGAATATTTTGGGGAACTGATCCAATGTTCATTGATGTTTGGTGAATTATATCTTAAAAGATTCCTTGCATTAATACATTTTAAATAAGATCAGGTGGCAATTCATAAATGCAAGTAGCAGTGCTGTAAAAAAAAGCAAACCATTACAAACTATTCTTCCAGAAGAGTTTTAAAAACAGGAATTTGGAGGATAGCAAATAACTGAAAACCATGTGAGAATATGGAAGTCGCACTGTCAGCAGCAGATGAGACTACTATCGCATGACAGCTAAGCTTGGCAGGTTCACTATCATCTGTAAATTATAGGACATTTGTATTATTAAAGAAAAACTCTAAAATATAGTTCTGCAGTGGTAAGGGAAAGCTGCCCCAGCAATTATAGGAGATTGCTAAAATGCAGTATGGACCAAAGAGGAAGATTTGCAAGAGAAGCAAGTAACAGGCAAATAAACCCGGCAGCATGTTAACGAAAAACCAAACCAAAACAACCCAAAAACACCCAACCCAAACAATGAAGGCAAGAAGTTTAAATATATTTTCATTATACCACACACAAAAAAATACTAGGCTACAATTTTGGATGCTTGTGACAGTATAAATCATTCAAGATGTGAATTTTGTAGTCTGAAAGACTATCTCAGTCACAAACAGTTCTAACACTGTATAGTTTATTCAACATTTAATGGCTTGACTTAGTAAATCTTTAGTAAATCTTGAGCAAATTTTATTACTATCATGAAGCATCCTGACTCTGATCAATTAAACATTAGGACTCTTTGGGAAAGAAACTAGCTTACTTTTATAGTTTTCTTCAAAGAGGGAACCTGGGAAATTGGAGACACCTTCTTATGTTTTACAGAAACCTGAAACTGAGAAAAAGTTTCAGAATCAGAACATACCAAATATTTCAAAAGAACAGAGCTCTGTAAAGACAGAGTAAAAGGAAAGTATTAGGAAAAAAACCCAAACTATTTAACTCTAGCAAAAGTACCAAAATCTGGTGCATTTCCTGTTAGAAAACAAGCTGGATTTCCCCCTCACTCAGTTATTAGGCAATGCAAAGGCAAGTATTCTGTTCACATTGTGCCTTCTTTGCCCTTGTTATTCCCCTGGCACAACCGAACTGTTTTCATTTATTGCTCATAATGATTTATTTCATTATTCAAATCAACATTCTGTAAAATGGAGGGTGGTTAAGTTAAGCTGTTAAACACCAGAACAGAAATAAAGTCTTTCTTTCCTTGCCTGACAGTCCTGCCCTGGAAACAGTGGGCCATGTTGAATGTTAAAAGTTCCAAGTTTAAAAACCCTTCGGGCATTCTTGCTCTCGGTAGATGTGGGAGATGGTGTTCACAGAAGTCGATTATTTCCTTCATGTTTTTCTTTCCTTCCGTACCTCTCTCCCCTTGGACCCTTTGCAGGCAAAGATAGGAACAAGCCTGAACCTGTTTGACTCTGAAACGAGAGCCTGTCGCGAGCAGTCTCCACGCTGGTCTCCAGCTTGCATGCTGGCAGTGCTAAAAGTGTGCTATAGTATTCAATCCAAAATGGGTTTGTTTTTGTCTCTCTCTTACAGATCAGGCAGATGGGTAGCGCTAAGATAGGTGGTAAAACTGGCAGGACATTAATGATATTTCTAATGACGTTTGCACAWGAATGGAGATTTCCCTAGTAACATTTCTCTCTAGGGGAAAAAAAAAAAAAATCATTATACACAGACAAGCTTAGCAGAGTTATTGCTGTCAAGAGACCATGTTTTCCGRAGAATCTAGGTAAGATTTGGGCTGAAATTATAGTTAACATGAATTTTAGTGCAAAGGGCCATCACTTCAGTTAGGTGGATTCCTAAAATATACTATAAAAAAAAAGTCAAAGCTTTATCGTGCAATCTTGACGCACACAAATTGTCTCACAATACATCATCCCTTAAATCAGGGAGACTGCTAGAACAAGGGCACAGCATTCCCAGAGCACCTCTGGGAAGCTCTTGGGGTGTTTCAGCTAAAAAGATAAGTTCCCCTCTTAATTCAGATATTAATTTCTCTTACACAGAGTCAATATAGATACACTTAATTGTAGGAGATGCTTTAATCTAAACAGATACATTTAATAGTAGGAGATGCTTTAGCCTACACAGAAGTTTTTGAAAGAAACTTAATGACTTTTCACAATATGAAACAGTTAACTTGAAAACCCTTAATTATCTTCAAGAACTAACAGCATTAAAATTGTCCTTAATTAAACACTCAAGACAACAGCAAGACTAATCCTAGARTTCCTTAATAGCGTGAAGGAATGCAGTAAATTTTAACAGGTTTAATTCCTTTGTATGTTGTCATGGCTAGCACTTGTTTTGGAAAGAAAACCCAGGAAAATAAATTTAAATGAAACTTATGACAGACAGTTCACTAAATCTGCTGCAAAAAATATCTGTGCAGGAAAAGTGAACAGATGATTTTAAAATTATACAGAAATATGTTCTGACAAGCAAAAGCAACACAAGAGTGTATTAAGTTTAAAAGCCTTAATTGTTTTAATCACCCATCCACAGAAACTCATTTCTAGCTACGGTTTCTGTGAAAATTAAGATTTTGCTGATAGCTAACGCTACAGCTGTGGATTTGATCATATTTCGGAACTTCAATTTCTCTACTGCCAAGGCTGTGCTATATTTTTTACTTACATTGGGGCCGAGATAATTCATAAATTAGTTCAAGAGGTAGATCTAGATCTACAAGACACGCAACAGCAGAATAACCCCAAAACTCACTGCCAATCTTTTCTTCCCCCATTTGCTCAAGTATACACYGATACATAAATGATAACCTATTTCAGGTAAAGAAGGGTGCTTCACTGCCAAGGGTCCCTTTCCCTGCTGGTAAGTACTTCCACATTTCTCCATCTGGCACGGCCCTCTACTCTCCTGCCTGCTCCTAGCTTTCCAGCAAGTAAGTTTTCCCCGAAGTTCATCCAGCTCTCGGTTCTCTGATCTAACCAGAGGGKTTTTTTATACTTTCTGGTGCCAGCACTGCTGCATGAGAGAAACAAACTCTGTTACTGTTATTCTGCTTAGGGCTCTTCACAGCCAGTAGAGTGTTGTTTTTGGAGTCCTAGCTAGGCAGAGAGGAAAGGGCTCACCAAAAGATATTTGAATACCTGTCCTATTTTCTGTCTGCCCCTTTATCAGCCTCAAATGCCACTCTCCCCTTTCAGCCAGGTCCATCTATTCTCCTTCTGCTCATCATGGAAGCACGATGTTCTAACATCCTCCTTCAGTCGCTTATCAGTGTCACACATCTGTCTTAGACACACTTGTAGATGTAAGATTGGGTCCAGTGCCATTGTCAAATCAACAGGCACTTTCTTTGGCCATCATGGCATTTTGATTTGTTCTTAGATTTTAGGATCATCAGGCAAGACTGTGCCGTGGCAGAGGGCTGCAGAGCACAGCACCTCCAGCCCACAGCAAAGGGCTGCTGAGCTGGCCTTTTTATCTGCAAATTCCTGCTGTTTCAGGTTCTGAAGAGACAGAAAGCTGTCGAAAGCCGGAGGGGTGGGGGGCTCCAACCCTTACAGTACCCAACCTGGTGGGCTAACAGCACGCTTGCGTGCAGAGCCGAGAGCTGCAAAGCGACCTCAGCCTGTGCTTCCTGCATGCTCCAGTTTCYGCCTTATTCCGCACTTAGCTACAAGGGTGGAGGAAGGCTCTCTTACACTGCTCTCCCAACGGCCGCCAAAGCTTTGGATCCACCCTATGGGCCACGAGACACCTGAAGGCTCAGAAGGTCCTGAGGACATCAGTCTACCCTGGGGTGACTAAGCATGGTGCAACTGTCCCAGTGCAGGCAGGTATACAGAAAGGGGAACAATACCTAAAGGGCAGTTATAAAAAAACCAAACAACCCCCCCCCCCACAAAAAAAAAAACCCACAAAAAAAAACCCCAACCCACGAAGCAACCACCCAATCCTTTTCATATCACAATGACTGCAAAAATTCACATACAAGTGATCCAAAACAATCTGCCTTATTTTGTGATGCAGATTAGCAAATCTGCATACTCCAAAGAAAGTCGGGTACCAATCTCAGCTGAACTGCAAAATTACTTCAGATTACTAACCTTCCTTCTTTCCCTTGCTAAAAAATAAGCAAAATTAGATAGCATGTGTTGAAAAGCCAGAGAAAAATTAGGATGATTTTTAGGAAACATGAAAAAGGACGGGTCACAGCAGATTTTAAATTCCCATCTCCAGGCAGAAAGATAAGAGTACTCATTATTGACCTCTCCTCCTTTATTTTTTGCTGCTGACAGCCAAGACAGTGTTAAGATTCACTATGGAGTCACTGCCTGTTTCATTCAGCAGCAACTGTCAGATCCAGACCGGCAAGAGCCCAGTTTGCAATACTGCTTTTTCACACTGGATCGAAGGGGCCTTCAGTTACGGGAGAAAAGCCAGAGCGCGAGTATAGGGACTGAGGAAGAAAGGAAGTAGGAGTGGTATACTTCTGAAGTTCAGCCCCAAAAATATATTCCACGCTGTGACTGGGCAAAAATAAAACTCCATGTAATGTATTATAAAGGGGGTCTCAAGCTATGGAAGTGCTCTCTACCATACTGTGATCCCTGAACACAGCTGGCTGCTCCCAGATGTTGTATGAGGTTCCTGTAATTTCTCCGACTTACCTCTAGTATAGCAAAGAAAAGCATTCATGCTGTGAAGTTTAAATCAGTCCCACTAGACATCAGTATTTTCCTCCTTGTTAGGAAGGATGGAGATGGTCATACAACAGATACTCAAGACCCACAGATCACTGTTCTGGTTTCATTGAATTCACATGCCAGATTTTGTTCAAGCCTTAGAGAAAAAAAATATGGGGTAACTGTACAGCATTTCCACTAATAGAAAGAATTGTTCCCATCTCAGTCTCCCCAGCACTTGAATGCAGCAAACACTAAAGACAAGTGAACTAATGGTCTTTATACRTACCTTCAGTCTCCATCTCGGAAATGCAGGACTGACTTCAACCTCTTCTCGCTCCTGGGCTGAAAGATATACCRTATACCTCGAAAGGTATGGAATGGCCTCAAAAGCACATGAAACAGACTGCATCTTTACATACAGGAAGGATTAGGCTTATTAACATTCCTTGCTTTGCAATGCATCATTCTTTCTCCTGCTCTCAGCAGTTCACCAGAATTTCTAAGTCCAGTCCTGCAATGCTGGGAACTTGCTTTCCTTTGTAAAGGGGTACAAGCACCAGAAGAAATACAAAAGACCCATCTAAAGRGGAGATCACCCAGACAAGGCAACCTGAAATTAAACCAATCACATGCATCATCTTTCCCTTTTCACCTGGTCTTCTGAAAGTATCCAAGTGACTCATTTCCGTTCAGACAAATGTCAGAGAGAAAACAAACAACATGCGTGAAGACAGACAGCATCATCACAGACCCACCGGCTGTGTCAGTGTCAGGCACGGTACTCACAAGGAGACAGGCAGAACTACTGATTGCTCAGCACTGGCAGCAGCGGAGAGAGGAGAATAAAGGCATTTAAGAAATACTGCATGTGTTCTAGGAACAGAGTAACACGGATCAATTAGATTAGCATTCACTGAAGTACTGCCATGGCTTGGTGCCCAAGAACTTGCAGCCATCATAATACAGGGATTTCACTGGTCATATTGTCACCAGATTAAATGGAATAGCATGCTTTATATTGCATGCAGAGGCCTGTGCTGACTAGAGCAGAGTGTGCGGTTGCAGAGATACGCCTGAGTGGCAGTGAATGACAAAACAGAGACAAGCAGATTCAACCACTAAGTTTAGCAAGACTCAGACACTGAATACAGGATAAACATAGGTACGTGCTACTGAAACTTTAAGATCTAAGCCCAGAAACTTGGCAATACAGCCAGATACAGCAAATAATACTTACAAAAGCTATTAAGCATGCCACACAGGTGAGCTCTGTGCTGAGTTGATGAATTAACGCATACAACAAAAAGGTGACAAACCCAGAGATTTCACAAGGAATGACATAACAAAGTATGCACAGAATTTTCACAAACTCATACTATTGTCTTTAGGCATCTAAAGTTTACAATTCAACTGTAAATATAAAGTTTACAATTCAACTATAACACTGCAGTTACAGTACACTATGTCTGCTTTTCTCCTTTCTGTTTCTATCCAAAAATAGTTAATATAATGTCCCAGTACCAAGAAAGCACTCACTACAATTAAAAGATACCCATAAATTCAAATTGGTTAATGCTTTAATATTATTAAATATAACAACTGATTAATGTTTTAATAAGAAAAGATGACAAAACAGTAGAAATCACAGTGGATTCTTAAGAAAAATCTCCATTAGGAAATGACTGAATCCATCAATAGTAGAACTACTTAACTGTAGTCAGGTTTGATTACAAGAAAATCAAGAAAAGCTGAAGCAGACCACCAGATACCATAACCTTTACTCCTACAAAGAAATAGCAAAAGCACTCTTTTCTGAACTACAAAATATATAGCACACCCCTTAACACAGGCAAGGAAACATTTTTTTCCTGTCTCTTCCTCTCATACTTAATATCAGATTAGAAAAGAAGCTGTACTGCTGTATACTGCTTTTGACTCAAAACACGTAAGACAAGTTTTCCTGTAACTTTGTACAAATACACATCTCTGCCCGTTTGAGCTTAGAAAAACCAGAAAAAGATTAAACTCTGTTCTTCTCCTACCCCCCAATCATCACAAAGTATCTTCAAGGTAAGCAGGCCTACTAAGACCAAAAGATACTGCAGTTCTTGCTGTGGCAAAAGAAGCCCGAACTCTCACTGGAAGGCAGCTGTAAAAGGTTAAACATACGTGTTTAATTCAGGGAGAGAAAGATACTCTGGAATTTTCCCACAATAATAGCTCAAGAAATATAGCTACATTCTTCCAAGATAGAAGCAAAACTGATGGAGTCAAGCATGCATGATTATACTCTGAATAATCAYCTAATCCAAAGTGAGGAGCATCTCCTATGCAAACTTTATTATGCAAATAGGATAATCCCCAGATTCCCCACTCAGCCATTTAAGTGGAAATACCAGAAATGGCCCWACTAGAATCAAAGACAGCAAAAATAAAGACAAGCACATATCTTTCTCCGATTCCTAGTTCTCATTTTCTTCCTCTTTTTCCCAGTGATGACAGCTTGACAGATAGAAGGAAATACACATCCACCCCACAGTCTTCCATACAAGTAAATACAAAAAAATCAAGTGTTTATTGGAAGTCTGCATGAAGGCACAGATGAGCTTGATTACAGACACATCGTAACAATTACAAATATATGTAAACACCTTGAGATATACAACAAAGCAATAATACAGCTAATACAGGAATAAAATATAACCTGCTAAAAAAAACTTCTTTGTATCTGAGGTTCTTTCAACGATAAGCTCCAATTCACATCAACACAGTGTAATGCTTTTAAAAGTCATCACTTGGATTCATGCTCAACAAATCTGCACTTTGACCATTGCTGTTAACCAGTGGATTTATAAATTTGATCCGAATTTGAACAGGCTTCCTTCATTAGGATCAGGAAAACATCAGAATAACCWGCTAGACACCCAACCAACCTATAATGAGGCTTTGTAGATTCTCTAAATACACAAGAGCAATCACCAAGGTACTGAAATTAAATATAAGCTTCAGAAAGGCTCAAGGATGCTTGTTCCGTTTTTACTTGCACTTGAGGAAATTGCTGTATTTCTGCAGGAAAGGAACAGTCTACAGCTGTCAGGTGATTTTTTTTCTTCCTCCACAGGAGGCTTAGATTTCATCTGAAACACCTGCCAAAACAAAAGTCAGCAATCACAAACTAAAGTGCCTTGGACAGCTTAGGTTTTACCACTAGAATAAAACACCTTCGTTTATAGATACAGTATTAATTTATATCATGAGAAAACCTGCCTTTGCACAAAGACGACTACTTCCAATATTTCTGTGRAAAGGAGAATTGCTTTTTGTTGTTTTTTTTTTGTTTGTTTTTTTGTTTGTTTGTTTGTTTTTAAATGAGAAACCAATACCAGGAACTTCAAGAACTGCAATACAGCACTTCTTGAAAGGAAACCACACAGAAAAAAAAATTGTAGTTTTAGTACAGGCAATTCCCAGGCCTAGCCAAAGAGTACTCTGAGCAGCAATTTACTACAGGGACACAGTTTTCTCAAACTCGACCATCTGTCCTAACTCCCCACTCCTCCTCTACAAAAGCTTTATAACCTCCAGAGCCCAGTTCCAGTGAGGAAAGACTCCTATCCAGGTAATACATGCAGAACAAAACCTAGCACAGCTACGACATTTCTCCTGACCCTGCAGCCACATCATCCCAACCTAAAGATGAGGTAGTACTTTTCTTTGGAGCCTAACTAGTTGAATAGGAACAAGCACTATTCTCCCTAACATAGCAGCTGTCTGCTAATGCAGTGCCAAACTCCATAGCTTTATCTCCTCTTCAGGGCACACTACTAATGCAAAAACAGCAACAGCTGCTTAAAAAAAAAAAATCATGATATGAGCACACACTCCCACTTGAACTATGACTGCATCGTAAAGGCCACGGTCTGGCATATTCAGTGACTTCCTCCAGTCCACAAACTTGGCAATGACTCTCAGCCTCTATTTGTACTGGGACTAGTGGTTATTACCCAAAAGGAACATGAAGGATATCTTGAGTACTTATTACAGTGAGATGTGGAATCTAAAAAAAAAATTAAAAGTTTAAGAACTCAAGTCCGAATCCGAAAAGGGCTGGGAGAGGAATTCAGCTCCTCAGGGAACTGAGGAAACCGGATTGTCTCTATGCATACAGTCCATTTGGTAATTAGGGGCTCTGTTTTCTCTCTCTTCAAGAGGATAGATCTTTCCCCTCAAGGAGGTTCTTGTAACATATGCATGTATTATAATTTTATAGCTTACACTCATAAACCTTCCGGTTTCTTATGAGATGGCTTGAACTGGAGAAATATGCTCTGCATAGTCCATGCTCTGTAGAATCCCAAGGATCAAAAAGAAATAGACTGCCATGACTGAAACAAAAAGGAAACATCAAGAAGAGTTGAACAGTATTAGAACTCATACTGCTTGTAAAACTAAGCATTAGGATTAGAAAAAACACTACAAGACTTAAACAAGGTCCCTGGATGCATCCTCTTAGCAAGCAATGATCAATACTGAGGATGACAGACTGCGTTCTTTGATTGACAAAGTATTCAAGGCTCTTCTATTTGTCCCCGTGATCAGTTTCCATTTATTTAACAAAATATACGGAGTCTATATTGTCTCCTGTCAGCAGTGGAACTTGCACAGATCCCAGGAAGCTTTCTCGTTTTCATTGCTTCCAAGACTGCATTTTTCATTCAGCTGAAATGCACACGGATTCCACCCAACCAGATGGATTCCTGAATGCGAACATTTTAACAGGAATGGAATCCTGTTCTGTTCAGCTCCAGCACAGCAACTGACAATAGAAAAGTACTGACACTCTCTTGAAAAACTCTGACAGTCCTTTCTGCACTTGGGAATATGCTCTCAGAGGAGTACATGTAATTAAAACAATCTTATCCAGCTGTTAGCTGGAAGACTATCTCCGAACAGTCCCACCTCTTCTTCCAAAGAACTTCTCTGGAGCAAATCGTGGATAAAATAAACTCTTAATGCTCTACAGAGTATCATCTGCATCCCAGTGTCCAAGCCAGATCCCTTGAGAGAAAAAGTAAAAAGAAAGCTGCTTGATTGTYAGAGAGGAAAGCACTGTTGAAACAGCTAAAAGATATTTTTTTTTTTTTTAAACCTTTAGCTGTGAAGGGGTACACTCACAAAATGCTCATCACAGCTGAAAATTGCTTCTGTGGCCTCACACAACTAGCGATGATGCAGTGTGCAACTGACAGGCATTAGTAATGAAAAGGACAACAGAAACCCATCCAGGTGCTTCTGAGATAAAGCCACCAGGCACTTAAGCCTTCATAGTAAACTGAACCTCACTGTCAAGCAAGTTTCTCCAGTCTATAGGAGATCTGATAAAATCACAGCTGCAGAATCATAATCCATAACTATAATTCACAAGGAAACCTGAAAATCCATTTACATTTATTAGGAGATGGTTGTGCACAATTTTTCATCTTATTCAAAAAGTCTACAAATAGAGTAACACTTCTGATTGCAAGCAAATGTTTGTTCAACATTGTGAGTTAGGTAAGGCCAATTTAGCGCCTTGTTACACTTTCAAGATTTAGTATACATTTGTCAGTTCTTTACTTTCCTCTGGTAACAGTCCCACTGGAATAGTAAGGAGAGTTCACTAAGACACTTTATAACAGCAGCTGAACTTCGGTTACACAATTCAGTTTTGGAATATGCCTCAAACGTAAATTATTCTAGGCAATTTTCCATTTTAAGATCTTAAAACAACACTGTCAAAGGCTTTCCATCCTCCCCCCCTGCATTTATACTACCACCACTATGAACTCACACTCTGTAGAGCCGTATGTCCAAGAATCTCAAAGCACTTCAGAAAGGAGGGCACCATTTCAAATAGTGGTATACTTGAGCTGGACTCCTACTTATAAAATAATATAGTTTTTCCTTTGTCTTATGTTTACAAAAGGGCAAGCTTCAAACTAAATCGATCCTATCTTGACCTTAGTCCCATCTCCGACTGTCATTTTCTCACATGCAATCCTACCACTGATTCAGGAGCTCTGTTTAATTACAATGCTCGCAGCTGAGTTTCCTCTATGGAAAGGTAAGTATCTGCTATGGTCAATTATTTTCAAATGGAAGCACTGGTCAAATTTTAGGTCTGCCATAATCTTGAGAATCACTTGATTGGAGAGTCACTACCATAACTAATGTAATTTGATAATGCACTTGATCCCATATTGGTTTAAGAAGTGTAATAGACTATATATGCATTTCTCTAAATTCTCTCAGAGCTGAAACTACGTAGCTACRGTGAAGAAATTCTAGTTTTGCCTTAAGCGGAACCTTTTACAACATTATTTTAACTTACTATTTTGATTTAGAGCACTAATTTTATAAAGATTTTCAGTTTGCAATTCTTACTGAATAGGTTTGCGACAAACATGAAAATATATGTACAAGTGTTAGTATACTACCAGAATGCTGTACTTCCTTCCTAAGAATGTCCTTAATAAAGCATTAGGCATGTCAACCAAACTTTTGTAAACAAAAGATAAATTACTCATGTTCTGCTCTGATTATAGCCAGATACATATTCTCATAAAATAAACATTCTCTTGTCATTTTCCATGGCCCACATATCCATATATATGAGGTAAACCACTTAAAATCATSAATAATATATAAACCTCAGTACTCAACAGGAACCTCAGGAAAAATGTAACTGAGTACGATGTCAATATCAAGAAGTGACACTTTGTTCCACTCCAAAGTGAAACCAATTTATTTGTGCTAAATGAATGGAAAGAATGTATTCAGAATACATTTCTTTATACATTGTACCGGCTTAGGCTGCTAAATAAGCATTCATTAGTGCCATGTTGTGCTACTTTCTTGTACTCTGTTTCTATGAACCAATACAACATTTTGGCTGTTACGCCAATATATTCCTATATGCTCATCTTATATCTTATTTTCTAAAAGACTTTTGAACATTTAGAATACTTGTTCAAACTTTGCTTCAGGGGAATCACAATTAATATATTTTAACAAGAAAAAAAATTATCATCAGCTGTTCTCTACAATCACATTGCCTTCTGCAGCAAAAAAATCCAAGAGCACACTTTAATCAGCTATCAGTAACCTGTGGGCAGGACCACACTTACCGAAGTTAATTGTGACAGATCACACAGTATGGGCAACTTACAGGTTAACGTAAATGTCAAGTGAAATCATCAAATCTTAAGGTCCACGAATTGTACATTCCACAGACTCCAACAAGCCAGTTCCCTCACTGTAAAATTCAGACTGTACCATACGTTTGAGGTGCTTTTAAACAGGAGCAGTATGGATGTGTCCTGTGTGCTGAATTAAGCTTATTTACTACATAACACAATAGACTATGTGTCTTGGGCACTGATTTGGKTGTCTGACTCACTTTTGCACTAGAAGCTGTTATTTCAAATGACTGAAACGTAGTGCTGATTTTCCATAAGCTTGGTAAACACTGTAATATTTCAGAATTTATCATATAGCCCATCATGCCTTTAATTTTCTGCAAATTGTCATGAAAAAATATAAAAAGGTATCCCTTTAATTTTACAAACCTAAAAGCCAGGAAAATGAAGCTTTGGAGCCAAGCAAAACGACATAATGCCGTATTACCAAACAGAGTAGCAAATGTTCCAGCCAGAGAATGGACATACATGTAGTTCAAGTAAACACTGATGGAAAACTTTGTTAAGTTAGTGTTGTAGACCCACAACACTGGCTGCATTTTATACAAACGTTTACAACACAATTAACAGTGAAGCCTATATAACCTCAGTGCAAATAAGTCAAATCCAAATATGCCAAGTAAGCCTTTGGCTTTTAGTAAACTGCTCCATGTTATGAGTCCACTTCYGACATACAGACTGCTGAGCACATGCACTAAGGCTGAGAGGAGGGATGCACTGAATGCTGAAAAGTGGCTGACTGCGATGCTGCGGATTGGACCGTAGGTTGCACAGGTGGTGGAGGTGGTGGCGGAGGTGGCTGCACTGGGGTCTGCGTGTTTGGAGAAGGAGGAGGAGTGGGACGTTTAAATTTGTCGGGGCTGTTACTTCTTCGTGGTGAAGGCCTCTGTAGAACAAATATTGAAATTATGTTTAACACACTCCTGAACAACATTAGGTGCAAGTCCTCTAATCAATTTATTGAGCTTGGCAAAGGAAAAAAAACAACACAAGAAAATCTGAACAATTACGTGGGAAGAATCCATTTCAAAACATTGCAAGAATCACAATACAACTTTTACATAAAATAAATGTTACTCTGGAATGGAGTAGCAAAGGAAAGGGGAAGTACTTCTGAGATCAAAGAGAACACGCATTCCTTCTTGTCAGCTTGCAGGAAATGAACACAAGACATATGTCCTGAAGATATGTTTACCTATGATGACCAGCAATGTAAAAAGAAGTGAGAGATGTTGTAGAGACAGCATCTCCCAGTTGTGCTTGCCCAACCAGTAGGTGCTGATGAACCTTTTAACTTTACACTGCTGGCGTATGAAGTCCAGCTACGTGGTACCTGAGTGTGGGTGGAAATGTTTCGAATGCCAGAGAGTCTGCCCAGAATCTCTAGCTTTCTGAAAGACTCTTAGCCCGCACACTGGAGCAAGACCAAAGCATAATATAAGTTGTTCTTCGGAGAACAAAAAAAGATTACAACCCTTTGAGCTGCAGGAGTGAAGCAGTTGTTAGAGAGCTCCCCTCAACAGAAACCACAGATTTTCAACCACCTGCACATTCAAACACAAAGATTTAAAACCCACTTTATCTTTACAAACCAGGTGGGAGGGGGAATCTTCTTTAATGTTAGCAATGTAAAAGTATAAATTACACTGCACAACACTAACTTCTGCACTTTTGAAACCAAAATGCTCACTACTTACCAATCCAGTTAGCATTAATGAAGAACCTCATGGCATGACAAACCACCCACCCACAATTAATAATCAATCACAGGTGATCAACTCTGGGGAGAAGCACAATTACAGTGCTATACCAAATGTACTACAGGTGAAGTCAATTTATTCTGTAATAGAGATCAAAAATGAAGAGTCAAGAATCAAACTGCGGTTTAGTCAAATAATGTATATTGTATCTATTTTTCTGCACAACTATGTACAACAGATTAATGATCTATGCGAAAAGCCAAGGGATTCTTGACAACTGACTGAAGTATCTGAAACACTTAAAATCATTTCTTGCATTTGCGTACATCTAATAATACGAAGGGACCTGGTTTCGGTATCAAGACAAAGCCAAGAGCTACTTATCAACCCAAATTCAAAACAATTAGAATTTTGTCCTGAAGATTATCTTTTCCATAGTGACTCAATGTGACACCAACTATTTTTAGATTCAGATTCAGAAGGATAAGTATTTCATAGAGACTGAACAGAACAAGTTCCTTGAAAAACTTATTTATAAAATTAGGTTCCAGGTCTTCCAGAAGCATAAAGATCTCCCTGTGACTAACTCATGTGACACACAGCAGTGGGCTGAACCCAGACCAGGATTCTACCTTCCTGCTGAGCTCCAGCATCCCTCCTGTTCTACCCACCATTGTAGCTATCCCACCGATCTTTGCTCAATGAAATTAACAATTACTTTTGCACGCTCACCTAAATATTTTAGAAGTAGCCATATTTTAGCATTCTACTAAAAATTCTATTGAAACATGTTTTCACATCTGAGAATGACAAGTATATGCAAAAACCTTGCAGGATATTTACATACTACCATACCTGTTGAGAAAAATCAAAATGGTCTTGATAACACAACTATAAGGTATTTTGCCAAATGGTTAATACTTAGGTTCTGTTTGATCATTAAACTCCACAAATATTTAGAAGAAACACAATTAAGTAGAAATGCATCAAACATTGCAGGTAAAAAGGAAATAAATCCAGTTGAAAGATATGAGAAATTGCCCTAACAAATGTTTATATTAACTTTCTTCTTTGCCAATGAGAATAGAAAATAAGAGTTAACTGCCTGTTACAGTGACATGGTGGTAGCATTGTGTGTCATCCTGAAGAAAACCTGAGCTTGGAGCAACCTCAGATGACTCATCCGTCAGATGGTGGAGACTAGGAGAAAAATGAAAGCAATGTTTTTACTTCCCGGGATAGGCTTAGTAGCTTAGAACATCACTTCTCACACCCTGCCTGCTGATCCATAAGATGATACCTATTACTGTCCTTAAGATGATAATACATCCTATTCTTTTGCAGAAAATAAGGTTCTCCAAAAAGAATCAGTTTCTGAGGGGTGAAGAGGAAAATCAGGGTTGAAGAAAGCAGCAATAGATATCTTGGAGTAAGGAGACAAAAACAAACATTTACAAAAGTATTTTGTAAAAAAGCTTAAGGACAAGCAATCATAACTTTTAAAAACCAAACTGACATTGGTAACAAGTATTTACTATTTCAAATACTTACTGTAATACCATGAGATGGTCCCATATGTTGCACATGAAGGCCTGGGGAATTGTAGTAAGACATTCCAGCTCTAGTCAGTGAAGTTGGTGGTGTGAAACCAACTGTGTGACTTGCATATGACAGACCTAAAAATTGTTAAAACAAGGTACATCAACATTCTTGTTTATATTACAAACTAAAGTATGAGGTTCTTCAAAATTTTTTAGTTATGAATCAATGACTAGGTTAAGAAATGGTAACTGTCGTCAGATTAGACATCTAAAAAATATTCATTGTACTTTAAAGCGTGATGTAAAATTAATTTCTTTTCCTGTAGTAAACTACATATGTTTCAAAACATACGTTACACAGTGTTAAAATAATTTTTCACTTAACATAAACTGTGTAAGGTTCCCGTGGCAGCTTAGTTTTAGTCTATAAGTATTTCCACCCAGCCTTCTATTTCTCCTCGGAGGAAATGGCTCCCTGAACAAAATACAGTCTGAAGAAACAGAGAGATTGTGCCTGGAGAAGCCATCTAGCACTGGGCCACTACAAGTTTCCACAAAGAAACTGGATGTAGGTGGCTCCTCCAAGGCATACCAGATTCGCACCCAGGCTTCCTCCTCTTTTGCCTTGGAATTTATAGGCARGGACCCAAAGATCTTTGGGGCTGTGAAGTTTTAAAACATTCTGGGATTAGTTGCTAGCTGGACTATGCTAGCAACTAACATTTAAAATTACAACTTGCTTTATCCACATTAAGGAAAGCCTAATATTCAAAAGTGCAAATATCTAATTCTTCCATCTAAATATTTCCCTTCTGTAAGAACTAATTCATAAAAATGCAGAATACCTGTACAGCTAACCAAGGTAAACAGAAACAGCAACTGCTAAGTGCTTAAAGTTCAGACCTAGAAGTGTTCTGAACATTTTGAATATTTCTCAAAACAGAACATTTTCCAAAACCTTTAGCTCACTATTGCTTTCTGACAAAAATATCAGTAAGGTAGGAGACAAGACTTTTCTCAGCTGTTTAGTATTAGGCATTAGCAACTGCTTTGGAGAATTATGACCCAAAAAGTTTCTAAAGGTCTATTAAACTTTTATAACACCACATTGGATTTAACAGTTTTCACACTTCTTCAACACTAAATCAATGCAAAACAGTGCCACTGCAGCTACACTATGCACCAACACACAGCTTTGTCCTTAACTGCATGTATTCGTGTTTGTGCCTACAACTGATGAGACAAGATCTTGGGGCAGGGGGGAAGTGTCAAATCACTAATGAAGACATATAAAAAACATACTCCCCCTTGCTTCCTTCAATTCTGATTCTGCTACATCCCCAATGTATGTCTGGTGCAAATTACGAGTGACTCCAATGGAATCACTGTCACTTCAGAGTAGTTAAACAATGCAGATTAACAAAATCAATCTGCTTTTTGACTACACAATTTAATTTTCTGTACAGCACGTTTTATAACTAAGTGCTTTTGTAAGCACAAGGACAGAAACAAGTCAATGTTCAGGTAGGTGGCAATGTGTTGCAAGTCAGAGACAAGAGCCCAGAACAATAAAAGGCAAAAAATATGCTTTAAGTCACCTTTGCAACATTACAATTTTGGACCGCTTTGGGATAAACCAGCTCCAGAAGTTTTACAAATGCAAGTCTACAGGGCAGTCAAAGAAGCGATAACAGAGTAGTCCACACACATCCAAGGTAGCTCAACACTGCAGCTCAAAATCTCGATCTAGCCTAGCTGCAGAAGCAAAGCATAAAACAGTTCATCTACACTAAAGACTAACTGGTAATTAGAGTAACTAATCCCCAGCTGCCTAGGAGTGGCAATACTTCCACAATCTTCAAAGTTCCATGCACTGTGCTAGAAATCTCAGCAGTATCTCAGCTTGAGAGAGTCCTCAAAAGCAGCATCTCAAGCCATGCAAGCACAAAAGGCTCTGGGATTCAGGAGGCAGAATCTGACCCATTAAACCTGACCGGCTATCCATATGAAATTATAGCATTTCTAACTGGTTTCAAATTATGTTTCTACAAATTCAGGCACATCATTTCCCAAACGAAACATGCCAAGTCATACAATTACTTGATGCAAAATATAACTGCTGTACTATTCTGTGCTAATACTTTTGACAGTGTCTTACTGTACTAGTTTAGGTACAAAGCACTCTCAGAAACTATTTGTTTTCACCCATTACTGTATTCATATATCCCAGACAGCTGTACAAAATCCCCTACTGATCTCATTATTTCTCTAACAACCTGCTGCTTCTATTTTTCTGAAGTCTGAAACTTCCCAACTGTGGATATTAATTTATCATATGTGAAGGAGAGTAATGTAGCTGTCTGTGCAGAAGTGCTAGCCTGGAACATTTACTGCACCAACATTACCAAAATTGTGAACTCCGTTAGAAACAATCATTTCAGCTGTGCTATTTTTAACTCTGCTTCAGACTGTGTTTCAGCATCCCCTGTCTCTGGGATATAATTCCCACTAGAATGCAGCACTCTTGTGTCAACTACTGATGGGAAGTAAAGTCCACAGGGAACAAGGAATGTGCTTCAGTCCCAGTGTAGGAACAAACCAACAGAGCACTCCTGCACTGACACATCAGCATCTAAACTGGGTGCATTTCCAGGTAATCTAGGATGCAGGCCTCTAAGTTACCAGATAATTTTTCCTACACATACTTTTAATTATAACCACTGTGTGGACTGCAGATACAATGTGCAGTTGACTACTGTATCATTATGCAGGCTGCACATGTATAACCGCGATCAACAGTAGTTACTCCAGAACAGTTGTTAACATGACTACGTTTCTGTACACCCAGTTACAGGAAACGGGTAAGAAAACATGTGTCGTTCTCTCGGTAACATACCTTGAAAACAAACATTGGAAGTCAAGTGATTTGGCTCATTTCAGAAGCCCAAAAACCTCTTGAAAAACTCTATCATAATGCTCATCTCTACACTGTAACATGGCTTATGGCCATAGATATTTTTCACACATGCTTACTCCTTTTGCAACACCTGGATGAAAATTATTTTGAGTCCTTCCGAAAAACTAAAGTCAATCTTGAAAATTAAATAGTTTAAACACGTTTTATATGTTCTAGCAGACCTGTGTAATAAAATGTCTCAATCCCATCTTGCAGAATGTGTCGATATAGAGCACATCTCATTTGCCCTTAGTGTAGGACTCTGTCTGACAGGTTCTAAAGGTGAACTTGGGAAAGCAGGACATGCAGGATTTGCTTCATTATGTACAAGTGAATTTGTGATCGCCATATAACATCCACGGGCAACAACTTTTAATGAACGTCCAACCGCAATTTTAACGGATTTTAAATTTCAGTCAATAAATGTGCTAGTAACACAAATACATTTCCTTTGACTTAAAAAAATATATTAGCGGATTAAAAACTCAGAAAGGGTTAGTTTACCTTTGTTATACAAAGTACCAGAGACAGGAATTCCTAATTTTATAGTTACTGTTTTACAACAGAAAATAGCAAAAGTACAAAAGCCATTTCTCTACTAGAAAGATTTACTTTTATCCAACACGTTCAAGATTAGACTTCCATAAGAAGTTTTGATTCAGAGCACAATAGCAGTCTCATTACTAGTTCATCACCAAACTCTAGAAATCTGTTTGAACTATGCATCCTGTTGGGCAGCTTCTAGGGGGGGGGCGGGGGGAAGAAAAGACAGTAAGAGAGAAAAGAGAGAGCAAAAAAGAAATAAAAGTTCAAGTGATAGCTCCTTAACTGACCTTTAATATCTGTTCATAGTGTAAAACAGAACCATCCAAAAACATGCTGCACTAGAAGACATCTAAGACAAAACTATTCTTACATTTATGATGCAGCTTTTTTCTCCAGACAAGCTTTGAAAGGCTACTGACCTAAATATATCAATAGGGCACATTACTATGTGATGCATACAATAATTTTAGAAACGGGGTTAAATATTTACCAGGTGATATAGGTCTGCTAGAACTTGGTGAGGGTGTGTAAGGGATAGGACTGGACACAGTGCGAGGTCTTAATCCTTGTGCAGACATCTCATTAAAATATCTAACAAAAAAAGGTAAAGAATAATTAGATCAAACCTTTTAATATGTGCCATGTTTTAAATGTTTCACTGTGGTTTTTTCAATTCCCATAAGAATCACATTAGATTAATGAAGGACCAGTCGCCTTTAGGAAGTCATGACAGGAACTCTCATCATTGCTGAAGGCTCAGATACTGGCTTAAATTTCAGTGGAAATAGCTGGACTTATCTTAGTCATTTGCAGTTAAAACCATACAAGTTGCATAGGATTAGAATAGTACATGTTAAGGTCAGAGGTATAAATCATGTCATCAAACCTGACCTACACTACATTCTTGCACTTTACATATCATTTCTACATTGAACTCAATAGCTTGTCTGGCTGGAGTGTATCTTCCAGAAAGGCATTCAGCACTAATCTGAAATCATGAAAAGGGGGGGGGAAATCATTAAAGTATTGATAATTTGTTCCAACAGCAGATCAGCCTCACAGTCAAAAACATGCCCTGTTTCCTGCTTGAATCCCTCTGGTCTCAACGTTTAGCCATTTGCTCTTTGTATCTTTTGCCACTGGAACAGAGAGACATTTTGAACCCAGGACTTTCACCCACTAAAGATACTTCTAGGTTGTGTTGCAAGACACCTCCCACACTTCACTGTGATAAACCAAACAGATGAGAGCCTTGGGCAAGGCATTTTTCCCCACCTGTAATAATTTTAGTGATATTTATTTGTACTTCACTCGCTGAATACAGTGAAACTTCTTCACAGCCGTCGAGTGCTATATAAAAGGAGATAAAAATCATACCAGTTGCTCCTACTTGCCACTTACTGTTTATATCTCAGAAGTAATTTTATGTATTTTTTCCATAGCACTAGGCTGGCAGCTTTCAGGTTGATTTGCCTATGCAGTCTCCACTTCGATTTTTCAGTCGTTGTCTAGATTAGAGGTTCCCCTGCCCACCTTCTCCTGCACATACGCTTGCAAATCAGTGCACCTGGGTTTACATTATTACATTTAGCTGTGTTTCTTTACTGGACACAGCAAAGCAGCAGGCAAAATTAACTACCTAACAGCCCTTTGACTCTTACTTGTCTTCCCTTCTACCACTGTGTCGTCAGAAATTCTTAGTAGCTACACTTATTTCCAGATCACAGAAAAAAAAAACACAACATGGAGCTGCATTAAAAATATTCCTATTTGATGGAACTCACAATGATGACTACTTCGAGGTCTGCAAGCCAGTTCATAAACTATTTGAAACAAGTTTTGATACTGCATCTTATTGATTTTTAACCAGGATATTCAGAGTTACTAAGCCACAACACCTAACACAGGCAGTACACTGTAGCGATACCAAAGTTGACTTAAATTTGGGTAGGTCAGGTAATAAAAGTAGCTGCAATAGAGAACAACAGAAAATTATCAAACTGGAAAATTAAAGTTTAATTAAATATAAGTTTTCTAAAGAGCTACCAGTGGCAAGGTTAGCGAAACTGAACTGACTAGGCTACCTCTGCAACATACAGTAACTTGTAATGCAGACACAGTAGGTGTATTACAGCAAGGCAGTGGTCTTTGTGATTTAATCGTATTTTATTCTACATAAAGAAAATTTTCTGTAAGTCATCCTGGTACCTGGATCAGGTGATAATGAAATAGCAGCACACCATTAGTATGCTTCCTGGTTTCAGGTATTTCCCTACTGCTCCAGAGAACAGGATGGAGGATTGAGAAGACAAAGCTATTGCTAGTCAGGAGGAAGTAGTTTTGGGAGAGCTGTGCGTTTTGCATTCAGTAAAGCATCTTCATCTACCCCTATCTACAAAAAATAAGTATCATCAGCTAACAGAATGCAACTGAAAAAACTGGATATCTGATCCATCACCACCATCGTTTTTAGGAAGACAATGTAAGCTGACAAAAATTTACATTTTAAAATCATTACTGCATGTAGTTCCACAATTATTTTGTCTACACAGTTCTCCTAAGACTAACCACTTTAATACCTGCTTCGTCCTTCCCTTTACTTTGTATTACTTACACTGCAAATAGCTGTTTTGGAGCAATTCTGTCACGCCTTTGTAGTACCAAGAAAACCAACATGACAATGAAATTTCTTAGAAGTACAGAATAATTAATTAAATTTTCCTGCATTTTATTGATTACCACTACCTACAACTGGTTGACAAAAAAATTATTAGGATAGTCTACATTTTTGGATTAATACTGGTAATTCACATAGATTTTGACTGTATTTCCATTACAATGTAAATATTGGCAGAAAAGATTAAGCTAATAAAAGTAGATTCAAACACCAGAATCCTGTGTTTCTAACAATTTAATTTATATAGCATTCATTATATCTTAATACCAGATGCTACTGCAATATATCGCAGTTGTCTAGTATTTCATTAAAATGAAAACACTACCTTGAACTTTAAGGGTGCTCCTTGAAACAAAATGTCTGGTACTTTGTTCCTGGTAAATTATGGCTTATAACAAATATACTGATGACCCAAGAAGAAATATCTCAGTATCAGAAGAACACACAGGACAGGGTAACTTTTTTTTTTTTTTTTTTTTTTTTAAAAGGACCACTATAAATACAAAACAATTTAAGAGAGTACAACAAAATAATGAGCATTTGATAAGAAATAAGAATGTTTTATTCAAAGTGTTCTTAAAAACTTTTTTCAAGATATAACACTGTCATATGACTATGACGTGAGAAAACACTAAAAGGCATCATATAAAACCCTGAAAAACTCAAGACTATCTGTAAGGTCAGTGCAAGCAATACAGCTTGCAGTAGGAAAAAAAAAAAATAAAAAAAAATCAAGGATGTTTTGGTTTGGACATCAAGAACAACCCAACAGTTCTGGAAATGCTTCCTCTCTCCAAGGCTTTACACAGTATCCCTTTGAATCTGGCTGAACACATTTTACTTTCTGTAAAGGATAAATTATCCCCAAGTAAGGATATTGTTCCTACCTCACAGAATTCTGTGCAGTTACCAAATTAGGGGCAAAACAAATCTCAACTCCACAGCTGTATTTATTTCAATATACACTATCAAAACCCTAAGCAATCTTCAGATACAATTATTTTCCTTCTCACTGTTAAAACTAATGCAGTTTCTCCACAAGTTTGATATAATTCTACTGAAGATATTCCTGGACCACGCTGAAATCTGATACTTATATTAAACCCATATAGAGGTTACTTCCATAAATACTTATTCTATAATATTCAAAAAGAAGTATGAGTATTGATTAATAAGCTCAATGCCAACATATCTGGATGGCTAGAAAATACAAACCTTTCATCGTCCATTTCTAAGCTGGATTCACTTTCTGACAGTTGCCTGCAGAGTGCTTCCCTACGTTCCATTTCCCTCTGTAATTTTCTTTGAAGTCTCAAGTTTTCTTCTCTCATATGTCGCTCCTCTTCTAAATATTGTGCCATCTTCTCTGAATCTGAAATTCAGAATTTTGTTAAAATTTGATTAAATTTGATTTCACAGACAGGCAAATATGTTGTGCCTAATGTTACTCCAGTACTTCAAGAATGAGGGATCACTCAAAATTCTCATCTCTAAGTCATTAGTTTAAAGCCTAATTCAGAAAGTAGCTACTAAAATAAATTACTGGTTGACAGCCATTTTGGAAATAAAAAGTAAAAAGCAAAGAAAGTTTTAAGTATTCACTTAAATTAATTTGAAAAGAAAGGAAAAAAGTCATGAAGAAAATAATAAAACCAAAACCATAAAGAAGAAATACAATGATTTCTGTTCCATTAAAATAATGCTATTCCACATTCACAAAGATTTTACTGCAACACACATAAGAAATTAAAGGTATATTTCCATTTCAAAGGAGGAAGCACAAAAGTTCTGAAACCCAAAACACTCAAACTTGTATTAAATTGTTACCTTATATGTATTCTATAGCATTCTTTCAATTATACATTTTATCATAGAGTTTGGCCTGCAGAACATGTACCGATATTAAAAGCCAACAAGTGGTTTACTCTTTACATCGAAGGGCAATTTGAGTTTGCAATTCTAAACAAGTTCAGCAAACACCACTCAAATGGTCTGGTATCACAGGCTATTTAAAGTGATAAAATCAAATTATCGAAAGCTACAAAGCATTTTGACAGATTATTTAAATAAAATGGAACACATGATGAAGACTTTTAACACAGTGTATTTTGTGAGGTTTTCTAATGTTTGATCAAGTTTACAGTTAATTCCTTGATATTAAAAAAAAATTACGATTCATCATGCTTTGTGATCACTTCTTTATGTAGCACCCTTCAATCTAAACATTCCTGTTTTAGAAGACTGTTCCCAAACTATCAACCACACATGATTTATCTCTCTTCTGTGGAAATACCACTTCTAAAAGTAACAGTATCACTTACTTAAAACTGTTATTATACCAAAACAGTTCCTAGACTAGAAGTGCTTCAGGAATACAAAATGTAATACCAGTATCAGAAGTTAGTACGCAGATTTTATTAAGTACTTATGAATCATACTAGAGGTTCTCTAATGACCACATATTGCAAACACCAAACTGAAAACTGTATTTCAGTTTCACCTTCTGCTTGCAGGCTAGCACATCCACCATTTCCATCAGTATTGCTATTCATATTGCAGCTCTGTTTAATCTGTTCACAAAGGGAAAGAGCACTTTTAAACCTAGATCTTATTTTCAACGAGAATTTGACTTGAAATGCTTCTAAATTTTTACTCTAAATCACAATAATTCAAAAAGAAACCACTTAAAAAAAAAAACACTTGAAATTAATTAGGCTAGATTTGTACAAAAAGTACTGTAAATCTAAGGCCTTGGCTCTCGTTCTGAAGTTCAGTAAGTGAAGGCTGCAGTGCAGAATTGGCAAGTACCACAATTAACAGTCCTTATCTTCTTTTAACTGACAAATTATTAATATCACAAATTWGCGCACAAGGCCTCTTCAAAAGAGCATTCTCACATCATCTCTGTCTTTAAGGAAGGCCGCTGCCTCTGGCAAGCTATTTCTCTAAACGGTGCTTGAAATATTCCAGTCAGCCTGTCAAGACCAGCACACTAGAGGGGGAGAATATTGCCTGTTTCCCACTCGCCCACATTTTTCTATCTATATGGTTAGGTATCTACTTACCTATCAATTGAAATATAATGCTACTGGCTAGGAACTAGGCAGAACTGATGAAATGCAGAGAGAAGTTTTAGATTTAGCATGAAGGAATGACGGATTGGCGTTGCAAAGATCACAGGAAGGCACAAGTGACCTTCCTGCCWGCTGAGACCACGTGCTCAGCCTCTTCTCCTGAAAGGCAGGGCAAAAAGCAGGCTTTCCACTTCTGGTCAACAGTCCATGACACTTTTCACAACAGAAACACAAGGACTTCTACACAGCTATTTATTCTGTCCACCTTCAAAGCGATCTTACATAGGTAAGAACAAAATCAGATTACTTGTTCTGCTATATCGTGAAGTCAAATAGCTGCCTAATTAGTCTAACACAGCTACAAACAATAATTTAAGGTAGCTGCAATCATTAACAAGTGAAATTCTTATATACAACTTAGCTTTATTTTGCTAGCTGTTAATTCTTTTGAGTAATTCTTAATTTATAACAAGACTCTTACAAAGTAGGCCATAAGTATGCTTTGAAAAATCTATACGGCGAAATACTACTAAGTGTCAGGAAAAAAAAAAGATAGAAACATTTTTTCTGGCCCAAAATACTCAAGGAATAATTGTTAATTCTTCCAGACACCCTTCTAGTAAAGCTACAAAAACCCAAACTGCAGTATAAATACATCAACGAGCAATAATACTGCAATTATGAAAATGTTTTAATCCAAAGTTGCCCTATTTATTTCCACTTCTACCTTAAGTTCAAACTCATGAAAGTACACATATAAAAATCTTAAATTACACAAACTTAGAAAGACTTAAAACAAGTTGTATACTCACGCTGTAACTGTGCAGCCCTCAGTTGTTTCTTTAACCTCTCCACTTCGTTCTTTAAAAATCTGATATGTCTCATCATATTTTCTGGAGAATCTATCTCCATTGATATGTCTCTGGGTGACGGTGGAGCAGATACTGGCTGGTCTAATTTCTCCTGCAAAATTCTGTATGAAAAATAGTTCAAACTTTACCTTCAATTCTAATGAAAAGAAAACCCCTTAAATCCCCCAGAAAGCCACTGCAAGGATTCTGACAGGTATGTAAGATTGATTTTAACTACTGGTTTTTGGGGAGAGAATTTTGGGAGGATTGATAATGCTCTCTTTTTTAACTCAGAATAAAAGAAGGTAAAATTTGTTGCCCAAGCACAGATGGATTTTCTAAAATATTCAGACATTGTCACTCCCAAATATTTCTGCATACAGTTCAGGAAAAACAAATTCTGGACTACATATATTTACCTCAGTTTTATACTCAAATATTATATATATATATATMTCTCACATATATAATATATCATATATACATACACACACACTCAAATATACTTATTCCACAAAATCATTTCTAAGTAAATTCATTTAATCTCTTATGGGTTTATACATTTATGTCCTGAGAGGAGGAACACATATTCAAGATGAAAAGATGAGTAAAGTATGTCTATGGTGAAACACAAGCTTTTCTGCATTTCACCATTACCAAAAGACAGAACTTCAGACATTTTCTAAAGCATAGTCAAATAGCCTTTTTTTTTTTTTCTTTTCTTTTTTTTTTTTTTTAAATCTCCAAACAGAAAGGTATTCCCTATAGTCAAGGTTTCAAATACCTAAAATAACTGATTGTAAATTCAGGAGTAATGAAATAAGCATATGGTAGATATTAAATGTTCTAAATTATGACTTCTGGACTTAACATTTGAAGTATTTTTCAGCCTGAAAGCATGAAACTGTTCTTCACTAGAAACACGTTGATTGTCCCTGCTTGAAGAGCAGGAACAGCACTACGCAAGCACAACTCTTTGCACGGCCTAGTATTCGCATGTACCATACAAAGTGGTACTAAAGCATGGTCTGACTCCACCATAGCTCCTCGTAAGAAGGCAGTCTGAGGTAAATTAAACAAGAAATGGCTTGGCTTAAAGAAGGCTTTAAATCTAAGATGCACAGAAATCCTACCAAAGGCCCATCCCTCTATGGATCTACCAGTGTTGAATATCACATGTAGCTCCTTCAGAGCACATGCTTCCACACAGCAGGGCTCTGTAAAACTACAAAACCTGTGGTTCACCTAGGCTCGGGTGTTTCCTGAGGCCCCTGTCAAGATTCACAGAGTCACGCTAACATAACTGTCCTTAAACATGTAGAAGATAATAAAGTATTAATCATCTCTTTCCCCTACTCCCCCCAAAACCAGAGTTCTTATAATATGGCATTAAAGAGAAGGTTGTTTCAATACATATTTTTAATCTTTGCTTTCCCAGGAATATAAAGTCTCACTGTCTTGACTTCTACTGAAGAAGCAGCAGAAGGTCGTGAGTGCACACCACTGAGAAAAAGCTGAAGTTTTCTTTGAGCAGACAGGGAAAAAACAAGAGTTTCTCGTATAACAAATACACTAAAATACCACGTTATTTTCTCTGGGCCATGAATATAAAGCTGACCCCAAACCAGAAGCTTTAAGAAGAGTCTATCAGCAGTTGAAAAAATTCAGCAAATTCTTTCAAGCTTTCCTAGGTCATTTCTTATACTATTTAGTTTCATCTACTTTAAGCAATCAAGAATGTGGCATCATGTAAACAAGGAGCTTTAAAACTGCTTTAACTTTCAGGTTTTTAGATTAAACAACTCTTATGGGACAGAGATGAACATATTTAATCCAAAACATTATGTATTAAAAGATTTCTCTCCTACAGTAACAAACCCACTGCAACAAGACAAACCGTTTTTCTGCTTCAAGCTTATCCATCCTTTTCCAGAGACGATTCACTAGTGCTTCTTGTTCTTGTTCCAAAGTATTTTCAAGGTCAATCTTCTCACGTCTTAGCTGGAGAGGAAAGACAATCAATGAAAATGATGGAAATATATTTTTTGCAAGAAGCTGTCATTATGAAAGATCATTGCTATAACAATACCATTTTACATGAAGCTCTATGACAGCAAGGAGAAAGTGAAGAAGACACAAAAATCAGGCACAACACACTGGTCACAGAGCCAGTCAAAAATCAAGAGATTCAGGAGTTGCACAGTTGTCATGTCCTTAACAGAAATTTTTCTCACAGAACTTGTTGTCTCTGGCCAGTAAGGAGGAGCATGAAACTGGACACACAGTCACTGATGACATGACAAGCCTATACAAAAGACATCTCCTATTCCATGCGTCTCTGAAGTTCAAACTGAATTTACTGTCCGCTACACCAACATTATTTCTTTTGAAAAATTTTAGACTTTTTTAGTGGAAGAATCACAGTTAAGTAGCCCAGAAACGGAAGAGAAGCCATATTTGCATTGTGTTAGATAAAGGAGTGACATAACAAAAATAGTAAAGAAAAAATTGTGTGAACTGCCTTAAGTGTTACTGTATCAACTCTTACTAGCAGAAACAAATGTATTTCTATCTTAGCAAAGGCTTTATAAAAGTAAATGCTTAATTTGACATTATTCCCATTCACTTACTGTGTGAACAAACATTCTTGATTCTACTATACGCTAATAAAAGCGGATACAATATAGAACCACACATGAAGAAATCTATTACTAGTATTTTCGTACAAATACAATGCAAATATTAGTAAGAATACACTAGAATACTAGGAGGCACAGCTGATCTTATTCAGTAACACTGGCAGCTGAACTCCAGAAGTTAGCAATAATGAAGCATATGAATGAAATAATAGATCATGAATATAGATAATAAATAATAGATCATGAATAATAGATAGATGAAATAATGAAATAGATCAACACCTTTACAGGGGGAAAATAGCATGGAGGTATTTTTCCCAGCCAAGCCTTAGTTAACATTCACCACCTTCCTGATGGGCAAATAATCCCACATTACAAAATGGAAAGACTGAAAACAGATTAAGTGATTTCCTCGCACGTTTACTGCGTCACTGGATGAAGTGCTATTACAGCACCTAAATCTGTAAGGGCTCTGTGCTAACCACTAAATTAACATTGAGATACCCAAACAAAATTTAAACTTACACACTTCAGGTAACAGTGCAAGTTTAACGAATGTACAACTTTCTTCTTTAAAGCTTAGAGGAATTAGTAACTGTAAGTAAAAATAAACGTATATTGATGAGTAATAGGGAACATAATGAGAAAAAGAAACGCTGTTTAGTAAATCTTTCCGTGTCTGAGTTTCCAGATGTACATTAACAGTTGAGGGAACTTACACTTCAATAAAAGAGAAGTCAGGACCAACATGCTTCAGCCTCACAGGAGGGATGAGAATTTGGATCCTGACCGACACTTCATACCCCACACCAGCAGGAGCTGGAGTGGTACGAAGGCAGAGGGCTCAGTCCCGGGCGCTTTGCCTTAGGGCACCCCTCATTAGCCAGTTTGGCCAATGCTTGGGGCTGAAACGTTCAGAGGGAACAAAGTACACAAAATGTTCTGGGAATCTGCACACCGTGCTTCTACATTACCAACACACAGATCTTCACTACATTGCATAGCTATCTATATGAAGACGTGATGAAAAAGGTTTGACTGCAGATCACTACTTCTGCAGCAATGGTTTTTGCATCACTTCAGTGCAGCATGGTTTAGACTCACCTGCTCTGACACAGTCTTTTTACAACTATGTTCTTGATCTAGCACCAAACAAACCCAAAAAAACATACTGGTGAAAATAAATATTTCATTTAATGGTAGGAAGAAGAGCACACTGGAATTTGAAGACAGAGTAAATTATTTATAACCTTGGATTTGAAAAATCTGAGATTACATTTAGTATTATAGCAACCATCACCAAGGCAGTGGAGTCCATTAATTAGAAATCTGCATGTAGGTGAGCATGCACAATGGCAAAGTCAAATCATCAGCAACAATACACAAATGAGCCTTGTGTTGTGGCCTGAAGGCTGACAGACATGCTCTGATGAAACACCAAAAAACAGGTTGTGAAACAGAGATCTAAAACTACCCATTTCCAGCAATATGAAAACACACTGGAAACAAGTATCTTCCTTTCCTGATCTTGAGTGTTGTCCCAGTTCCTCTCAGTGTCAGGATATTAAAGCTTTGAGGATGAACACCCTGAACTGAACCTACAGGAGAACCGACTGCAGCATCCTGACCAGAGCTGTGAATTCACAGAATAGGTATATTTGTTTTGTAATAGGTAGTTTCAAGTGTACTTTGAAACGCAGTCTAACTCTAGTCAATGAATTTGTTAGGAACATGATAATATTCTGAACTAAAATAAGCAGGATGGGATTATATCTGAAGACCAAACCAACAGATCTGTCACTACTAGTGTCATTCTGTATGGGTTCAAAGTTACATTCCAATCAAACATCATTTAATTTTTACCATCACAACAGGGAAACAAGGAAGTATTGCTTGCTTTTTTGGACCTTAATCTTCCCTTAAGAGGAAGAGAAGAATCCCTTTTAACCTTCCTCACTATCCAATGGTGTTTCTTCTCGTCTCTCTCTTTCATGCATACACTTACTTTACTTGAAATGCAGCTAAAATATCCATTGTCTGTGTATTCCTGGATTAACGCTTCTTCAGTCTTCTTGCCAATTTACTAACAAGCACAACTGTTCCCTCCTGAAATGGAGATCTCCCAAATCAATGAAAGTTGAATATGATCTCTGCCTAAGCCCAGTATCCCAAATTTCACTTCTCTGCTTCTCATCTGCCCCTCACCCTTTGTAGCTTTAATTCTTTGCTGCTCTCCAAGAATATCTTTCCAGAAGATTTTACACATTTCATGTTGTTCTCCTTTCAATGAAGGAGATTATTATTAGCAGTTTAGTTCTTATTTCTCATCTCCTAACTGCATCAATTCTAGTTTCTCACTGTACTGTATGAAATAGAAAAGAAACTAAAAAGCAAGCCTACACAAACTTGGCCTCTGTAGGACAAAAATAACAGCTATTTATTTCCTATCAAACCACTGAACTATAACACAGAACATTATTGCTCATTTTAACTGAGACATTCAGTTAATGAAATAGTCACATGTTGCAAATTTCTTCACCATTAGCCTTCAGAGAAGAATGTTCTGCCACTTCAAGCTGACTTAGATCCAACTTAATTTTTTAGTTAGGAATAACATTCTACACAACCATCATTGCTACAAACTGGCTACCTACCGATCACCTGTGGCATAAGCAGCTCAGATGAGAGAAAGCAAAGGAGGAAGGACACAAAGCATAGATAATTCATGTTCCGTATTTTAAAAATAATAGTTTAGTGAACATATGTTGTAACTACTTGCTCACTGATTACAGTGATAGAGCTAGTAATGCAGCCCTAGATTATGTTCAAAGCATTGCTGAAGTATTCCTTCCAAGCCCTGTTTAACATGTCTCACAAAACTTATGTTGAAGCTTTGTGGCAATCTCTCTTCCTTAATTCCCTATGTGTACAATAAAGGCAACATTGCTCTGCTCACAAATTTTGGTTGCTTCTTGTTAGGTATGACATATGCCCCAAAGGCTATTGCTTCAGCTGGTTAATTAGCACAGTAAGCTTTTTTTTTTTTAATTTGTGTAAGAGAAGAAAGCATACTGAAGTTTAAAGTAACTTGAGATTTACTATACCTTACTGTGAGAGAAAACAAAGGTATAGATTGCATTACATATAAACATGCATGGAATTTCTAGGTAAATTCCATGACAGCCAAATTTAACACCTTCATAAACAAAGTAAGTTTTCAAGGTCAGATATTTGAGGGAAAGACCTTTGAGCATCCATGCTTTTTGAACCATCTACCATTGATATTCAAATGTAGCAAGTTCCAAATTTTATTATTTCACAAGTCTGTCTGCCCAGAATGATATGAAAATAAATACCATTAAGATTTCAGCTGTGGCTCATACTAACATTTCAAAGACTAAAACAGCTTAATATGTAAGCTTACTTTGCATTCTGATTAAGTGGCCGCCACCACCACCTTGTGGCTAAGAGAGTTATTTCCATCTCATGTTAATCTCCACGCTGATTAAGGATTTGCTGGTAACTACATCTTCCTACCTTTCTATTTTTCAATTTGTTCCATAGATCTCTCCATATAGAATGTTTGCATAAGAATCAAGAAAACTCATTTCACCATTGAGATACCCATTAATTAATTTATCCACAATGTCAACAGAAATAGGAGAGTCATACAAAACTGGCAGAAATCCAGATTACCAGCAACAAAAAGTTCCACATTTGATGAGAACAGCAAAAAAATTCACAGAAATAATGTACTATATTTACACCACCCAAATTATTAGACTTCCATTAACAAGCCTGTATGTTTCATCAGTTTGCCTTTTAAGTCAAAAGAACTCCTACTAATGCCACTGAGATGCTTTGATGCACATGCCTAAAATTAGACATAAGAGCAGTCCCAATGTCTAAACTTCCAGTGGAAACATGACCAAAACAAGTGGGGTGTTTTATCTCTGCAATCTTCATAACTGTCTAGGGAGAAAGGGAGTTGGATGTAGTCAAATCTCAATTTTAAGTATACACACAGCTGACATCTCACAGTTTGAGTCCTGTGCTATCGAAGCTACCACGAAAAGGTGACCTAGAGCACAGCTAGATCACATACATATTGTTTACTGTTGTGCTTAACCGCTATCAGAAGTAACAGTCTTTCCCACTAGCAGCATGAGAGTGGAAGCTGATGAACAGGAACAAGAAGCATTACTTACCAAAAAGTTTTGTTTGCAAAACTCACAGCTGTCCAGCAGACATGAAGGCCTGCATTAAGGCTACTAAAAGTCATAATGGCCATGGAAAAAAAATTAATCAAAGGTTCTCATAATAAATTATGTTAATGACTTATTGCTTTGAAAATCAAACTGACTTTTCTATATTCTTGATATAGCCCCATTTCTTAGATACTTAAAAAATTAAGTCAAATCTAATACAAAACAAGTTTGTTTTTTTTCTTCTCAGAATCCTTTGTTTTACAGTCATATAATTCTGAAAGTAAGGAGTTACCTGCTCCAGGGTGAGCTGCTTCGAAATTGTATCATTTTCCAGTTTTTTAATCTTCTTCATCAGTTTGTTCACTTGAAATTCCTGTTCCTGCTCTAAATGCTGCTCCAGTTCAGCTTTCTCATGCTGCAGCTAAAAATTCAGGAGACATAGAAGTATTTTAAACACACAAATAAAAGTATGAAACATGATGCACCTTTTATACGTTTATTTACATGTTTTTTCTTACTGCATGGTAAATACTGATAATACTTCTCAAAATACTTCAAAATGAACAACCCACCCAACAGCCCTTCKAAAAGCAACATTTTAAAATGTGTTCCATTTACAAAGCAGATGGAAGTAAACTACATTTCCAAATATTTAATAAAGTTAAATCAAAATAGATACATTATATATAACATATAAAATAATTATAGACATTCAAAAGTCAAAAATCTATCATAATATTCACAAAAGCATTAATTTTAATCTAAATGCATCATCTCAAGAGCACCCAAAGCATAAAATGCAGGTCTTAGCACTTCCTTCTCCCAGGCAGCTGAAAGCTTAAAATCATGACTGAAGTGATACTACTGAAATTGCTGTGCAACAAGATTGAATTAAAAAAAAAAAAAAAAATCTAATTTCTACTCCTATGCTATCAAGAATCAAAAGATTTTGATGACATAAAAACACTGGCTATTTCAAATCAACGTTATAAATTTTCTTAACACTCAAGGGAAAATTTTTTTTCAGTTAATATTTCCAGTCGAAAAAATCTTTACTCTCAAAGCTCTCAAGCAGATGGAAACAAAAAATCCCACATTTTAACATAACTTATGGCTTGGAGTAGAGTCACTTTCAACACTAAAGCCGAAGTCACAATGGAATCCCTCTGAGACAGGGATCCAAGTCCTCCTGCCTATAAAACAGTGTGACTGGCACCATGGTACAAACACGTGAATTTGACTTAGGGAAAAGCAAATGTCACCAAAAGACAGTGGTGTAATTACACCGTGCTCTGGCCATGCACTGAAAATTGCAGGCACTTTTTTCCACCTGCTTATTTTCTATGCCAGTTCTTCTGGCTATCACATAACAATACGTAAGACCATAGTGTTTAAATGTGTGAGGAAAATCTGAGGAAAGGGAGACACACCTCAATCACGGACACAAGTCAAGGTTGCTGGATATCCACAGTGAAGTTTAAAACAAGCTAAAATTGCTAGTTCATTAATTCAGTTCCTTTTGCTGCTATTTAGAGACAAAATGGTCTGTGAAGTGCAACCTGGCAGAGAGTTCAGAGCAGAAAGGGTTGTGTGGAGAAAGCACTAGGCAGACAGTAACTACTTAGCAATATACATATGGGAGAAGTTTGCAGTTTGACTGTGTTTTCAGGGCTTATCAATTTCGAGATTTTATTTTTCACAAATTAAAATAAATATCAGAATAGTAATTAAAAAATAAATGATATTTATTCCTTTCACTTACTAAACTACAGCATATTTTCCAAAACCCCTGATGCTCACGGAAATTCCCATGCACTTGAGGAAGCCACCTAGACTCTAACGTGATAATCACTGAGACTATCATGGCAGCTCTTGATTAAATGGTTAGGAAATTTTATTAAACTGTCTAGTTGGAAATAAAGCCATTTCATTTCTTGTGTGAGAATATGCAGGGCTGCTAAGTGAGATTTTCATTAGAAAAAAAATTTATATTCACACTTATAAATGAAAATACTGTGTTGTTTAATAATCAAAAATTTGAAGTTTCTTATTTCAGCACTGGAGTTAAGCTTGGTTGGGAAAAAACAGGTTTAATATGAAAAGGACATTATTTAGTCTTACAACTCTATAAGCCCCTCTCCCTTTCCTTTCCTTCCCCAGCCCTACGCAGCAGCTACAGTTTAAGACTGAAGACAGCCAAGGAGCCCAAGGAGCAGACAGCACGCAGATTACCACCCAGCTCACGGTACTTGCTGCACTTTCATCAATCTTCATTTGCTTCATTAAAAAAGCTAGACACTTTTTTTTCCACCTAACTAAAAATTGAGACCAAAGCCAGTTGCTGTAATCAGCTTATATTTAGTTAGCAAATTAAACTGTGTGAAAAGGCACACAGCCAGAATCTCTTACTCAGCCTAAAGCCAGATGCTGCTAACAGAAAGCGTGTGGCTGGGGACTGCTGGCATTTGCTGACAGTCCAGTGAGTCAGGCAGATCATACAGTCGTATGAAGGCACCTCTGATCAACTTAACAACAAATACTGTTTCTTGCTCTTGTGTGCTTCATGCAAATGCAACTACCATATTATTTAAAACAAATTGAGCTGCAATAGCACAATCTTGCTTGTCAAATCATTCCTTTTAAAGCTTGCTGGAATCTCCATCACACAGGAACGGATGAGGCTTACTCGTTAGATCTGTAGCTGCTGTGTAGGATCTACTAAACCCTACCTTGGGAGTGTGAACATACTGCAGCCAAAGGACCATTCCAGCTGATCAGAAAGCTACTAAGTGAAGCCAGGAGAAATCTATTACAGGAATATCTTCTATTCTGATTTTAACCAGAAAGCAAAGTGACTGGGAATAAAAAGAAACCCAAAAACACTTTCCCCTTGAGTGCTAAAAAGGATTATAACATGAAAGCCCTCTCGGACATTCTGATGAACCTCCTTTATTGCACTGCTCCCCTTCACCCTTTTGGCTTCATTATTCAAAGTGAAAGAAAAAGACTAATAACACACCCCAAAATACGTATAAATGGTGTCTGTCACTCATAACTGGGTAAAACAATTTTTCCCTTTTATTGGTTTTGATCACAAAAACAAACCAAAACAAACAAAAACCAGTTAATGCTGAAACCCTAACACTGAAAACCAGAATTGCTAACAATGAGAAAATATCCCTTGGCAAAACACTGGTGGATAGTGTTTATCTTACTTAGTAAAGTAAGAGAGTATTTTCAAACTGTTTTTAATTAGATGCAATTACAGTAACAACTGTTTACAGATAGACCTACGGCTGCCAGGTAAGGAGAAAGAAAAAATGTGTTAGAACGTGTCACCTTGATCACAATATCTTATAGACCCTGAATTGCATATGAAAACTGTAGGAGAGATACTGAGGAAATTTTCAGCTATGTAAGATCAGAGAGGGGTTCAGTGCAAGAGAGACAGCTAATACTTTAAAGTGAGAATGGGGCTATCAAATACAAAACTTTGCAGCAGAAAGAGTGTATGTATTAGTTCAGGTAAGTCCTATGCAACTACAGCAATATCCTTCTCTCTCTGCAGAAATAAGTTTCCTGATACAGTGTAGGACCACATTTACCTTACTTCCTTACTGTACTGGCTTATTCTGGGACAATGGAAAGTGTTTTTATGAAATAATGGAGCTAATGGATGAAGTTCCCCTTTAAAAAAACAACCCTCATTTATCCCCCAGACTATGACCTTGTACATTGTACCAAGCAATTTATTTTTAGTACTCCAGCCCACAAAAGTTGTCCAATTCCTCCTTTGCTGCATCCTGAAAGTCCTATTTATTAAGAAATTTGTATCAGCAGTTTGCCTCCTCTTTATGTCCAGATGTTCATCAAATAAATGACAGATGAGCTGACTCTGTTTATACCACACAATCACATTTGCATCCTTGAGCTGACGCATCGTATTTTGGAGAGCAGGAAGGATAACAGCTTCTGTTTACAGACATAATTTTTGAAAGATTTGTCAAGAATCAGACTTGCATGACAAACAGTTCTGTATAGTCTCCCAATTACTTAATCTGCCTGACTACACATTATGCTATTATCTTGTCGTAACATTATACTTTCAAGGACAGATACTTGGACCAATTTGCACTTCCAAAAATATAAAGGTATTGAAAAAAAATATCTGTATTTGATTTTGAAAAGGACTGTTGCACAATTTAAAGAATAATTGACTTTTTAAGTTCAAACAATATTAAAAATTACTCTTTTGAGCAGCCTTGTTTCACAAAAGATAAATTTTCAAGATTTACTACTTTAAATTTCAAAACAGTAACTCAACAAGTCCACGTCCACAGCTGCAAGAACAGATCCTGCATCAAAACACTCCTAACGATACTCTGCAAAATATTACTACCATTCTATAATGACTAGGGATTGAGGACTCTATAAAAATATTGTTCCAAACTTCCCAGTGACTTAGGTAGACAAAAATATAATGAGAGTATGTACACAGGAAAATACAGTGAATGCACATAAGGCTTATAAGAACTTTATCAGGAATGTATGCGATGAAAAGCTTTTGTTTATTCCAAAACCTCTGTTGAGATGCATGTGCTCCTTCGCCTCTGCAGCATTCAGCCTAGAAAATTAAAAATTATGCTAAACAAAGGAAATTTAACTAGCAAAAGCATACACTTATTTATTGGGCTTGTAGAGGCAGTAAAAGCTAATGCCACACAGTTATAAATAGGTATTATCAACCAATGGTAAGGTACCAGAAAGCCTGGCAACAGGAAGGCAGTATTATTCCAGTGAAAACACTTTCTTTTATGTGCTGCTGTGTATATGTAGAATGAGTCTGGCATATAGTAAAATGTTTCAAAATTAATTTCTTACAATATTGAAAACCTGGTGTAACTCTGTTTTATAATAGTAATGCACATCATGCTGAACTGGGAAATTCTTGTTAGGCTGTTAGCGAGCAGTGCTGCAGCTCACRCTCTGACAGACAGCTTTCACATTTAAAACGTTTTAACATTCTGGGAGCTCATTCCAGATGCCACCCTGAATGCGATGCATAAGCCCCTGCAATTGTGACAAACAAAGGTTTGACAAAGCAAAAAACACACAGGCACTATGAAAAACGTCCCTCTGCTAGGTAGCTTTCAAATGAATAATATGACAGTAATTTTGACACAGCCACAGACTAGTAAATACTTGAAAAATTAAGAGACTACAAATCATTTACAGTTTACCAGAAGTACACCTCTCCCTCTGTTCCAAAAGGCAAAGTCTTAGACAAAACAGATTCATATGCATTTTTTTTCCCCTTAGTCATACAAAAAGCAGGAAGCCATTTGATGCACAATGTCTGACAGCATGAATTTTGAAAGTCTAGTTCCAGGTCAGACCAATGTTGCCGGGCAAACAAACATAGAGATTAAGAGTTTAACCCCAAATAGCAAAGAACAGTGGAGCAACCAATTACTGCTGACATTTCCACTGGAGACTACTATTTTTCTGGTTAAGTCATCATCCAAAGTCTGTATTTAATTTAGCTAGAATTCCCTCCAGAGCAAAGGTACCAAAAATGGAAGTGGGCATTTATCAATTCATTATTAGTCTTATAACTGCCTCATCAGTCTTGTATCCTCTAATAAAAACAGAATTGCTACATTCTAGTAGGTAATGGTAAGTATTGGCACTCACAAATCTCAGGAAATTCATAAAAGTAAATTATCTTAACATTCTGTGTCTGAAAAACAATAGTCGGGAATTTAGCACTATACCTGTGTTAACGGGAAGAGCATCCCGAACTAGAAAACATATTGTAATAAATACTAAGTTGATCATGTGATGTGTTCTAATAATGCCCTCTTTTCCACAAAATTAGTTTATCTGCAATATCAGCAGTTTCTCTTCTCAGATTTTTTTTCTGGCTGTCTACATGGATATAGTTTCCAGGATTCATAAGTGAGGAATCAAAACTTCCAAACAACAGATAAGCTTTCAGAAAACAAAAATCAGTTTCAGTATTATTTTCAGTTCTTTGCTACTTAAGAAAATTGCCTGCAACTCACCAATATTCTAGAATCAACTTACTAAATCCATAATCACTATAGAGAGAGAAAATTTTTGTGGAAACATACTCTAATATTCAAATGTTTCCTAACTCTACAGGTAAGCTCTTTAGGGGAAAGGACCATTTCCTTTCTATAATTTATAATCTGCTGAGCATGTTACTAGTGTTTAGGAGAACATATTAATACACATTTTTTGCATTTCACAGTAAGTTTATCACATCAAAGACATAATCAAGCCATGAAATGAGATCTGCATTCAGCATACACACAAGCAGAATAATAGTTTTAATGTTAAACTGTTTGTTTTAAAACAAACAAGTCCTCCACCTGTACTGCAAATCTTGAGCCACTATAAAGGTATGAAAAGTTATCCAGATGTATGGACAACAAAACCTGCTGACCAGGTAGACTCCTCTGACACAGCTTAAAATATGCTTTGCACTAGAGCTTTGATATGTCCCTTATCATCTTCTCCTCTGTGCACTGCATTAACAGGTGAACCTGTAAGCAAGATATTCCATGCCACTCACCCTTCACWACCACTACCAACATCGACAGGATGTTGACAGCTGTTCTCTTTTTCAAGTAAGCTGGGTTAATATTTAGATAGAGGACAAACTCACAGTTTACTTCCAAAAACTGCTACCTGATGACATTGAGAGAAATTACACAGTTTTAGGACTAACAATTTGGAACACAGGTGCATTTAAGAATTGTCACCTTTTAAAAATCTTCTGACCACGTTTATCATACACTGAATGAGGCTTMCAGGAAGGCCACATGAAATGAAATCTAAGGCTGTAGGCTGAGATACTGTTTAATAAAAGCAGGTGGTGGTCAGAATTTTACCTCCATATTATTGTAGTTATGGCTATGTAGTTACTTTCTTTCAGCAGAAACTTGCAACTTGCCTGCTGAAAGCTGGATAATATTTACGGGATGATGATGATGATTTTCTCCAGATGCCATACAAAAGGCAAGAATAACTTCACCAGTTTTATGCCTGCATTGTTTCAGATATACGTGCTTCTCTGAATCCATCTCTCAGTAGTGAGAATGAAGTTACACCCTTTAAGGGTTTCCAATGGATAAACAGCATAATGCCCTTGCATTATCTCATACACTACAACAAGGCACCCCTTGGCCATTTTGAGAACAGTAGATTGTTACCTTTTTCCTTAATTTGGGGCAACAGTCAAAGGATACTTTCTGAAAGTCCACAGCAGAAAAGAACAAAAATTAATTGTAGCTTTAGGTTGGCAAGAAGCTTATATTTCTCTTTGTAATGTGTGAACCTATTTTGCATAACATTAGTAATTTAAGAACTGTTAAAGATACAGCTTTAAAGCAATCTCAGTTGAATTCTAGGAAAAAGGCTACGCATATTTTAAGCAATTACTAGATACAGCAATTCAGTTGCTGCAGAACTTGGGCAGTACAAATTTGTGTGCAAGGTCATTATATGAGCTCAAAACCCTTCAGCCAAAGCAAGTGTAATTCATGCTTTTACTTTTAAAGTAAGTTTTACTTTGCTCTATGCTATGTATAGTACAGCCCCATGTAACCTCGTTCCATAACCAATTTCTACACAGCCCTTTGAATTAAACAACATTGCTCAACAGTCCATTTCTCCCTTTACTGGAAGAGGCTTCAGTGGAAAGCTTTTTCTACAGTGATATCTACAACTTACTTCAATTAGAAAAGAACACTCAATACCCTTATTTTACTGCCATCTGCTTCTCTATTTCTCATAAAAATGTATGACTCTGAAAGCAAACGTACGTCTTACTCAGAAACATTCTTGTCAGTCCTCAAGAATAGCAAGGAGAAGTAGTAATAGCAGATCGAGGATATTTTATCTTGATACTTAACTTACTATATGATAATAGGCGTCAAATAGACAGAGTCATAGAAGTCCCATTTTTCAGTAACAAAAGCATCAGAGGGGATTAGCTCTCATGTTGTTTCCAAACAGCGTATTTCCTAACTGCAGCRCTAAACATGCCTTAAGTGTCCAGCTGCAGAACATAAGAAATGCTTACAACATACAAATTAGGTTCTTTAAAACTGACTAGTTTTTCATGACAAAGCTTGTAAGTAATGGCATGAAAAAAAGCTATATGGATCACACCAAACATTCACCTAACTTAGTACCCTGTCTCCTTCAGAGGCTAAAAGCAGGTATTTAGGCAAGTCTACCAGAATAGGACAAGCATATGCAATGCTTCCAACAAATACTTACCTACTTTCCAAAAATTAGCAACTTCAGTAACAAAAAGAAGTTTCTCTGCCATAAGTTGTCCCAGCATCTTCAGCTTTTTACTTTTAGCACCCAACCAATATAAGTGTTTTAATTCAAGAGAAGCAACTGTTTTGTTAAAAGTATGGATAAACTTACAGATAAAGTCTCCTTCAAGCATCACTACACATTCTTGTATATGAAGTTTAATATTTCAGGACTCCTATTAAATATCAAATACTCCAGAATTACTTTCACTAATATTTTATATTAATCAGTAACTCTCTTCTGTAAGACAGCTAACACTTACTTTAAGCTACATCCATTTTTTTGCATCTCTATACAAACTTTCAGGTTCTCAACACTATGAGTTTGCAGATGCAAACTTTAAAGCAACATATCAAAAAATGCTTACTCACTACACTTCTTGTACTTTGCTTGTATCAAGTGTCAGCTTTACAACAGCTACAACCTGACCACATCCCTCTGACTGCAGTCACACTAGCAAAAAAGTTCAACCACCAGTTAGTCCTGAGGCTCCTGGGAGAAACATCAGTAAAGGCACCRATTACCTGCATCAGTTTTCTTGAGAGCTCATTAGTGAGAAATTCCTCTTCCTTTTCATAGTTTACTGCAAGTGTTTCTTTTTCTTTCTGCAGAGCTTGAATCTTCTTAAATAGAGTATTACTGATGAATTCCTCTTCCTGCTCTGCTCTTGCTTGCTGTGAAGTAAAGACATAGTTTTAAGAAAAAAGGGAGCAAGTTTCCACATTAAAAGCTGCAATTATTCCATTGCCCTTTAAATTCCCCCCCCTTTTTCTTTTTTTTAAATCTTGCCCATCCTCCTGGAGAACAGTAGGATGGATCTAAGTGCTGTTACCATCCCCTTTTCTAACATTATAGCACCTTTCTTCCTTTTTTATTCCCCAATTTTCAACTTGGGAAACTACACTGGTGCTTTAAAGTGGCCTCCCCCCAACCAAATGCCCAAACTGTCCAACTTTTTAAACTTTATAAAAGCATTACTGATTCACAGATACGTACTTTTACCTACTCTATTCCTAAAAACAAACTCCTCTCTAAATGTTCTCCATTACGAGCTGAAGCACAGCTCTGAGACTGCTGCATTCAGCACCGTGCATTCTCTCCAGATCCCTTAGACTGCAGCCCTGCTTTCTAGGAGTCAAATAACACGTTTATTCTTTCACTCAGATATGCCTTGCTTCTGAGCCACAGACAGCACGGCTCTTCTCACGAGGATTTCTACCCAACCACCAGCCTAGGAAAACATATTAGTTCTCAGAACTGTTACTTCACTACATACAACATCAACTTTAAAAAATGCCATGTGGTAGCTTTACCCTGAGGATTTCTAAATTTCACAAGAGGTGAGCTACTCTGGAAGTCTTCCCCATGCAGAATCACTAGAGAAGACAATTCCCATTTCAGCTCTCCTATAGCACCTAGGCACTGTTCAACAGAAAGCCAGCCTGTGAGCTTGCTCCCTCGCATTCCCTACAGTTCAAGTGTTTGTATATTTTTTATGTACATGTTAGAAACTTGACAAATGGAACACAGAAGTTATCTTTTGGAAGTCTGCTCTAAAAGGCCACAAAGGGTATTTCATATGGGCAAATGAAAGATCACAGCTACAAATTGGTAGAGCCAACTCTTAATTCCACAGTCCAAAGAGAGCCCAGAACAACAGAATGACAGAAATACAGAATTCCCAAGCCACCACCTTTAACAAATGAGACAACATAATGTTGAGGAGTGTTTTCATCCCCTGCAATAAAATTCACGTCACTTGAACTGCAGATTTATGATTTGCCCTGATTCTAATAAAATGACACCAGCTTACAGCTTACAATATGGAAAGATTCAGTAAATTTTATTTCAGTAAAATTTGATAGAAGAAAATTTCAGAACTGAAACAGATGCATAACTAGAGTTTTACTGAAAGCTTAGTTAATAACCATCTCTTCATATGTATTGTACACTGGAAAATGCTCAAAAGGTTTCATTATGTCAGTGATCTTTCAGTTGGAAAGATATCTTCCCTAATAGTCCCAAGAGACAATTACTTAAACAGAGACATCTTCCATGCCTACAAGAAAAGTTACTTAAAGAACATAAATGTCTTTCAAGTTGGTGGAACAATAGGACAATTGTAAATCTTTCTCATGATATCGCCAGTATCATAAAATCTAAAGTGATGGTTTGGAAACTTCTCAGTTGAGTCCTCCTTCCATCAAGTCCTTCTCTTCAATGTTTATCTCTGCCTTCTTGTGTCTTCTCCCATCTCTATTGCTTTCTTGTCTTGACCCTTTCCCACTACCTGCCACCAGCTCCCTTTTCCCTGTCACCAGCAGAGCTGGCACAAACCCAACCTGAAAAAAAAAAAAGAAAAGAAAAGAAAAAGAAAAGAAAAGAAAAAGAAAAGAAAAGAAAAAGAAAAGAAAA
>JASVER010000024.1:3626980-3646193 GCA_030449065.1 Oceanodroma leucorhoa
AAAAAGAAAAGAAAAGAAAAAGAAAAGAAAAGAAAAAGAAAAGAAAAGAAAAAGAAAAGAAAAGAAAAAGAAAAGAAAAGAAAAAGAAAAGAAAGGTCTGGCACAGTTTATTAGCTTAGGAGCCTAGGTCCTGCACAGCACCTTCTCTCTAATGTTTGTGCATCTCAATGACAGAGAACCGCTACTCCAGCACATTCAGCACTGGTATTATCACTTGTCACGTCAAGACAATGTAGAGYTGTCCAAGAGCTCTGAAGAAATGCTAAATTGTCAGTTCACATCTCAGAGGATTAAAACTCAAGGAATCTAACTGATCTCAATAACATCATCTATCACTAAATGTGGCTTTACTTACAGCTACTAACAATCTTACGTCTTCAGAGACATTTTGGAACAGAGTAAACAAGTCAAATTGCAAGGCTTCATTGTCCTCGAATCGTTAAAATTCATGCGTGCTGTTCCAAAATCAACTCCTCCATTGCCTTCACTACACAGGATTTCTACTGGTGTCTGCTTTTCAATGGTTCAGACAATAAAAGACAGTAACAGAGACCAAGCTTACCTAAAATTAAATTAGTAAGCACTTGGTTCTAAAAAAGAAGAGAATCAGGGTGCTTCTACTTTGATTTCTGTTCATTTCTGACTTGCACAGATTTGTTCTGCTAATGCTTTGCACCAATCAAAAGCTCTATAGTCACATTATTACAGCACTGAGCCAGCACAACGCTTCGMAGTCAGATCCTGGTGTCACATTAATGATGGGTGCTTAGGCCAACATGAACACGGGCTGCCAAGATCCCAGCCCACTCCCAGCCAAACAGCAACACCCCTCCTTTGTGCTTGCTCGGGTGCTCATGCGGCCAGGCAGCAGGCCGGCACAAGCAGAAGGAGACACCCAAAAACCAATCCTTTCTCTTCCTCCTCCCATTTTTCTTTCCTGGATCTGTTTCCTACACTGGCGTACCACACAGGCAGAGTGCTGGCACGTGCAAACGAAGAATGAACAGCCACAATTTAGATCTGTTTAAACTGCTCTGCAACAACCCCCTCTGCCTACACCGTGTGGGACACCGGCTTGCATTCAACTGGCTCAAAGGGAAAGCTGAGTATGATTACATCTGCCTCCATTATATGAAGAATATATTTCTCAACTGAACAAACAACAGGAACCTTATAATTCTAAGTATGAACTGTAAGTTCCAGATATCCACACATCATATTTAAAACAATGAATGTCCACTCAAATTACCCGAGTCAGCAATTTCAACACAAACATTTCAGTCAAAAAACATCATACAGTTTTTTATCCAGTCTTAATAAGCACATGATGCATCACCATATTTCTTCTAAATCCACATAATTTCATTCTGAAACTTTCTCTTCATCTTGTTACTCATTACTTGGCGATAGTTCAATTACCTTAAGTAATAAAATCATTCATGTTTACCTTAATACTGCCTAAAATCTTTAAATTTGTTACTCATTTAGCCCATAATCAAACTGATGTTGTAAAACAATCATTGAAAAAAAATCAGTTTTTAATACTATTTCCTGCACAGACTCTGTCACTGCAATATTTTTCTGGATGCGTATACACTGTGTTTCCATATGGATAATCTGCCTTTTTATTAAGTATCTGCATTTGAAAAGAGGTTCTGATATGATCAGCAAAGAAAGAGAAACAGAGCATGGAAATCAGAGACAGTAGGTCTTCTATGAGGGTAGAGAGTTCTTGGTTTATCGCTATTATCCGTATCACATTCAATATCCAAAAACACTAACAGCAATTCACTCTGTGTACCATATTACAAAATAAATTGCTAAGGCACTGAGTGATATAAAATGGTAACACCTGATCAGTCTATCTCCAGAAACCTGAAACAAGCAATCTACTTCCACCACAGATTTTCTGCATAACCACAGACACATCCACCTGTCTCCTGTGTCTCAGAACTCCATGTATAGCTAACTCAGAGCATTTCATGGACGCATCCACTAAGGAAAATCTGTAATTATTGTGGTCAAGACCATAAATGGCAAAGACTATCATGTTACTTTGCAAGAAATCAAGAATGAAGAGGGTGGAAAAAAGCACCTCAGGTACATAAAACACACAAAACCTATTGTATTTTCTAGGAAGAAAAATCCTATTATTTCTATTGCAGTAGCATGTGAAATCCTGATCACTAGCAGAGCTGATGCGCAGYGTGTTGTAAAAACCTGTCCTTGTGAGCTTACAATCCAATGAGCTAATTTTAAAAGAATTAAGAAACATATTTCTCTTAAACTTTATATGGCAACTGAGTATCGTATTAGGAAGTGAATCTCATTAGAAGTTATTTTTCCACATGCTGCATATACTAGCATAAACTGTGAAAAGTTTAGTGTTAAAATATTCTTCTGCTCTCAGTTCTTCATCCTGTAAATAAACCTTTAGCAGACCAGGTTCACACTGCTAGATTTCCCTCTGCCCTCGTTACCAGTACATGCAGCAGCCTCTGCTCACGGTGGGATGCTCTCTTCCTGTATCACTGGACCATACCCCAACCACAGTGCTCTAGTGGCGCTATTTTATGAAGCGGAAAAATCCAGTATTTCCCAGGAGGCATCAGCTTGAACATAGTCAAATAAAATAAAAATAGAAATCACGGCTCTCTATGCTCCCTTTTCCCCCCAGTTAGTTCTTCTAAAAGCTTCACAAACGTTCCTGATACTGCACAGTAAGCAAGGAGGTTCAACAATCACAATTAATACCCACTCCTTAGTATCAGTACAACATTATCAGTGATGTGACATGAACAAGTTCTTGCATTTTAGTTTCAGCTCTCACCTCAGACACAATTTCAGTAACAAGTGTTTSACAAACTGCTCCAGTCACCTACACTCAACCACCTGAAAGCCAGATGCCAAGCATGCCTGGCTTGCATGCTGACAAAGCACCAACTATCTCCAGTAGCATCCAGAGTAGAAGTGACACTAGATTTCAGGGGATCTTGTTGGAAACAGCCTACCAAGCACTGTTTTGATCTAATCCACTCTTGAAGGTCCCTCATCTTTAAGGCAAGAGCCACCACGACCTCTTTACCATTCATCCATCTTTTTACGGTGCAATTTCTGTTGACAGGACCCTATGGACAATACAAGCCTGCAGATGGAGCTGAAGAGCAGTTTAATCTGGTTGCTGCACACAAGAAACTCAATCTTTGCTACTGAATATAGACTGAAAGGTTGGGGCAGCTTTGGGAAGAGATGATCTCAGTTGCTGCACATGTTACACTGAACTACAGCTGTCACTTCAGAAAGAAGTCTTTCCCAAAGTCCTACTAAAAAAATACAATGAGGTAAAAAGGGTGTGAAGTGCAGAAAGTCACAATGGCATGATTTTAGAATATGCAGTTCTTGCATAAAATAAAATCTAAGTTTCCCAATTCTCCTGAAGTACACACTCCTCCTCTAGCAGTACTAACTCAAGTTGCTGCTCTGGCCGTACTTCCTGGCACCAGTTTAAAACGGTACGGAAAACTACTGGTCTACAAACGTAACAAATATTCCAGTGAGCTGATACTGTTCCTTTACAGGAGGAACTTTTATGCTGCAGCTCTCCCAGGCTGGAGCTATTTTTTCCTACAAATCTTCCAGCTGCACCTGAAATGACCACACTGCATGCAATGTGCGTTTCAGACAAGGAGAAACATGAACCACCACAAGAACAGAAGTCAACAGCAACTCAGAGACTAATGGCTCACACTACTGCCAACTATCACAACTGCCCAGCAGCACACTTCTATCTGTAAGGGCTGAAGGACAAGGAAGTTCCACCCAAGTCCCAGCATGACGTGGGCACAGCTTTCCCCCCAAGTAAAGGTACTTTTTTCAGCTGGGTGGCCTGTCTGCAGAGAAAAGAGAGTGAATGCTTTTGCGGTTAAAGCGGTGAGCTGGAATTCGAGTTCTGGGTTCAATTTGTAGTGTGATTTCCTGTTTAATCTACGGCAACCCCCCGGGGTCACTTCCTCAGTTTTGACATAAAAGYACTTTTTCGTTTTTCTTCCCYCCCCCCCCTTTTCCCTTCTTTAAGGTGCATTTTCAGGAGTAACAGAGCTACACAAATAGCAGAACTGTGCATTGTTATCTTTGGGTATACAGTATCTCCTAGAAGCCCCATCCTTTTGAAAACAAACAAACAAGCAGTAATACTTGGTATGTTTCCTTCAAAACCCCAAGCTGTTGGGCTTTTTTTTTTAGAATTTATAGAACACAAACCTGGTAAATGAGGAAGAAAGAAGGTTTTTCATTTATTTATTTTAAAAAAATCAAACAAACCACTTACAGGCTTACCAGATGTTATTTTCAAAATGTACTAATGGAGGAAAAAAAAAAATAATCAGTATTGAACCTCAGCCTGATAACTTCAACTACTCTAAATGTTACCTATTGTGTTACATTAAAGCCACATGCCGAACTGCCTCAAAACACAATTCCTATTACATTTCAGCTATTCAGTAGATGAGTTATGCTGTAAGGGGGGGGGGAGGGGGGAAGGGGGAGAATATCTGGTTTTTATTACAATAATAAAGGAATATCTGTACAATAAGCAATTATTTCAAGTGTTAAAATACGGTTCCTTTTAATCTCCATTTATAGTTGGAAATTCTCTCTCCCCTTCATCCCTCACCTCCCTCCAYGGACATGTCAAAATGCTTCTGTCACAGCACTGCTACTGCTGACTCCAGTCACAGCAAGTTCTTCACTCAGTGCCTACCAAGCGAACCAGCATATTGCCGTATGAATCCGCAATGGCCACAGACTGACTAGAGAAATAAGCTGAGTCAAATGACATGACATACATTTTTCTCCCAAGTCAGTTTTAACCACGTTCAGATGTTTTCAGCTCAACATCACTCATGCAGCCTTATGAGATCTTCTCTCAAAAATTCAGTTACCTTCAAGACATGGGTGCCTACATCTTGTGGTGGTTTGGAAACCCACACAAGGAATATCACTTTAAAAGAGCCCTCAGAATTGACCAGCTTCCTAAACACAAAAGTTCAGTAGTATTCGTACATGCTAAGTAATCTCTTAGCATCAGCAATGAAGTAAATTATTTGATGGTATGCAATTCCATTCCACTTCAGATTTGTAAACACTTAAAATAGCTTCTCTCTCTGCATTTTGATGTTGACCTGCAGAGTCTTGCACAACTGAAATACACAAGTGGTGAAAATTAAATAAGCAAGTTATGAAAACAGGCTCATTTCACAAACAAATATTTATAAAATTAATGCATTTGGTTCATTACAAATAAGGTATAACAAGCTATATGAAATTCATAATTAATACAGTCAATCCCTGAATTTATTTAAAATAATTAAAAATAATTTAAATACCTTTCTTCAAAACAAATAAAAAACTAGAGTGTGGTCTCTTAAACGGTTTTTATTATACCAAAATACTGGCATTAAATAGTTAATAAAAACGCAGCATGTGAAAAAGCCATTGTGACAAAGAAAATGTCAAGACAAGGTCTAAAAAAAAGTATCAACCCTCAAATAACTTTTACTTAGCAGTTTAACCATGACCACACACTGTTACACAAGTCTTAATGTAATTAAAGAGTATATGGTAACAAAGCACCACAAAGGAAAGGTAACAAGGTTGTACAGGCAAACTTATATTTAAACATTTCCTATTCTGAGTGCTCAACATCACAATCTTAACAATCTGACTATTCATTAGACATATGCTTTATAGCACTTAAACACCATCATGTAGAACAAGCTCCCAGACAGCTATCAGGGCTGTCCACAAGAGCTGTAACCTGAGCCAACAGAAGTTACAGGCCAAGGCAGAAATGACCCAGCAGGAAAATTAAACCTAGCCCACAGACCTCTCCAAATGGCTCTATTTCATGAAGCCGTCTCTCCATCTCATCACTGCACGTGCACACGAAGTATACATTTCCTGCACTTCTTGTGTTTTCAGTAGCAGTGGATTTTCAATGCATGTGTAAAATGAGCACAGCGCACACAAGCAACAAGCCCAGCTCCACTAAATTTTCAAGTTCACTGCATACAAGCAAAGCATTTCTTCAAAATACATGGTAAATGTTCCCCAGAAGGATCATAACGACCGCACGTGCAAACACGTCCAGGAAGGCAGTAAGGATGGGGCCATATTATACAGCTCCCCTCTCAGCCCGGCAGAGGCAAGTGACCATTTCCAGCACCAAGGTTAGGCAACACTGCTCCAGCAAAAGGTACGTGGGGTCTTCCCCATTTTTGCGGGTTTGTACCCAACTGACTGAAGCTTTTCTTTGACGAAGACAGCCAAAATGGAAAATAAAATTACACTGTCATAGCAAACACTGAACCAAAGTTTGAAATACCTCTCTGTATTAATACTTTACTGATGACTACTTGAAAGAGGTTTTTGCTTTACTCTCTAACTGCCAGTGATGCTGGTGTTTTATTGGTGAATTTTTTGTGCTGTAAATAGTTTGCTAGTTAATCAATAAGTGTAAAACAAATAGAATATGGAAGCACGTGGAACAGATTTTGCTTTTGTTCAGCCTCAACATAAAAGGTGCTGAAAAATGTAATAAGGATGCACATATACACATAACTACATTTGTAGTTTTATGTTTAGTTTGCCTGAATTTTTGAATGTGCAAGGTTTCTGGACATGAAAGATAGAAGAGATCAGATTGCTTACAGCTACTGCTGTGGCCTATACTGCTTTGCTTTATTTTAAATTTATTTTCCATGCCCTGCATGATCATTAGAATTACCATCCTTTTAAAATGCTGTGTTTTCGTTTGACTTGCATCTAAAATACTCAAGTTTAACATAATCTGGTTGTGTCATGCTACTTAGAAACCAATAATCAACAACAGCTTAAATCTTGCAACATCACCACTCAGTACTAGAACCTACAAGAAATGTAGTACTGCAGCAAATCAGACAAACTATTCTGTAATATCAGACTCCTAATGCATTAATGCTTCTTAAGCTAACATAAATACTTTTTTGCCTGTTTCCCACCCACTGATAAATCACCATTTATCTTCAATGTACCCACATATTAACTATAAAATACACTTGCTGGACTGACCAATTAGCAGACTCAATATTGCACACTCCCAAAGTTTCAGAGCAGGAAAAGCAAAAGATTCAGCAGAAGGATAGACTATTAGGTGACAAATTTACTACACAGCTGCTTTTCAGAGAGGTATGTATGTTGGTGCTAACAGGCACTGAGTTGTGTTTTAAAATAACAAACTTCTGCTCAAAAACACAGCAAACTACTGTTAAAAGTAGCTTTGCTGTCACAATTTTTTCTCTATTCAAAGGCAAAAGAGCACAAACAAAAGCAGGGAGCAGAGATTTAATAGTCACCCCCACAAATAATCTTCATGAAAATCCTACTTCACTTCATGTAGCTCAGGTGAATCACTGCAAGTATGCAGATATGAAACACTTGGTTTTCTTCATCAGAGTATATAATAAGAGTCAAAGTATAATTCTGTTATACCCAGCTTTTCCAGGCAGAAGGTGTCAGACACTGCTGCATGGCATCCCCCATGCCGTGCCAGCAGCATGCCACAGGTATCAACAACCCTCCCTGCTCCCCAGCAGAAGCCCGCAAGTTTCCTCACTTCTAGACTGGGTCCTGAGCTCAAACAGCCTGTGTACTCATCATCCTTCTCTTCTAGATCCAAGTGGCCCTCAGCACTTGTAGATCCTTCTTCCAGCTGTGTATAACCTCTGGTATAGCTACATCAATCAACCTGCTTTCTTTTAAATTTATTAAAACTAGGGAGGAGGACTACCATATCAAAATCCAGTTCTGGGGTTTCCAAACTACAGCATGAGATGCTCATCATGTAATTTCTTGATTCATTTTCTTAAAAACCTTCTTTTTTTTGGTTGGGTTTTTGTTTGTTTGTTTTAAATGACTAGTTTAAATACCACTTAGATAATCATTAGGGATGGCAATGTTTTTCCCCACACTAGCAGTGTCCCTAGTCACTCAACATAACTAACCTCTTAAGAGCGCTCCTTTTAAAATCTCCCCTAATTTCCTCTTACACACATTGGCTTTCTAGAGAAACACTTTCTCAGTGATCCACAAGTGCTGGAGACAAAGCTTGTGATTGATTATAATCATACCTTGCTCCAAACCAACACACTCACGCAGTAAACAGTAGGATGGACAGTGTGGTGTTAAGACACATTAGCTCTAACTCCATCACAGCAAACAAGTGTTTCTACTTATTCTTCCTAGGAGTCAGTGAGTGGAGCAATATTTTGGTTTTGCCTTCTCCACAGTTTGGACATCTTACAGTACATACCACAGTATTCTTGAAGAGCAAGCTCTTTTCAGGCTTTCAAGACAAGAAACAAGTCTATCAATTTAGTGTATGAAAATATGACGAGCAATATGAAAAAACACCTCCTTTGCTCTGTACCCTCTGTCTCTGCTCTCTACAAACAGAGGTTTGCAGGATGTGGGGGGAATGCAATCATCCTTGAATATTCACCCCATACAGAACTGGAGAAGTAGGTTTAACACAGAGAATTTTTTAGGAAATGCCTACCCACCTTTCCATCCACGGAGCAAGAACTTCCAGTTACATCTCTCAATTTTCAGAGGAAAGGGAGTTTTTTGCAGATCTACATCTCAGGTTAAATTTACTCTCAGAAAAGGACTCTGGAGGTGTCCCTCCTCTTGACCCAACCAGGATTTCAGGGCCTGTGAGGACAGGGCTTTTGCCTAATGAATCAATTCCTGGCAACACTAGCCAGGACAAAATTTCTACTCTTCATTTTTAACAGATGTGAAAAACACATACTGTTTAAAGTTCTTGGAAAAACAGTGATTGAAAAACCCTACATTTTGCAAAATTCATAGTAACTGCTTTTGCTGTTTAGTTGAAAGTGAAGGGAAACAAAGCGGAAATCCCACCACTACAAAAAAAAACCCGAAAAACCTTCCAACATCCCCTGTTGAAAAAACTGTAAGGCGCAGAAAGAAGCATAACTTCATACTACAGCCCATTAAACWTTGTTGAGCTTTATCATGTCTGACTTAAGAAACATCTATACTTTTATTCAGGACTGAAGTGTATCGTTGTGGGAATTATTTATGTACGTGGTAGGAGTTTTAAATATGATTAGCATCAACAACTATAAAGGAACTAAAAAGACCTTAGCTTTACAGTAATAAGCAGAAACATCACATTTTTAGGCAGTTTAAAGAATTAAAACATCTGAGGAAACTTTACAAATAGTTGAAACACTGCTAGGCTGTTTCAATCTATAGCACAGCTGAAGAGATACTCATCTACCTCACTAAGCCTACCTCAAACTGAAAAACAGATTGCATGTAATATTAATGCACAGAAGATGAAATTTCAAACAAAGTCAAATGCAGAGTTGAGAGGGGAAGAAAAGGCCTTATCCTAAGAGTTTCTCCATCAACTAGAGTATCAGTCAATGAGCTAAGGGAATATCCTCTTTTCCAGGAATAAAACTGCTGCAATGGAAGACATGAAGGGATAGAGGACTCTCAGGAGCTGAAAGGACTGTCCCTACAGGCAACAATTAGCCTATAATGCCTGTATTTAACTGAGAAGTTCAAAAAATTACAAACTCAAGTGTCAGGATTAAAAGTTGCTTCAATGTTTCTCTAAGCATTTTGCTTTAGCTTTCATCAAGGAGTCCTTGCACCCCACAGAGAGAGATGTGAAACCTGCACACCTGTTATTTGTGCTTTGGAGTTTCCTACTTAGACGCTTGCCTTTTTACTGTGGAATAGTCCACCTTAAATGTCTTGCCTTCACTTTTACCTCATTCTCTCATCCCATATAATGAAATGGGACAATAACGGTCCACCTAATTAAAACTAAGACAGACTGAACTGTCTTTCAGTCAGACAGAAGGACTTGACTGAAGAAGTGTTACTAGAGATGTTCCCTCCTGGACATACCCAGGCTGCTGTGCTGGAAGCAAGGCATCACAAGAATGTTTTCTGTTACAGATCCATGGGAACTTGCTTTGTATTTTATTTTTTGCCTCTCTTCTAGGATATGTCTTTGTCTCTTTTCCATTAATTTTGTTTAGATCCCAAATCCTGCACATAATTCAATTTGTAGATTTTGTCCCTATTCTTCTCCTCCTTCAGCTTTTTTTTTCTTTAAGAGAAAGACAGAAAGGATTCACCTCTTGCTCTGCTGCTAATTTCAGCAACTTCCTCCTACCCCCCCCCAGCCCAAAAAAGAGCAGCAAAGCAACTGTTTTTCTCACTGCTTTTACTAAGCTACGCTGAAATACATCAGATGTCTACTGCTGACAACTTTCACTCCTTTGGAGGAATACCGTCTTGTTTCTTCATTCCAATCACATTTCAAGATCTGTTTGTGAGAAACCGGCACTCCATCCTTCTGCAGCGTGCCATAGATCCAGCTGCCTGACCAGCTTTGTCTGCAGCCGTCGTGGAGTCACCGTTCCAAGCGCTTTCTGCTCTTCCAGTCCCCACCTGAAATCCCACCCAAGCACACCTCACAAGGTGCAGTGTGAAAACAAACGCCTTTGTTGAAGTCTCTAGCAGATGTGTAAGCTTGCTCACCACCGCTGTGTGCCACACACCAGTATTATTTTCTCACTTACTACAAGGAGCTTTAGCACTGTCTATAGATGAAGATACACCCTGTGTATACCAACACTTAAAAATAAGGACTTCAAAAACAACTTCAATATTAAGCAAAGTCAGTATCAGCAGTAGGAGGAAACAAGCAATGAGGCCAAGTAAATGGAATTAACAAGTGCAAGAAAACCACAGACCATGCACCACCTACTCTGAAAAAAAAAGAAAAAAAATCACTTTCCTACATCCTTTGAAATCAGCAAAGAAATTCAAACTCCATTACAGTCAAAAATCACAACTAAAATGAAGTACAGAACTTCCAGGATTTAAAAATTTTTCTAAAGTCTTGTCTGTACTAGTTTTCCAATACTGGGATTAGCAACAGTGCTAGAACCGCTAAAAATACATAACATTTTACTCTACCATTTAAATCAGCAGTTGTGAACAATGCAAAACTCTCAGTTCTGCGAATACTCATTCGGGCGAGTGCCCTGTCTTGTACTAGTGAAAAAAATTTCATTAAAAAATTCTAGCAGATATACAGCAGTAGTACACACTAATATTTTTTTCTTCAGTCAAAGCAAACCTGTTAGGTGTACAATGCAGAAAAAAATAAAACAACTCTCTCCTTCGAAACGTTTTAAAGTCACTGGAGATACACTAAGAAAGAATGGCCGTTAGTCTCAGTAAATGTTCAAACCCAACATTAAACAGTGTTCTTAAAATAAAAGCTGACTATAAACCAGTTCTGACACACAATTCAAGATACAACCTCAATGAGAAAGTTCACTTCAGAGAAAAGCAAAATTGCTTTCTATGCAGAATAGCAAGCCTACAGAAACACCAAGAACTTTGCTTTATTAAAAATTCCCAAATGTACTCTAAAATCCCAGTTCTTATTTCACTTCCATCCCCAAAGTAATTCAGAGCAACAGACCAGTATTCCTACTGACTGAAGACATTCCACCATTATTAAACATGGGAACATCAATAAAATAACRGATAAAAAAAGTACAGCTATTGTGTAATATTTAAAGGCAAGCAAGACATAGATGGTTATCAGTTTGGTATCAACCCAATGGTAATACTGGAAACAATTTATTTATAAAGGACAGAAACATTAAAAGGGTCATTCAGCATGGTTTTATAGAGAACAAGTTGTGGCAGATAAGCATAGATTCATCTTTCAGCCAAGGACTATTTGCAATAAAGATAACTGCAAAGGTGTAGGATGTGTATATGGCACCCATATGACTTTTTGATTTAGTAATACATGCCATACATTATTTAAAAATGGTTATAAAATAATCAAAGTATACAGCAGGATTTCCAAAGTGGCTTATTGACCTCAAAAATACTTGTCAGTGGGAAATTTCATTAGAAATTTCACTCCCACATGTACTATGCATGATGTTGTTCAAAATATTCACTGTGCATTACTACTCACTATGTCAGTTCTGATAAACTCTGGGAGACTGAGTTAGCAAGACTGTAAAAAATAATAATAGAGAACAGACACCTTCATGTTTTATTTCATTTGAAGCAAAGTGAGTTCTGCTAAAGCTGTGCTTCTGAAAAAAGGACCAACCTCACAAACCAAAGSTTTCTCTCAGAGAACAGACATGGAGAGAAGGAACAACTCCGTGTTAGCTTCACACATGAAGCTGTAACACAGACTGCTATCCAAGGTCCGACAGAGAGACAGCTCACCTTCACTTCTGTTGATATGGGGGGACACACACACATTGAAGGGGTTGGTACCTCTTTGTAAAGAAAAACAGAGAGGTGCTCTCTCTACAGAAGAGAGCCTCAAAAAATCCCAGAAAAGGGGAAAATACACTTCCTGAGACTATGGCTCCACACTTATTAGCACCAAATAATCAAGTGCTACTGGACAACCCAGGAGTACAAATCAGACCTGGAAGAGGCACAGGTGTGCCACTGCATTTCTGCCAAATTAGCCAGAGCACACAACAGAGCTCACGGAAGACAACTGATGGTACTGGATTAAAAAAAAAAAAAAAAAAAAGAAAGAAAAGAAAAATAAAGCCTATCAGTTCCAAATTAAGCTATCAGAAACATTTCCGCAGATGTGAAGGAGGAAAGTGTGTTTAGACTAGATCAGTGCATCATATACTCACAGCATTTTTGATCCAGCACATTAGATTTCCAGCATCTCAGAACCTGAGAATTTAGTTCAGTTTGTCAAAGTAAACTAGAAGATGCCTGTCACAGCCTGTATCTTCACAACGAGAAAGCAGAGGATCCAGAAGACTCATTAACCTAGCCAAAAGGCACAGCAGGAACCAACGGCTCAGCCTTGACAAAGCTGACGAGAAGAACCAGAGGCAGGACACCAAAGCCCTTCCAAGCACAATGGTTCTTCACCTCTGTGTCTTCAAATTAAAACTGGATACCCTTCCGAAAGATACATTTCAAGGTAAGTTACAAGATTCGATGCAGGAACAACTCAGAAAAACATGAAGATGTGACCCAAATCAAAGAGGATTTAGTAACCCTCTGAAGCCTCAACCTCCCTGAAAGTACAAGCACCTGTGTTCAAGCATTCTCATTTATTAACTATATGAATCAAGTTCTACACAGGACAGAAACACTACCAGTTTTCCTCCAGTTTTTTGTTTGTTTTTTAACCAGCATTGAAAAAGGCCTACCGCACAGACAAATGGTAATGTGCTGTTACCACCGCATCATCAACAACGTTTTTCCCTGGGAACTCAATATGCTAGTGGCTGTGCATAACTAACAAAAGAAAGCAGACGATAACATACTTTTCTACGATTAGTTTGCCAGCTGTGCAGCAAGTATCATTGCTTTAACTATGTTAACCTAAGGGCCAAAACAGTTAACACTAAAGTGCATTATTAAGCTTCCTTTTTCCTTTACAGGCATTTTGTAGGAGCTCAATAGAAACTTCTTGAGAATCTGAGGCAAATGCAAAATTCAAATACAAGACACTCATTTCCTATGTGCCTGCTCTTCCTGAAACATTTTGGATGGAGTTTCATTGTGCATGAATTTGCTAATCTTAGCAACAATGTTGTCTTTACTCAAAAAAGCAGGTAAGCAAAGCATTTCTAAAATGAGTTATTTCTGAGTTAGCCTTTTAGTTTAGTCTGGCTACAAACTAGTTACAAATGACGCAGCTGGATACAAAAGCCCCGAGCACGTTTCTCACACACCTACAGAACACACGACAAAACAGCAAGTCAGCCTCTTTCACACAAGCAAGACCTACTTTAAAATAAAGAGTAAACAACAGACTTACAGATACCTCTTTTAAAATATTAATCTCTCTGCTTTCTTGGTTTGCTTTTTACCTCTAGCTGCTACTAATTGACTTCTTTCATTCATCCCCCTGCCCTTAAGTGAGCACCTTTCAAAGGTTCATATTTCGATTCAGTTAGCCCATCCTGCCCTTTCTTCTACTGTTAATAGACATATTCTGTCCTGAAACAGGTGTTCTGCTTTGAAATTCTGGTGCAAACTCCTGGAAAGGAAAAAGTTGTTAAAAAGCATTTTTGCAGGGGTTTTTCAACAATATAGCACACCCATTCACTTCCCCAAACTATCTATCCAGGCTGACATTTTCCATGAAGACCCACGACAGCAAATCTCATGCATGCACACACATACTCACACAAATCCTACCGCACACCTCCTTGAGAACAAAATGCTAAAATCATCTTTATTTCCAGCAACTAAGTCTGGTTGTTTATTGAGAAAACTGTAACAGTCTACAATACCACACAGTTTTTTCCAATCTGCAAGTCCCAGAAAGCCCGTTTGTTTTCAGGAGATGGCTGTTATCGAAAGCAACAAATTTCTTCAGGATTTGTGAGTAGGGGCAAGGAAATAGGAGCTGAGCAAGGCTTTTTCTTCCATTGTTTCTCCCAGTTGGTGGGAGGCTGTCCACATTGCTCTGCAGAAACGCAGAGGAGACTGAGAAGCCAGGAGATGCAACTGCCCTCTGCTAGTGCTCGGGGAATAAAAAAAGTCAAGGTGAGAGCCAAGGTGCAGAGGCAGAGGTTTAGCTACAGAGACAAGGGCAGCAGAGGTCTCGCAGTAAAATCCTGCCACTCACAACCCACAGCGGCGTACAGCAGTCCCATGTCCCAGCGCCCCTTGCCAGCAAGCGCTGCAGCAGTCGCTACCAGGCAGTGATAACTCATGGCAAGCCCACAAAAAATAGCATCCAAGTGTTACTGATGCCGTTGGCGTTTTGGATCAGACTGTCTCATCTGAATTGATGATCCTGTTGGGGATCCACACAGCACCACAAGTCGGGATTTCKAGGATAATTCCCTTCCCTACAAAGCAAACTGCAGGGAAAAAAAAAAGAAACGAGAAGCTGTTCTTGTAAAATCTATCTTACAAAGCATTAAAACTGCTTCATCAAGCATTCTGGAGCAGGAACATTTTTAAATTAAGGCTTCTCAAATACATTATCTTCATCTCAGTTACAAAAATAAGTAACRGAATAAGGCTTATTATACTTTAATTTTCCAACACTACATAAGATGCCTGACTAGAGCAGGCCAATTTACATGAGTTAAATTACTGCATCTACCATCCAAGAGTAAGCATGTACGTACCTGTAGCAATCAGGGACTAAAACTCTTTTTGTTATTAAAAGCACTCTGTATGAGGCCTGTCAGTTCAAAACAATAACAAAGAAAACCAAAATGCTTCAGTATCAGTTAAAGGTTACACAGCTTTCACTGAAATAGGATGACTTTGTTACATCAAACACTGAAAAGCAGAAAAAAAGTTAGAAATCCAAGTTCTACCAACTTCAAAAGAAACTTCTTGACCAAGACATATCTCCACCCAGCTGAAGTATTTCAGCTTTTGTCACATGCAACAATTCAATCTTTTGAAAAGCAATCACCCCACCACCACCACCCAGTTTTGAAGGTACTCTCATTTAATGAGAGAAGTTGTGCTGTCCCAGACCTAGTCCATTAAATATGACGTCTCTTTGGTAGACCTTTTCCACCAAAAAATTAAGGAAGTTCACACAGGAAATCCACTTCTGGTAATGCAGCACTATAACCAAAACTCCCTACTTCACATCTCAAATACATAGCATCTCGGATCTTCAGGTGTGTGATTTTTCCCAACCTAGGCACCATCCGTTCCATTTCCTAAAAAAGACCTTGCGGAAACATACATGAGATCATACAATTAAAGATTGTTAAATACATATAAATGAACTCTCTGCAAATGGGTCAAGTGATCTTAGTTATTTCTCCTTAATACTCGATCTGAAACTTTGCATCTTGTAATGTAATGCTCTTGTACTGCTAGGTAACACTTCAAATTTACCTAGCTTTCTCCCCGCTTTGCTCCCTCCCTCGCAGCTTGTTACCAATAATAGCAGGTGAGATAAAGTTATCATGTCTATCTACTTAATTTCACAGTCTTGCACACAAGCAACAGCATAATTTCATTTACATTTCAGGCTACCAGAAGGAGCAGAGTTCGCACATCTTTTTGGACATACACTTAGTCCAATCTAGTTTTACCAATTTCAGCATTGAAGCACCATCTATTTTCACATGTTTTAGATGAGAGTTCATATGAAGTTAGCGAGCATACAAACCTGCCAAGTCAACACCTTTTCTCAGTCAGTTTTCCAACTGCAACTACTTAACGTAGGTCTCCTATGCTTAATTAACGCTTATTTTCAACCCTATGACACAAGGGTTAACTACAAAATAGAACTAATAGGATCCTATGCGGCAAGCTATTTAAACAATTCCCAAACTGTACACAGCCACGCTGACACCAATCATACTACACACAAACACAGAAAGAAAGATGATGTCATATTAACACTTACACCAGCACAGACAGAAGAGGAAGGAGGAAGACTGCTTTCTACCTGGTAAACCTTAAAGGGAAAATATTCAAAACCATTAAAGACAATGGCGGGAGCTAAAGAAAGTGAAGAGCCTCTGCAGCACTCGCACAATGGAGCACAAACGGGACAGCGAAAGGCTCGCAAATGAAGAGTCGCRTGGTTCGAGGAGTCACCTTCACCTACCGCACACAGGTTTAGTCATTTCACCTGCTATTTTGGTTATTTCACTTGCGCTTCACAGCTCATCCTCAACACTTGATAAAAATCAAAGCTGATTGGTGACATTACAATCTCTACAACAGGAAACCGGTATGCAGCACCCATCTGCCAGCACAGCAACATGGCGAGGAGCATGAGCTGGCTGGTGGAGGAGTAAATTGACAACAGTTTAGAATCACAATGGAGAAAATCAGAAAACTTTCTATTTAATTACATTTACATGCGAATGGCACACATTTCAACATTCCAACGAAGTTCATCTCCAGTCACTTGTATACTAGAGCAACACGACAAAGTATTTTGACTGCAAATGTGTTTACATTACGGACTATGYAAACCACAGCACAAAGTCTCGGTGGCCTGAAAAAAAGTTATGTTTTGCATTCATTATTTCACCRCTTGCTGAATTAGAAGTGGTTTACTCTGTCGTGCACACAATTTAGCATACCAAAGCAAAGTGTCTGCTAAAGATGCCGGTTTTCTAGACAGCCTACAGGTTGCTATAAAAGTCTAAYGCTTTTTCTCTCTTTATCCAAGATGTCAAAAACATACAGACCCAGTTTTAGATTTAAGAAAAATACTTCCTTTTTGTAAATTAAAATCTGATGAAAATATAAGGTAATCAGTCCCTAGAGACTGATGCCAAAAGAACTTTAATTCACACAAACATTTTTTCAAGTTGTTTACAAACAATACACCTACCAGGGTTTCAGAAAGATGCTGTGCCTTTCTAACAGGCAAAGAGAAAATGTCTGACTGACAAGATGTCTTAGCCCCTTTCAACATTAGAAGGCTCTCCGCTGTTACCTAATTAAGACACATTCTCTTCTCGTAAAGTATTAACAAAGCACACGTTTCCCTGACTAGCACTATATTTGTCATCCTCGAATAAATTACTTCTGTATTGTATTTCATGCACTCTTCCGGCCCACATCCTGCTAGACACTGAATGCTTACTACTGGGAACAGATGAGAGGTTTGCCTAGATGAGCTCCATTTCTTTGTCAATATATCAACAATGAAAAAACTGATTATCAATAAAATAGCCATTATGCTTACAATAAAACAACCTCTGTGAAAAATCAGATGAGATGAGAACAAGCACATGCAGGTAGGATCGGTCTCTCTCAAGGCATCTCCATCTGCACCAGCAAGGATGCACAGGACAGCGTATACAAGTATCAGGGTTACCTTTAACCAGTCTTTAACGTTACCTACTTTGTTTGCATGCAAGCCATGATCATTACAATGCCTGAACGATTACCCTAACCACTGAATGAGCAAAAAAAAAAAAAAACAACTCTAATCTAAACTCCTAAACTCCCAACTCATAGAGAAGAMAGCAATGTCATATTTATTGTATTTTCATATGTACTTTACTGAGGATTGATGCCTAACAGTATCATATTAAATGATGATAAAATTCCAAGYTATCCTCTCAGTGCTCATAAACTAGTAGCTGAGCACTTCCCAGGACAGAGTGGTGTGTGTTACTCGCATTGTTTTTAAGGGGTTTATTTTAAATGAGTTTTTAAACAACCTCTTGAMATACCACAGCTAACAAAACAGTACAAATAAATCAAACACTTCTTCGTGACTAAAACGCTATCCTGCAACTCTCTGTTTCTGCACAGTGGCTGAAGAGGTGGCGGCTGAAGAGATAATCCATAATCTCCGCAGATTACTTACACTCAAAGAAAATCTCTACTTTGAGAAACTTCAGGGAACAACCAGCACCGCCCTTCCCTTCCCCTGCACGGCCCTCACCGCTCCTTCGCTCACAGCCCTGCCGAGCCGCCCCTTGCCGAGCCCTCGCCGCTCGGGCAGCCGGGCGCAGGGGCAGGGGCGGCGGGGCCGCCTCCCCGCGGAGCGCCGGGCCGGCCACGCGGGTCTGGGGCGGCGGGGCAACCACCTCGGTTCCTCGCCGGTTTCCCTCCCGGTCCCGCAAGGACCCTGCCCCGCTGAGGGCCCAGGGACGGCGCGAAGGGCGCGGGGTGACCCCACCTGCCCCCCACCCCGAACGGGCCGCGGTGACAGCCAGGCCCGCCTGAGGTAAACTCGCCTCAACCGCCGCCCCCGGGGGGAGCGGGGGGGGGGTGCCCGGCGGCGGTGGGGCGGGAAGGCCGCGGCCGGGGCAGGACTGAGAGGAGGGTGTCGGCGGCCGGGCCCGCCCTGCGCGGACACCCCCGCRGCGGGGCACCCCCCCACACACACACACAGACGCCCTCCCGCCCGCCCGCCGCCGGGCCCGGCGCGGCGCCGCCCGCACTCACGATGGTGACGCTGGCCTTGCGCAGGTCGCGGTTCTCCTCCTGCAGCGCCTTGCACTTGAGCTTGTAGGTCTCCAGCTCGATCTTCAGCACCTTGTTCTCCTGCTGCAGCGAGGCCAGGCGGTTCGTCAGCTCCTCCAGCCGGAACGGCGAGATCACGATCCCGCCCGCCTTGCCCCCCGAGCCGCCGCCCGCCACC